>CM076607.1:131681468-132174259 GCA_038502775.1 Hippodamia convergens | reverse complement strand
GTTACTTACTAACGGGTATCCCAAAAAATTACTCAATAGGATACTCTACAACTCGACTTCTCCACCACTAATTACCAACATGGACACTGATGTGAATGAAGAAGATGATCTCATCATCCCAACATACACTACTATACCATACTTGCCAGGACTGACTAATAAGATCTCACATATTTTTTCAAGACCAGAGATATATCAGAATAGTTAAATCTATGAGACACACCTTAAATACATTGGTTTTTAGTAGACTGAAGGACAAGGAAAAGAAAGAGTACGAATCTAAGGTCGTTTACAGCATACCTTGTGAAGTTTGTGACAAGACCTACATAGGACAGACCTCTAATTGGATCAAAACCCGAGTCACATCACATAAAAGTGACACAAGACGAGACATGAAAACTTGTTCTCTAGCCATACATTGCAATACCAACGATCACAGAATGAACTATGATAATGTAAAAATTTTATACAGAGAATCCAATTACAATAAAAGACTCTTCTTGAAATGATGGCTATTAACACAACAGAAAACACTGTGAACTCCAAACAAGACACCAGCCACCTTAACAATATATATTGCTATCTGATAGAACTTTCAAAAAAACCTATTCGTACCACCCCTATACATACGTCAGAAGCGTAAAATGAAAGTTAGAACTATTTATGAGAAGTATAATTAAAATAGTTTTCTGTACTGAATTATGTTATCAGCGCCATCTAGGTGTCACAAGTAATAAACTAGCCAAAAATCGTAGTCGGATTTTAGTACCACAGATGTAAGGGCGTTTCCTATCTTTCTAACTCTATAATCTTTGACCTAAGTCATTCTAACTGGGGGGGTGCTGCAATTAGTTTTTTAACATTTCAAGCGCTGGTAAATGAAAACCATATGAGATTTCTGAAAAATTATGTTTCATTCTGTTTGTCTGTTCTATTTTTTTTACCTATGATCCGTAAATAATGTCGTCTAAATGAGAGCCTTGGCGACTGATGGCGTCTTTCGCGTTTTCACGATTCTGGACAGCATACCGGCATGAATTTCGATCATTTGTTTCAGAATTACTACCCTCCGCTCTTCAGGGGTCCTAGGACGATATTTGAAAACCTGAGCACTTAGGCAACTCCACCGGAATATGTCATAGGAACTCAAACCCGGTAAGCGAACGGCCGGCGGCCACGAAATGTCCTGCTGTAAGAAGATCACTTGACCGGGGAATTATACTGCAGAATCTATCGAGAACGATGTGGTGTATGAGCCGTAACTCAATATTTCTGCTGGAGCCTATTAATATAGGTAGCTATTTGAAGAGCAGCCCCATGTTTCCTTGTAGAGCACCTTGGTGCTGAATATTTTTGCTTGGGTCTATTAATATAGGTAGTTATTTGAAGAGCAGCCCCATGTTTCTTTGCAGAGCCCCTTGGTAGCTCCACAAAGGATTTCCATACTCTGGCGTTGCTTTCAGGGATCTTATATACAGCGTGTCCCGAAAAGACCATGTCAAACAAAAACGGTATGTAGATCAGAATGTTCTCTACCTGATGTGGAAAAAATCGTTCATATGAAAGTCTCACACTTTTCGAGATATTTGATGATTCAAAAAAATGTTGAATGTTTTCACTTCAAATGCTTTCCCTCACGTCATAGGTACATTTTTATACTTTTCGAATCAGTTTTTTTGCGTGAATATAAAAGAAACTAAGAAAAAGCACAAAATCTCATGCATAGATTCTGAAAAAATTTTTAAACTTCACGTTTTGGCGACAATGTTGTTCTACCGAATTCGATCTGGGGCGGTGAGAAAAAAAGAACTGGACCTTTTCTGCAGATAACGATGAAAAATTCTCTATTTCTTGCAGATTCCGAAGAGGTAAAATACAGGTGACGACCCTCTTCAGAAAAAAAGATCTTCGATTGTTTAGCGAAAATGGACCATTTCTATGAAAAACTGATTTTGTCACCTTTTCAAGAGACATTTCATATTGCTCATTCTGCTGTAACTTATTGAATAATTCTATGGAAAAATAATATTCAGTCCTTAAATTATTCATCAACCAGCTGGCCCGGCGAACTTTCTTTCGCCTCCGAGATACATAAAGTTGTATCAAAAAAACATTAGTATTTTTTCAAGTAGGAGGTATATTAGGTACAAAATATACAAAAAATTTAATTACATTGAAAAAGGCAGGTATGTACATTGTTATTTACATGAAAAGACTTCACTTTATTTGAGTGGTACCTTATTATTATTTAAAAAATGTCTCATTGTAATACCTTATGATGTACCACATTTTTGGTTTTTTTTTCCCGGGTGCGAGAATAAAAAGAGCAGAAGGTTTGTCGACTCGGGAACATGCAACATGAGAAAAACAACTATTTTCTAGATTTATGCCACACACACTGGCCTTGGGATTTGTTAATTGTCATAACAAACGCTAGACGAAGTGGAAATTGAATTCTCTTAAACTCAAATGGCATATCTGTTGGGATCAATGGAATTCTGGGATAAGAACTTCCTCACATTTATATTTTCCTTTGAGTATTGTCCAACTTGCAGCTTTCTGTTCTGTTCAAATTCTTTCTACTAACCAGATGAGAATGTGTGCATGTGGCAGGCCTCGATTTTGCCATTCCATTGAATACATCCAGCATCGAGAATCCCCGAAGACATTATGTTTTGTAATAAAATTCATTAGTGACTTCACTTTTTGTTTGAATACTCATGCAGTGATGTCATGTCGATCAACTGATGTTTGTCCGGGAAGAAGCAGTTGAGTGATTTCTTCTCATTCAAGATTGTAGGTAAATGTGATGAATAAATCCGAACGACCATAATTTCGAACGTATGTCATTGCATCTTGTGCATATTCATGCATATGACGCGGACTGCCAATATACGTTGCTGGTAAAATTGTCAATCTTCCTACATTAACTGCAATACCTTCAGTGGCGATTGCATCTCGTAAATAAATATATTCCTCTGAACGTAGTTTGGATTGATTCAGTCTGATATAAGTGAGGCGCTTTGTTTGAATTTTACAATACATGTCCACACAATACTGCTGCAACAATCGATGAAATCTCAGCAAATAGTTATCATCATTTTGATGAACCATTAAAAGAAATGAATAATAATTCATCGAGTTCACTTTCTTGGTGGTTTCTTGGCCTAAAATTAAATAATTCAAATTTGTATTAAGTAGACATTTTAAATTTTAATGTAGGTACTCATCATTCAATGGATTTATCATCTTGATATTGAAGTGATATCCATCATCACCTCTCCAAAACATTAGCGGGCATTGTAGTGCATCGTATGAACAGTGTGTTTCATATATTCGTTGCAATTCTTCAGTATTGGACGCGTAAGGACAATATCACTCGTTTCCAAGTTTTCATGTGCTCCAACAGGTCGTTTATCTGCTCTAATCACAACCTTGTGATCGTCACTTGGCATACTTTCCGAAGCAGTTTTAAACAATCGAACCAATGCATGATATTCATGAAGTAGTTGCTGCAGATCTTGAAGAATTATTTTTCTCACACCTGCATTACTTTATTGACGTTGATCAAGTTGATCATCCATATTGCCTATGATGTACCTGAATTTGGAGGAATTCATGTAGTGTATTTTCAAATGGTTGTAATGATCCCATTCTATGGTGAATCTGGCCTTGGATTTGAAATCATTAATGTCAATATCATATTCTTACCTTGAATGATAGATTGAATTATATCTGTTCCAAATGAAGTCATTTGGAAACACCCTGTAAGGTTAAGAAAAATCATGTCCTTTCACGTTGGTCACCAATTGTGTAAGATTATGATTTAACCCTAAATTCCCCAGCTAGTCAGAACATGAAACCACCTTACATTTATATGAGGCAAAATGAGACAATATGCTTCTACTCTGGCTAATGATAATCAAAACTTGAACAGTCGAGATTTATTCTTCTCTGATGACTATAGCTTTTTACAATATCTATTATTCCAAGTTGAAACATCAAAATATGGGGACAAGAGTATCTAGATATATGAACAATTCATTAGTTTTTTCATTCACAAGCGTTCTTCGTTCTTAATTGACTTATCTTATTCGAATAATGCCAGGTGGGGAAAATTATTATCCCTCGACTTCTTCCAGAGTTGAGATGCAGTAGATTTGCAGTTCTTTCCCAACCAGAATGACGATATTCGACTTCTCATAGTTCTCCCAAAGCTGAAGTTCTTAACTCTCCAGAAAGACGTTGCAACTTCGAATTCTCCCAGAAAGAATGGCGTTGCAGGAGGTGAAGGTTTAACTCTCATCAAAAAGGTGTTGAAAGTTTGTTCAATTCCCTCCAAAAAGGTGTTGAAGGTCTAACTCCCTCCAAAAAGGCTATCAAAAACACTTGCATCAGTTTTTCGTATCGGTAGGATCCCACAATTCCCCGAAATCTCCGATAATCCTCGTTCACATACAGAAAATTCAAGAAAAGGAAAATGTCCACGTGTTCAACGAAACACTAGCACAGATAAATCGAGAAATTGAGGATCAAGGAATTGCGAAATGTTCAAATCCAATTGATCAATCATAACTTAGATAAACTGATCTAGAAGCAAAGTTGATTCATCAGATAATTGAGAAAATCAGATGAAAAGCCACACGACTCTCAAAATGACGGAACCCAAGCGTCCTACTCAAGTACCTCACCCATATGAAACAAAACGAACTATTAGCAAAAATGAAATAATGGTTGTCTGATTAACTTTGTACTCACCAATATGTATTAATCACCACAGATAATTAAGTTCACTCGAGAACGAGAGAACAGTACCACAACTTTTCAGATGCAGTGCGAAAACGAGACGTCGTGAAATCAAACTGGCGTCGTCCATCGTTTGACAGCACAATCAAGACATTTAGGCAACTCAAAATACACAGTAATTGTTTACATTGCCATGCAGTGGCGATAATAGTAAAATGAGGATTTGTTCAAAACATTTCGTAATAAATTTTTTCGTAGTGTTGGGAAGAAAGATAGGTGTAATAACACATGGACTCAGATACGTCAATATTATTAGAAAATGTAGTTCACCGGATTGATATCAAATATAATACCTTTCACGAAAACGCTCCCTAGCGACACCTACTGGCGTTATTCACAGGAAAGAAAATTATTTCCTATTTTTCTTTTTGAATTTCATAAAATTTTTCAGAGTTTTAATGTATTTTATGTTAACCCCGCCGTAGAAGAATCCAACAAAAAATCTTTCATAACAAACAGTTCATCCAATCCTGAGTTATGAATGGTGTAACCAACTGTAACGTTATCGTTAGTTGGTATTTTCGGCAGGTTCTCGAAATAACTATTCACATATGATCGGTTTTTATCTTTTTTGACGATGTTCGGTACGTTTTTCGGAGCATGTTTGTGCGCACCTTAATGTTCTTTCAACAATCAAAATACCTTGTTGCCAGTATTTCTGTATCCTCTTATATCTAACTATTAACATAGTTGCCTATGTTACATCTTTCCCTTAAGTTACAGTCTTTACACCATTTACTCCCATACTTTACACCATGTCAATCTGAATAAACAAGGTGAGTCGGGAGGAAAGGACCAAACTTCAGGTGTGTATTCTATAGCTCGAAATAATATAAAAAAACTCATATGTTGTTATCCGATTTTCATTTGTTCTCAAACTATAGCGTCATTATAAAAAACAACATTTTCTATATTAAAATGGTTTCATTTATAGCATTATTTTAATAAATGCACGAAAATCCCGCCATTAACCTCGAAACACATTCGTTTGCGAAGGGCTCTCGATGCTTTTCTGATTGATTCGTGCTTTTCTTTAAAAGCAATGCCGTATTTCTGATGCGTCGAATTAGAGCATCCCGAGTGTCAACTTTAACTTTGTATACCTCGTTCTTGAACCAGCCCCACAAACAATAGTTCAATGGTGTGAGGTTTGGAGATCTTGGAGGTCAACTAATACGACCACAGCGACCAATCCATAGTCCGAGAAACTCTTGATCTGAATATTGGTTGACCTTATTTAAATATTCTAATTACCCTATAGTTTGAAAACAAATAAGAATCGGATAACAACATATGAGTTTTTTGGAATTATTTCGACCTGCAGAATACACAACTGAAGTTTGGTCCGTTCCTCCCGACTCACCCTGTATATTACTAATTCTTATCTTAAACTATTATTAACTACCTTAACTATATATCGTTATAATTCAATTCCTATAACTAACCTATTCAATATGTATTTATAAATTACTAAAGAAAAACGCTCTCTATAACTATAATTGATTTTTTGTATCTGCCCCAAATTATAAGTATTATGTTTATTTTCAAAAGTATTAAAACTTAATCTGGCCTCATGTTTCTTCTCTAAATTTTCAGGTTCCTTTTGACCTCATTATTCCTGCTATTCTGGAATTTTGAAAAACTCTGGTTAAGCAATATAGTATTTTGTCTACTTCTTCTGAAAATTTTTTGCTCATCATCTGTAACATAATAAGATCGTGATTCCTCGCCTGAATTAACAATCTTTTCAGCTTTCCAAATATTTTTATATCTGAAAAGTACATCATCACCTATTTTTCCTTCTGCCAAGTTTTTCACATGTCTATTATAATATTCCATTTGTCTAGACCTTCTATTTTCAAATTTCTTACGAAGAAAGTTTTTATTAATAGTTATAGGATGTAGTAAATGATCCATGACAGGTATTTCATCTTTCAAACGACGACTCAATAATATTTGAGCAGGTGATGTACCAATATCAGGGCTGTATCAGGGGGTGTATTTCTATATTTGAAGAGGTACGAATTAATATCCCCATTTTCCAAATCACATGTTCTTAACATATTTTTAGTTATATTCACAGCTTTTCCGCTAACCCATTGCTTCTTGGATAGTCTATTGTCAGGAACTATTACATTTGGATATCCATGAGAACAGAATACATTATCTGACTAACATTCTTAGCTTTTAGTTTCTTCAATTCAGGCCAACGACTATAATAATCAATAATTACCTAATTATCATTGTTTTTAAACGTTAAAATGTCAGTTGCTAATTTTTCCCATGGTCTGCTGGTTAAAGGATATTGTGAAATTGTCATTGAGTTATTATTTCTGAACCTATTACATACATCACATATCTATATCTCCAGCAATTCCTAGCCAGTAGATACATTCCCTAGCTCTAGTTCTGCATTTATTGCAGAATGACTGAGTTTGATAGATATATGAAGATTACAATGATATACGCACAAGAAATTCAATATAAACAAGTCTATTAAGTCACTTAATAAAAATCAAAACAATGAACAATGGGGTGAGAAAAATAATTCACAAGCAAATGACCAAGATTACACTTGTTCATTAAAAAATCTAAATTATTGGTGCCTTTTCGTAATTGCGGCAATTCTGTAGGTCCGAGTATTTTTTCATTAACTATTCCAGTCCATTAATTCACCGTCAATCGATATTGTGATCTATCTTACTCTATAATGTGCGGGTTCTCGATGTCCCAACTATTATTATTATGGTGCAAATCAATACATATAAAATAGTATATTCTGAAACAAGTTGCAGAATGCTTTCGCATTCCTGTTGGAATTGCCTTTTACAACAAGTATTAGACGTATTTTCTTTATTTCATCCAAGTTTCGTACTGTTTTACGTGGGCCGCTCTGTATTATGTGTTACATATTTTTGGAACGGAAAAAAATTGTGTTTCTTTCTGAGTCATAATAAACTATACAACTTTATGTTATAGCTAAGCAAAGAAATCTCTTAGGAAAAAACATAGTGCCCTACTGGAAAAAAGTGTCTGTATAATGTTTCAATTTCAACATCCTACCACCGACCGAAACGGAGATATAATGACCAAAGTTGAAACCGCCGAAATCTTGGCCTATAATACGAAAATGCAGTTGATGGCGTCATCAGTTCCTTCAAAAAAGACGACCGTAATGTGTCATTCATTTTCCTTTATACAGGGTGAGTCGGGAGGAACGGACCAAACTTCAGGTGTGTATTCTGCAGGTCGAAATAATTTTAAAAAACTCATATGTTATCCGATTCTCAATTGTTTTCAAACTATAGGGTAATTAGAATATTTAAATAAGGTCCAACAATATTCAGATCAATAGTTTCTCGGACTATGGATTGGTCCTATTAGTTGGCCTGCAAGATCTCCAGACCTCACACCACTGGACTATTGTTTGTGGGGCTGGTTCAAGAACGAGGTATACAAAGTTAAAGTTGACACTCGAGATGCTCCAATTCGACGCATTAGAAATACGACATTGCTTATTAAAGAAAGACACGAAGCAATCAGAAAAGCAACGAGAGCCCTCCGCAGACGAAGTTGGATGTGTTTGAAGGTTAATGGCGAGATTTTTGAGCCTTTATGAAAATAATGCAATAAATAAAACTATTTCAATATAGAAAATCGGATAACAACAAAACGGTTTTTTTTTTATTCGGGTGATTTTGACAGGTTTTTAGGTCAAGTTTAAATTCACAAAACCAACGTTTTGGAAGAAAGGCCGACTAGTTTCGATTTTATTTTAAAATCTTCATCAGGGCTCTGAAATGGAACATAACTACACAATTACAGAAATTCGAAACCTACAATTAAAAACTTATAACTTATTTTTTTTATATAAAAACATATAAAACACACATTATACGAGTAAAGGAAAATGCTCGGAAATGGTCAGAATCATCAACTTACATCTTCACTTTTTGTGGTTCCGATGTCAATATTATTTTTTTTTATTATTTCGACCTATAGAATACACACATGAAGTTTGGACCGTTCCTCCCGACTCACCCTGTATACCTCCCGACTCACCCTGTATATTTCAGTTTAAAAGTTGTAGTGCAGGTCACACCAATTTTGCGCACCCTGTACATGTGTAGCACAATTTTTTCAGTCATTGAAATCCAATTTTTTCGAAAAAAGTACTTGGCTGCCAATTTTTTTAGGTTTATGAAATATCTCGAGAACAACATGGAATTAAGAAAAAATTCCAACGGTACAAGGCAGCGCAAACCTAGCACAACTCAGCACAACAAAAACAAAATTTTAAAATCTGTGCTGGGCTAACTTCACACTCATTCCTTTATACCATCAACATGCTTAGAGACAGTTTCAACGAATTATATGGATTTTCGAATTGAAATTCTCACATGAGCCTTAATTTCATAATTTACTTATGATTTCAATTCCATCCCATCAATTTTTTCCGCTTCATCTAAATAAAAATCGGACGGCTTCCACGAAGGAACACATCGGCCTATTCTCGAACTCAATCGGGTGATTCAGAGCATGAAAAAATCCTTAGAACTTTTTCACTATAGGCCTTCTCTTTCGAACGTTATCGCGACCAGCTAACACGTCCAACTGGCGTACATTTCAATTTAAGTGTGGAATACTTGCAAGATTCCTCAATATTTATAACAACATTATCGGCTCAAAATTTTTTTCAAGGTGATTTCGGAAAAATGATAAGGCTCAGGTTAATAGAAACAAGCTGGCAAAAATTTAAAATATGTTTTAAACTCCCTCACTCTGAAAGTCTTCAACAATAAATATTATGAGAATGTTTCCGAAAAATAATATCTACCTATTGTTTGAATTTTCGAATAACAACAAGAATGTTGTTTATGATCGATGGGTTTTACAAGTAGGTATCATAAAAGACATGTAAAATGAAATTCCACTAAAATTGAGTTGTTCATTATCATTAGTGAATAATCATATTCAGGAATTTCGTGACGGTGTTCTTGTAATTAAAATGTAGACATATTCTCTTTTTTTATTTCTCTAGTATCTGTGAATTGTCGTATTAATTCATAGGTTTCTGTTGAAGGTATACGAAATTTTCCAGTAAATAATGAGAAAAGTATTCCTTTAATACATGGATTGTTAGTTGAAGTCGAAGTCCTTGACAAGATTAGTTGTAACATTGTTCGAATATCACATCCATTCATGATGCAGGTAGTTATTTATATCTGCTTGCCCCGTTGATAAATTATCCCAAAATGAGAGGATCTTAGGCGGTCACTGTGCTCGAAATGATCTTGTAGCAGATGGCGGTGGAAGTTTAGAATGAGGAATAGATGGTACTATATGAGAATCTTTTTTATACAAGAAGCGTTTTTCCATGGTTTGGTTCCAGTTCAATTCTACTAGTATGATTAGGATTAAAATCACTTCTCTCATCCCTCGCTCATCCATCATATTTTTTTCACGTTTTCCGCATTACCAATGTATGCTCAAACTGTGAAGGTAACCCTTTGTCAACTTTTATGAGGGGCAACCAAAATCAAAATAACTCGGTTAAACGAAAGAAAAAAAAATTCATGGAGGCCTACATTCCGAAAGAGAACGTATCGATGTCAACGGCTATGATCTATGGAGAAGGCAAAATAGAAATATAAAATACTTGAAGCTATGAGTGAAACGGAAAATAAATGGACAAACCAAAACAGACAACACATAAATAAGAAGTAAATCCTCGAACAATAAGGAAGAAATATGTGATCAACGTTATCTTAAGGCCGATCTACTCTACTTGTGCTCGCTTGTCCTAGAATTTTCTAGTAGGCTGGTTTGGCTCGTCTGACTTGCGGCCGTGTTCATTCTATCATTGTCCACATTATCTCGGTAAGCCAGGCAATGAGCATTTCATGAGAAAGTTTTGATTTTTTTCATCCTTCGTATTTTTTGGGTAGCCGAACTCGAATCTGAACTTAGCAGGCAAAAATTCTGCGCGGAAAGAGGTCCTTTTCACTTTTTGCCTAAACATTTGCCAATTTTCAGGTTTTTTGACTCCAAGCTCTAAAGCTAATTTTTTTCTGCAAAAATTTTCTATGAACAATTGAGGAAACTTTTTTTTGTTGAAATAAATTTTTGACTCACGATGTACCAAGAAGAAGCAGAGATACTCAAGCCCGAATATTGCGCCGTTGTTGACATAACTCGCAAGCCATCTGACTCCATCATATTCACCCATATTGATGTTCAAGCTCACACACACCTAGGAATCGATGGGTGCAACTTTTGAAAATGGGTGTCAGAATTGAGAGGAGCCAATCGAGCCGAATTTCGGAAACATCAGTTTTTTCAATACGTTTAAAAAACCGTTGGAACCTCGTATGTCTTGGTGACCCAGTTTATCAATTAAGTTTCCACGCACGTATCTGTATAGTTTCCACCAATTATTGCTCTCATCCGATTTCAAGAAATCTTCGATTCTTCAATATTGGCACTCAACTGATTCGATAGACATTTATGATCTAAGCAATCTCTTTCTGAACCAATGGCGGTATTTTACTTTTTCTCTGTAAGCTACGAATCTGTAGCGTACGATTGATCTGTATGTGGCCGTGTGGCCGACTTACAGATTCTTAAGTAATGCAATGTAATGGATTTCTTTCTGTTACTGTCGCAAAAGAAGTGTTAACTTTGAACTACTTCGTTCTTAGATCATAGAATAGAATCTACTTCCCTATAATATTTGATCGTAAGTATTGATTATTGGCTATACGAGTATTTATGTCCAATTTAGAGAAAAAAAAGTTTACAACTGACGTGAATAACAATATTATTTGAGTAATTATCTGAAGTGCCGAAAAATCATCACCTGGAAGGTCGTATCCCGTTTGAAAAAACCCTCACGACCAGAAAGCAACAAGTTGTGGATTTTGAATTTGAATATCGAAGGAATTTCGAAAGACAAGTGTGATTACATCTCCAAATTAGCTGATGAACATGGTATCAAAGTGATTCTTCTGCAAGAAACCCACACGGCAACAGAAAAAAATCCTCGTGAAAGAGGACAGTTGAAAGAATATGTATTAATTGATTTTTTACAAATTTAGCTTGTTATGTTGAAAAATTATCAGTTTCGTAACTTTCACCAGATTCGGAAAGGGGAAATTGATGGAGTTTTTCTTTCTTTTTTTTCAAATTTTGTGAAATTTCTGTCATAAATATTTATAAACCTCCGAACATTATTTGGCCAAGAAATCTTAATGTTGATGTTTTTGTAAAGTAGCAAATGCATTTCCAAAATGCATTTGATTTATTCTGAATAATCGGTTTCTTTTCTGCTTTTGTCTTTTTTCATTTCAGATTAAGAATTACGAGTCGTTTTGGGAAGAATCTGTTTATCCGAGCCCATCGACGGATAACATGAAGATGATCACACTGATGTCTTTCAAGATTTTCCTGATATTTGATATTTTATGTTATTTTGTTTACGGGGAGGCAGGTTTTTTCGGCTGAGGTTTTTTACCCTGGCTGTATAGTATCGTATGATACTAGTGTTGATAGTATCGTATGATTCTATAATATCATACAAAGAATGTTATGATACCCCGTTCTTTTTTTACCTCAGCTTAGGTACTTTTTGTTTCAACATTTATTGTATTATTTTAGCTCTCCTTTTCATAAGAATATATATTTGAGTATTGCAAAGTATTTTATATTTTATGACAAAAACAAACTTTTCAACATAACATCACAATATACCCACCTTCCGATATGCTTCCGATCACCTTTGGAGTACTCTTAAATAACTTCAAATTTTTAAAAAGCACCCAGAGTAGTAATTTTCCTGTAGGCTCATGAAAAGCTACAGAATCTCCTACAGAAGAAAGCAGAATACCAGCACGAATTTTCAGTGTCTCTGCCACAGGAAGCTTTTTTCTTTGATAATTGCCCGCAAATCTTTTGTTATGGCAAAAAGCTGTTCATAAAGCTGACTTGAATTGAGGAATCAGAAGAAAAGTGTTGAATTTATAAAATGTGGAGGTGATCTATAAAAAGGAGCTGAATTGAGTTCTTTGAAATACCAAGAAAATAATGTAACTCTTGAAAATTATATAGCAAAAGCCTCAAAAAAAATTCATTACAAATTATCGATAGTTTTGATGCTTTCATAAAAAAATTTTATGTGAGTAGTCGAAATATAAGATACACTACAAAAACATGATTCTGAATTAAATATAACTCAGCAGATATCTTGCTTTTGATTAAACCTATTGTGCATACATGGGATCAATGGAATCTTCCGACAATTAATTTTCAATGATGTTCCCCACATCCATGTCAGTTTTCAGCTTTCTGGGAGAAATATAAAAAGGAGCAATCTAAATACTTTGGCGCATAAGGTGGAGGGGCTGCAGGTTGTCCGTCTAGAATAGTATCTTGTATAATTCACACAATCATACAGTTTTAACCCGATACTATTCTCCCAATGAAATAAACACAACATATTTACATAAAATATTTATTGACTCATAACAACTTAACGGAAGAGTCTTCAATTCTACATGTATCCGAATCAAATCAATATATCAACTGAATTATATAATTAATGATAATATGTAAAGTCAAAAATTTCACCTGGCATGGATAAAATCCTTTGTTTTAATTTGGTAGAATATAAAATGAAACTTCGAAACGAAACAGATTAGGGTACTTCATATATTACGAGATTCCAGATAGATAATATTCAAAACAACGATATTTGTGGAACTAGAACATCATACTAGTTGAATGTATGCTTTTTGTCATATTCCGCATTTGCAGATTTCCAAAATTGGAATAGCTCCCATGAAGCTACGAAAAAATATTCAATTATATAATTTTAATACAAAATTGCAATCTATCGGGTGGGAAGTCAAGGTGAATATTATGTTCCTCAAAATTAAAGTTTAAGTTCAAGGTGTTATATTATTTTGTATACGTGTAAGTAATACAGAAGGAATGGTTGATTTCATCACAGAAGCCCATTAGGTGATATTCGCTGCCATTTCACATGAAACTTGTCAGTTTGAAATAATGAAAATACATGGCAATGCTCTCATACTTTAGGAACAGAGCTCAGACTCTATTATCAAAATCTAACTTCAACAATTTTGTTGATGACGTTTCAACTAAAAATTGAACCTCAATTACCATTGCAATCGCGGGAGTGTACAAACAGATAATATTGTCTTCGCTCCATTACCAACTTGCTGGGCAATCCACACCAGAAATTATAAGCTCAAAGCACTTATGGTCTGTATGTAATAATTCCGAACTAAATTGTGTTGGAGCTGGGCTGTGAAATTTCATTATTGCTCTTGTCCCAGAACTGTTATGACCGCATACTGTGAGAATTTTATTGGTTCGAAACGCTTTGAGGAGATTTTCCATTATAATGGCACTCTAACATTTATTAGATAAATTGATTGTATTGGATTGATTTGTGATAATGCCTTGGTTTTGTGTCAGATTATCAGAGACTCAAGGGCGCCATATATATAATTAGTAGAAGATTTTCATAGAACTAATCCCATTAGAAATCTATTCAGGATCCAGAGATCTCGAAATGTGTTTTCAACACATAATACATTAGTATTAGCTTAATTGCAAGTTAAACCTGATTAAAGGTGAACTTTCGAGCCGGGCGTCATTGACGCGGCGTCTGTCAACTACCAAAACACGACGACAGTACGACAGTAGAAGTTCCAGATCGACAGTGTCGCTGCCGTTCGACGTTTGTCACTGTCGCGGCGTCAGTGACGTTATACTCGAATGCTACTCTATGCAATTTCATTGTACTTCTACTGTCGCACTGTCGCGGCGTCACTGTCGCGATAGACGCCCGGCTCATTTCAATTCTGTTGAATAGACGGAATAGAGCAATCCTTTGAAATGCAATGCAGACAATTGATGCAGATATAGATTAGTGATTGAAACAACATCTAGAACAAAATGTAAAGTATATGCTCAAACAAGCTACTAGCCTCTATAAGCCAGAAAGTGTAAGTTATATGCAATATACTGTGTGAATCTACTTCTGGGGGCTTAACGTTTTTCGAAGTTATAAGATGATTGTTCAGGGACGTCGCTAGCCAATCTGTCCTCCTAAGCAGAGACCCATTCTGCCAACCCAATAAGAATCAACTTTGGAGAATATAAAATTTAGATATTGGGCTTTCGGGGTTTTCTAACGACAAATATCAATAAAAACACTGGGGAAATTTTCATTTCACAAAAAAATCAACTAATGTCACCTCGAAAAAACAGGTGACATTGAACGATGGCCGCGAAAGCCTGCACCAATTCAATTTTAAACTAAACTTCATTTTAGGATTGGTAAGCAGAAAGTAGTTAGCAGATAGAGAGAGTGTCCTAATTTGACGTGAATATACTTCTGAATGTTCTATAGATCGAAAAATCAGGAAAATTTCATATGAACTCTGGTCCTAATAGGGACATGTTACTGTGTAGGCAAAAATTGACGGTCGAGTTACAATCTTGAATAATGAAACCGCTGAAGATGCCCACCGCTGATGTAGGCGATACGATAGCTGAAATAATTCCTAACAGACCATGGCGAATAAGCCTGTAAGGCTCTCCTACGATACTTGGAGTTTGGCAACGAGCTAATTCGTGCTATTTTTCTATTAAGTTGGTTTCATTTTTGCGCTTTTGGCTGTAGTATATGTATGTTCGTGTTTTTTCGACGATTCGGTCTTCTGCTGTTTTCTTTTTTTATTTGTCGTTTATGTTGAGGAGTTTTTATGCCTTCTTCTTTCAATTCTTTCAGATTCTGGCTCATTCTCTTTAAAATTATTCTAAATTATAGAATAGTATGACCTCCCCTGATGTGCACCGCCGGGGCGCAAAGCCCCCATCAACCTAAAAACCCTTATATCACAAATACTTTCTCAAAATTTAGTAGATTCAAATGGAATTCTCATTTTGAAATGGAACGAAAATCTGATACTGAAAAAACGGATAAATTTATCAAAGACCAAGGAAGGCACAAAATCATCTAATTGAAATTTTAATCGAAGAAATACATTCCTTGAACATTTTCGAAGAAATGAGGTGTTCTACATTGAAAGCGGAGCAAATTTATAGAGAAAAAAAATTATTTTGTGATGCTATGCATACTGACTAAGCCACGAACGGACTGCTCATCTACATGACCTTTGAATCTTTTCGTTTTATTTTAACTTCTGTATTTTCACTGAGTTCTCCGAATTTGCACATATGATTTTTTTGACAAGTCTGAATTGGCGCCCCTTAATCTTGACGCCGGACGAAATTGCCTTCCCTGCTTATCCCCTAGCGACGGCCCTGTAATTGTTGTTAAAGGTTATTTTTAGTCAGCCTCGAAGAAATGTCACCAGCTGACCATTGCAGATCTCTGACAAGTAGAACACAAATAGTTGTTGACACTAGGTCAGCAGTTGAGAACAATATTACGATTTCCATTCAGAAAATAATAGTTCTTCTCAACTTGAAGAGAGAATATTTGTGATTAAGTACTTTTTGTTAGTAACCTTGAAAAATCCAAACTTTTCTTATTTCGATTTGGCAACAGTATATCTATCTTCTTATCTGATGTGAGTATTAACATACACATCCGTGCTGCGACGAATATGATGTTGAAATGGCTTGGGGTCATGCTTTTCATTGATTCTTCTTGTTACTTACTGTTTTTCTCGAACAAAACCTCGAAGTTGGAACCCTAGTTATTTTCTCTCTACATCCCGAATTTCATGGATGCATATTTCATGAAGCCGGCAGCATGTGTAATTATTTTCTGAATTCTCCTTCGAACTCTTTTCATTACAGCACGAGGTTGAACTTAATAAAAGAATTGAAGCACATCATATTAGATAATATGAGAATATTTTCAGTCCTTAAACCTGACGTTGGATATTTCACCTCACATTTCATTTTGATCTGCAGTGAGCATCTTCATATGAATTTCAGACAATATCCTGTCGGATTATTCCTTTGTTTTGATATTGCCATACTTAAGCCTTTGGCAGATTAAGGCGAATTTTATAAATTAGAAAAATTTTGAGAAAACTGTCATCGTAGTTGTAGTATGTTGATGATACCATACCCCGGCCTCATGAGGAGGAATTGTTTGCGTTAATGGATAATCAGAACTGAAGGTCAACTGAAGGTCACATTTCTTGGATATTTTGGCATCAAAAATGGTTGAGAAACTTGGACACCCGTTTCATAGGAAAAAAAAACACTCATATGAAATACTGTCCCATATCAAAGCAACACTCCTAAGAAAAAAAAGTTGGATGAAACGCAGTATTTCGAGAACGTTTTTATTACTTACGAGTAGAGTTACCCAGAATATGAAAGGGATTAAAGATAAAGACAACAAACATGAGGAGCGAGTGCATCAGTGTTCATTACCCCTGAAAAAGCCCCCTTTTCCCGCACGCATTTCAATTTGGAAAGTGTCAATTATTAAGATAAAGTAAGAACACACTATTTTCATCAAAAAACAGTGTGTTCTTACTTTATCTTAATAATAGAAACTACATACTGATGAAGAAGTTCATTAAATTTATTCGAAAGTGTCACTTTCCCGCACTAGTGCAGGAAAAACCCCTGCTATTCCATTCCCGCACACTTTTCAGTGCGGGAAAGGATTAGCAGGGGTTTTTCCCGCACACTTTTATTCAAGAATAAACTGAATTATGATAAGTCTCTATGCACCGAACTTTAACGATGAGAGTATTATGGTAACGACATGTAGAATTCCGTTCGACAATTATGAATTTATATAAGCACTAGTGCGGGAAAAATCCCCTGCTATTCCATTCTCGCACACTTTTCAGTGCGCACACTTTTCAGTGCTGGAAAGGATTAGCAGAGGTCTTTCCCGCACACTTTTAGTAAAAAATAAACTGAATTATGACATGCCTCTATGCATCGAACGTGGTAACGACATGTAGAGTTACGTTCGACATTCGTGTGTTATGCATTTTCATGGAATGTTCTGTATGTTGAAATGAAGTATATATTTTCAATGTGCGGTCTTTGAAAAATTAATGTTCATAATTCATGCGTAAAGTGTCTTTCTCGCCCTTGACTACTTGCCCGAACACCGCTTCCCGCACGCATAACAATTCGTAAAGAGTAAACTTTCCAAACAGTGAGGGAAAACCCCTGCTATTCCATTCCCGCACAATTTCTGTGCGGAAAAGGAATAGCAGTGGATTTTCCCGCACACTTTTATTAAAGAATAAACTGAACTAAGATATGTCTCAATGCACCGAACGTCAACGATGACAGAATTATGGTAGCGACATGTAGAATTACTTTCGACATGCATGTATATTACGAATTAATATGAGTAATCGGATTTGATCTGTGTTGAATTCAAATCGATCTCAAATAAGTGCTTGTAGAAAAATTATTGTCCCCAATTCGTGCGGAAAGTTTTTCCGCACTCAACTGCTTACCCGAACTAAGCGAAGTGGGGAAATATATCTTTCCACACTTATTAGGAAAATAACTATTTTCTACAACCTTGCGTAATTACCCACTTTCTCGACTGTTTTTGGTTCGGAAAGTGTCACTCTCCCGCACTAGTGCGGGAAAGTAAATTTCTGTTGAATTTGTAAATTAGAATACCTTTAACATGAGATTAATTAATCTACTCACTTACATCTTCAGTTGAATATTTCAAATTATACGTTTTCAACGATGTTACTTACACTTTATTAACGTAATTATTCGTTTGATAAATATCATATTTTAAAGGAGATCTTGAGATCCTTCATAATAAATGAGTTTCTGAGTTTATTCTCATGTCATGGGCTACCTAGCATAAATTGAAAGCGCTCCAAAAATGCCGACAGCTCCAGAACGTGTTGAGTTTGTAGCGTATGTGCCACCGGAAAATTCAAAAACAGTTGCACAACTGTTGCGCCAATTGTCTCAAAACAAATAATTTCAAAAGTCGTACTCATTGAATTATTTTTCAATTTAAAATATGGCCGTATAAGAACTATCGTTTCTATCTTGTAGGAAAAGTATCTTTTACGTACTCGATTGCTTGCCCGAACGAATAGAAGTGGAGTGGTGTTCGGGCAACAGCAATCTGTACATTTTTCCGCACTTGATAGAAAAACAAATATTCTCTGTGTCGAATCTGTTCATTCTGCCATACCGCAAAGCAAAAAATAGTGTGGAAATATCAGTTCATTTAGTATATATGCGTATGAACTGAACACATCGCTTCAAAATGAAATAAAACATAGATATAAGAAATGAATACTATCAGTTCGTGTTAGTTGAAACATTATTTGGGCTGTTTCCATTATCTATGTGGTTGGTTGTTACCGACGTTTCGGCAAGCATTCGCCTGCCGTCTTCAGGGTGCTGTTGGTCCTGAGAAGGACCAGTTGTTGCCAAACTTGTTCTGTCTGGACTTGTGCGCTCCATACTTTTTTCAATTTCGCAATTTCCGAGGTGAAATTTCCAGGTGCACTCACTCTAACCACTAGTCTACCGAAGCAGGGAATTATTATACAATTTAAGTTATATATTAAATATACTTTTTGCGGTAGAGGTCACCTTGACTTTATCTACCTGCGCAGTTGGTATGCGTAGTAGGTTAGGTTAGGTC
Organism: Hippodamia convergens; assembly: GCA_038502775.1. NCBI lineage: Eukaryota > Metazoa > Arthropoda > Insecta > Coleoptera > Coccinellidae > Hippodamia > Hippodamia convergens. The sequence continues at coordinate 132,154,785 of CM076607.1, read as the reverse complement.
AGGTCTGGTTCATGTTAGATGAAGTGCTTCCTTGGGCCGAGTTTTTCCTCCTCAATTCAGATCTTAGTATGGGCACCCAGACATTCTTTATATCCAGAGAGGGCGTGCTGATTGGGTTAGGAGTTATTGCCATGCAAGGGCGGATTTAGCTTTTTTTCATGGGAGGGGGGGGGTAGTAACCATTGAGAACCAATAAATCAGGTATACAACATTTAATCACCTCAGAAAAACTTTGAAACGTATTTTTCTCGAAACAAAGAACAATAAATGCAAGTTGATAATGACTAAAATATTTTCAGCTGAAAGAACAAACAAATGAAAATCTCTCCTACTACAATATAACAAATAACAAGTAATGGCAAAAATGAAAAATCCCGTTATCCAGAAGACAACAAAAAAAAGGAAACCAATAAATCAGGTATACATTTTTTGATGAGCTCAGATAAAATTTAAAATAGACATTTCTTCTTAATAAAAATACAGAAAATAATCTGAATGCAAAAAAAACAAAGGTCATCAAAAAATCGGGATAAAAATTAAAGAAATAATACATTAACATTTCTAATTCAAAATACGAACAAATTGAAATATATTCCACAACCAGATAACAAAAAGTATAATTAATATATAACTCAAATTGTATAATAATACTGCTTCGGTAGACTAGTGGTTAGAGTGAGTAGAATTTCGGAAACTGCACCTCGCATAACTCGCGTTCGAATCCCCACACTGTAATTGCGAAATTGAAGAAGTATGGAGCGCACAAGTCCAGATAGAATAAGTTTGGCAAAAACCGGTCCTTCTCAAGACCAACAACACCCTGAAGACGGCAGGCGAATGCTTGCGGAAACGTCGGTAACAACCAACCACATAGATAATGGAAACAGCTCAAATATTGTTTCAATAAATATACCATTATCAAGAACATCTCGTTCACAATCTGTTCATGTTACATGTCATTATCGAAACACTCCTGTCACAGATTTATCTATTAACTGTCAAATTTTTGGACATCAAAAGCGGTTCTGCCAACAAACATTTCTCGATGCAAAAATTCCAAAACGATATCTATTTTCATTAATTTCAATAACATATAATACTAGTAAATGAAGTATTTGTCTAACACTCGTTCATTTAAACCTTCCCCCTTTGCATTGTTTTTGAATTTCAAACTCGTGGCAGAGTTCAGGTTTGGGCAAAACGTTAGGCGAAACTCTGATAGCTCAAGACTCGAATGTCACAATGGAGAAAGATTTCTTTCTCTATTTCAGTATCGTAATGAGTTCATTACAATACTGAAAGTAGTGCTGTAATGAAACTCATTACAGCATTGTTTTCAGTTATATTTTTTGTTTTATGATTGTCAGTACTGACCTCCGATCGAATCAAGTTTCGAATCAATTCAAATTCCGTGATCTGTCAAATTTCGTATGTCACACCAACTGCCAAGATAAAAAACAAAAGTCACTGATCTGAATTTTCATTCGAATTTCGAGAACATTTCACAAAAATTGACTGAAATAGAGAAAATACCGTCTAATACTCGTTTCAGAAGGCAATTCCAACACTCATGCTATCGAAAACTCGCTCCTTCGTCGCTCGTTTTCGAACTTCGCATTCGTGTTGGAATAGGAGCTCATTCTGCAACTTGTTTTAGAATATACTATTAAAGTTTATTTTTCCTCGTGCCTGGCGCTAGCTGGAAACAGTGCCACTTTTCTCGTACCTTATTCCGAAAACGAACCCAGATATTTTCGTTTTGAAAACATCCTTTCGTTGTTTACCAGAATGAAATTAGGTAAATATAGTTCCTTGTTTCACCGATATTCGATCGTTTTTTTTTTGTTAGAACACGTTACACGGTACATTATGTTCGAGATGACATTATAGGTACGACAAACGTGAATACTTGGATATTGAGATGGAATGTCACCGCTGTAATTTGCGGGATCAATAACTGTTTAATCATCGATTATAATATTAATGGACACCAATTTTTATTTCCGAATTCCGCTCATCGTAAATAACTCGAAGTATCTATTTCATCGCTTGGAGCAATTTGAATTTCCATAATATTTGGGCTCACAACTCCTGAATCGAATCAGTGCCACATCAGTTTAGTATTCCGCAAGCTATACCGAAGAAGTTTTGATTTACTTTGATAATCAACCTTGGACATATTTTTGAAAGGTTACGGTGTAGGTACGAGGCATTCGTTATGTAGATGTTAGGTAGTAGGTACCCCAATTGGATACTTTCAAAACTTGATATTTCACTGACATTATGAAATAAGGAGCAACCAGATAGTTAAATTGATAACGGAAGAGAGCTACAGACTTGTGTTTTGAACTGACTCAACTTACCGCATGGAGAAGAAAAAAGACTACTAACTAATCTTTTACAAAAATACCTATACATTCATCTTCAGCCATTTTTGAGCTCGGATTCTGCAATCCGAATAAATAACACTAATATTCAATGAAATAACAGCATATAAGGTTCGAAAATCTCAGGTTGTAGACATCTTGCTCCATTCATCAGTGTAGATTCAGAATTGTTCAGACTTTAGCAGCACTTGATTCGTTGTTAGATGGTTGCAGAGATTTCTCGGTATCACTAAGTAGGTTTTAGATACTCGTAGTTATGTGATTAGGGACGTGTCAGGAATGTAACAGTTGATTTTCAATTCAGGTGCAAGAAAGTAGGTATTGAGATAGTGCCTGAAAATAACTCAGAAAATCTAGGTATCAGCAAAATACTAAGTGCTGGAAAATTAGAGATGAGGTTACCACATGTAGATCTGCATTGGATTTACCCTCCAGTGTCTCTTTCAATATGGAAAGAATGGACAACAGCCAAATTACACAGACAGATCAGAAAATTATACATTTGGAGATTGATAAGATACAAAGAGAGCATAGCTCTAGGCTACAATTTCCCGAAGATAGCCTTTCTACATGCTCTGAAATATCGGAAAATTTCATTCTAATATCAGGTCACTAACTATTTAATTGTCTAGAAGACGTTCAGTTTTCGAGGACTGTCAAGTAACGAACTAGAGAATTACTCGAACTTCCACTTTGTTTACGAATGAATTGTGCTGCAGTTGACCTAGAGAAGAAAATATAAAACGTATTCAGTGTAGTAAAAGAATCATCTAGGAACAAACGCAGTTTATGTCTTCATAATATCACACACTTTTGTTGTGGACCAGAGGTTTCATATTCCTCAATTATTCACTATACGATTTTAATAAGAAGTCAAAATACCGACTATGCAATCCCCACCTCAGCAATCGGTTTGATGAAATCGTCATCATGATCAACAAATACAACCTTGTGAAATAAAAAACACAAGAAAAAAAACTAATGCAATGTCATTATTATCCCGGGGTAATGCATACTTCTTGGATAATTTAATTACTATTACAGCTCAATCTCAAGGAGATATAGACTGGTTGATTATACAATGTTCAATATTATTCTCTGAGGGCATGAAAAAACTTTTATTTCATTTCGTTCTTCGAGCCATTCCGAAATAATATACCTATCACTGCTAGTCCAGGTAGGAGTTATCAGGAGTTGCCGCTTTTATTAAAGCTTTTTTGTACCTTATCGTGTTGTCTCTTCTAAAGATCTTAGACTCTGAGAGAATTTTTCTCAAGACATCATCCTTCTCAAAATGAAAGAATCCCTTCTGAACACCAAGAGCTTCTTGTCTTATTTCATTACCAATTAATTTTGCAAATTATATTCATGAGAAGCCTTCTGCTTGGCTTGGTGAAACGGAATTATCGGTTAGCATTTCTCAAGAGAGATGCTAATGCAGATAGTCTTCCGTCGGAAGAGTAAGAAAACGGTCTTTTACTGGCTTTTTACCTCGTTGACCATATACTGAATACCAGTATCACGTCAAACGTCTTTTTTTGACATTTCCAATCTCGATGTACCTTAAAAGTGAAAGTGATATCACCCTTAGGCTAACATTGAAAAAATCGGCCACTTGGACTTGTGGTACTTCATTTCTTAGAACCAGTGTTTTATTGAAACCAACTAAAAACTGCAAATTATGTTTTTTCATTCCTGGCACATGTTTATGAAAAAAGAAGTTATTCAGATACTAGGGATAATTATGCAACATCGTCACCTTTTTGCGAGCAGTATTCTGGACAATAATGAATGAAGTTTCAGATAACATACATATAGGTAAAGAGTACCAAATACTCAAGATAAAAAGGTTCAGATGTTAATTCAATTACTAAATTTTCTACAGTCAGGAGGTAAGGAAGGATTGTTACGTTCAATTCCTAGTTTCCATGTTTCTGGTCTCAAATCTCTCTCTGACATGGTTCTTTCTATTTCTTGCAAACAAGTTTCTTTAACAGGCCAACAATTCCAACTTAACATAGCTCCAATACTCAGGCAACTTTAATTACTTTCCGTTCTGATGAATAAGGATTCCCAGTACCAAAATCATATCTGTATTTGATTTTTAAAATTCCACCTTATCTCCAAATTAATCGACGTTAATCAGAATATGTTCTCTAAGCGTTGGGATAAAGGGAGCACTCACCGTATTAATATAGGTATAATCTACACTTGCACGCAGAGAATCTGGGGTGTTCAGATTTGGGCGAATTAGTGTTGTGGACTGTTACCAGATAATTGGATTGGAGATGGTTATGTGATAGCATTGATTGTACATAATTCATAATGATATAATATGTCACCCTATGAAGCTAATGCACTAAAAAATACAAATATTAACATCGTTTATAAACTCATGAGTGACATTGTCCGACTAAAAGCAGAGGAAATCTGGAGCAGTTCGAATGAGAGTTCATAATATGAAGTCAGACGTTGAGACAATTGAACAAACGCACTATATCGCAATTGATTGCGAGATTTTTTTTATTCCGCCTGAAATACAGAAGGTTTGAATAATGAGTTCAAATGAGAAGAGCGAGTTGTAATAATGATGCAGGCATTTTCTAAGTATGTTCATCAATGAGATCAATAGAGTGAATATGAGGGGAACAATGATATTATGATTAATATTAACAATATTGGTCTGAAAGAGGGTACGAAATGAGTGAAACCTTTAAATCGTAGGTTTTTTTTATTCCGCCTGAAATACAGAAGGTTTGAATAATGAGTTCAAATGAGAAGAGCGAGTTGTAATAATGATGCAGGCATTTTCTAAGTATGTTCATCAATGAGATCAATAGAGTGAATATGAGGGGAACAATGATATTATGATTAATATTAACAATATTGGTCTGAAAGAGGGTACGAAATGAGTGAAACCTTTAAATCGTAGGTTTCGAGAACAGCCGAAGGGTTCAGATCTAACTTGTAGGTAGAATCAGATTAATGAACTTGATTGAGAGTTCAGGCTTATAATTTGTAGATCACACCGATTGATTAAGTTCACTATTTTGGGTATGAAATAATTCACGTATACGTATAATTTAACACAGGTTTATATGATATTTTGATAGTTTCGGGAAGGAAGGGGGGGCTTCTGCTCCTTAGCGCAGCTTCTAGCTACAGACCTGAGCTCTACAAATACGCAGATTGGTCACAAATTGAATTCCTCACAATCAAAAATTGAAAATTTGGTAATTTGATGAAAACATTCAATGAACATGATCTCCAGAATGAAGATGCAAGTTAACTTTTTCGACGAATTCACAACTTTTTCAGATTTGTTGGATCGCCATGAAACGTTCTGTGGTGTGACAAAAATTTGAATGATTGAATTGTGTTCCTGTGTTTATGCATTTCGAATAAATTTTAAAAAAAATCAGAAATAGGCCTACATGGTGCTCATTTTCACATCAGCAGTCACAATTGATTTTTCTGAGTACTGCATAGGAAATATGATATTCTGAATACTTTATCCAATGGATGCTGACAATAGTTCCAAATCTGAAAAAATTATGAAATTCTGTTCTACGGTATCAGAAATATAGTCGATTGAAATTTCGGTCAGAATGAACAAAACATCCTGTATAATGGCAAAGTAAGATAGGAGACATTTATAAATGGCCATTTTGTGATGCTGATGGTCGACCCTTTATATGGAATGAGTATGTAAAGTTCCTCTTGGGACACCCTGTATACAAACTTGACTAAAGTTCCACATGTGAAAATCGATATTTTCGATACAATGGAAATAAAACAGGCTCAAATCCGAAGAAATATAACGCTTCCTTTTCTGAATGTAAGATATAATTGAACAAATGAATAAATCAGCAAGTTACTTCAGCATCTTCGAAATCAACAGCGTCCTTTTGATCTGAAACATTGTCTCAATGATTTTCGAACAAATCAGATGAATTAAAAGTTGAACCACAGAGCATCAAAATACGTTTCTGATTTTTACAAATTGAAGATTGATGCTATTATGTCGTACCAAAATAAGTCGTGATGGAAAAAATAAATCAAAAAGTCCCTAAACATCTTTTTCAACTATTTTCAAAAGAATGTTAACGAACAAGTTTATGACTGCAAAAGTATTCAATTCAGGCCACTACTAAAATCTCATCGCGTGAAAGTGGATGTACGCATTTTTTTTCAGCATGTGACTGGAGATGTTGAACTTTTCTTTTGACGCTAATTGATGACGCGACTTTTCACTCAGTGGGTTTAAGCTATTTGCTCCAAAAGTAGAAGTTTTTTATAAAGATTTTCTCTATGGGGCATATGGTATACTGATGATGCCAAATAAGCCTGAAACCGGTTACAAAATCTGTATTTATTCCTCCAGCCTCATGATAAAAGATCTGCGAGCCTATGAAACAAGGGCGTACCCAGGATTTTAGCTAGGGGGGCAGCTCATACCTGTTTCGAGAAGATGGTCGGTCGGTTATATTGAGACAAAAAATCATGAAAATTGACTTCTTTAGTTAGTTTGATTATGACACAAAACAAAATATTAAATAGAAAATAGTCATAATACATAAATATATATTAATTTAACAGTTATCTTCTCCGATTTGCCGAAAATTTGTCTAGGACAGTCTTTTCAATAAACTCACACTCTCCTTTCAAATAATTTCGATGTACGCTCATCACACATAAACCTGTAAGCCTTTCTTCACCCCCTACGATAGCTGGGTAGCCAACCCAACATAACGACCCAGATCATTTTCATGATAGCCATTTAGGATCTACGTTCACGTCATAAGTTTGTTGGGATGTCGATGGTGAAGAAAAGTCGGCAACAGATATATTAACAGGTTCTGCTGGAGAATGTGACGCTTGTCCAATGTTAGCATGCAATTATCTTGGCATTACATGAGTAGTTTTCTCATGGTTGTCATTTTCATCTCTTCCACTGCTACTTTCCCCTTTTTTTTTTCTTTTTTTCGCGTGTTGTCGCTAAAATATGGATACACAAATTTGAGTAAGAGTTTACGGTGTTTAGGCATAGGACGAAAATAAAGATACTTATGAAAAAAATCACATTCAAATATCATCTACTTCCTATCAGTAAAAGTAAAATTACGATATTCAAAATTCGTTTTTTTGTAGTTTGAACGCCAAATAAGCAAAAATAGGTAATTTGAAATAATACATTTGTTGTGACGGTACCAGAGAAAAGAGACTTTGTTCTCGGTATGGATGAGTTATTTGTTTGTAATAATTTGCATAATAAATTTGATTTGATTTGATTTAGTAAATCCAAGTTATTTAGAGAGGTGAGTCGATTAAAAAAAAATTAGGTGTTTGCTGGTTACTACAAAGTAATAACCAAAAAAATTTTACTTTTATTATTATCTCATAAAACTGTCTGTGAACATCTCGGAAACTAAAACCGACCATAAGGTCCCTTTTCCCAAATAACGTCACATTTGTAGATTGCAAACTATGAAATTTTTTTTGTGTGTTTGGACGTTTAATTCTCCATCACGCTGTATCGGCTGGACGCGATTTGATTAAATTTACAATCTGGACAAATGATACCCTAGAACGTAGAATAATTTTCTTTCCTGTTGCATTATTATACAGGCTGTTATCCTGCCCCGAACATGACCACCTCCACCAAACAAAATTACTTTTAAATGTTTTCTTTCCAGCAAAAAATATACGTATACCAACAATAATTGAAATGATACATCTATATTCTTTCATGTCTGATAAATGAAACAGCATAGAACATAGCTACAATCATAACAAATCCATGTCTTGTCACCTGGTTTTTCGAGCATTTCGGCCGTCGTCGTAGATTAATTCTAAATGCTCGAAAAACCAGGTGACATTGAACGATGGCCGCAAAAGCCTCAACCAATTCACGTCCAAAGCTGCATTCGTAATCAATTCGCGCGCCGAAGTGCACTTCAGCACGGATACTGAGCAGGTGGCGTTCTCTGTGACCATTCATAATGAAATTCCGGAGTAGCACGGAATTCGACTTCAACAAATTTTCTTGCAATTTTTCAATTCATGCCGGTTATAGTTCACGAGCACTGCTTTGGTTTCGGTCTATCACATGTTTAACCATAATACAACATTTATTGTATTATTTTAGCTCTCTTATTCAAAAGAATATATATATATATATATATATATATATATATATATTATATATATATATATATATATATAATCTGTTCCCATTTTACCTTTCGGTGTTTGGGTTTCAAATAAAATACAAAATAAAAATACATTTCATAAATAAAATTATACTATGTTCTGATAAATTTTTTCCATTCCGTTCTGTTATTCGCCATCTGTTTCGCTGCGTTCATGTTCTTTCCTCTTCTGTCAATCTCTGCCTTCACTGCATCATCCCATGTTTTTTGTGGTCTTCCCCTTCTCGGCTTCTTTTTTATTCTTGCCTCCCATACCCTCTTAACTTGCCTCTCCTCATCCATACGCTGCATGTGTCCCCACCATCCCAACTGCCTCTCTCCCACATATGTTTCTAGTGACTTCACCTCTAACTCGCTTCTTACTTCTTCATTTCTTACTCTGTCCATTCTAGTTATTCCTTTTATTCCCCTTAAAAATTTCATTTCTATTGTCTGTAGGTGACTTCTGCTCCTTCTCGATGTTTTCCAGGTTTCAATATATATATATAAATATATATATATATATATATATAAAATGAACCGTAGACAGCTGTTTCGGGCTTTAGGCCCTCATCAGTACGGTGAAAAGTTGGAAATTGAAATCACATAACGGAGTCAACACAAGGGAGCCAGCCGCACATTTGCTGTCTACGGTTCATTTTCGTTTCAGAGGGTTATGTCCGTTAAATCTTTTCCATATATATATATATATATATATATATATATATATATATATATATATATATATATATATATATATATATATATTCTTTGTATGATTGTTCATAGTGAATTATAAATTACGTGCCAACTTCCGTGCCGAAGTGCAATTCGACCCGCGAATTGATAACGAATGCAGCCTAATTGAGGAATTTAAATATCGTAAGGCTGCTCGAAGACCCGTACGACGCGACCGCGATATCTGGTCGCTCACAGGTAGCGTACGTTATTTTGAATGGGAGCGCGCACACCGGGGATACCGAAAACTACAAACTGCAGCGATTATATCGTACCGGTCTACCGGCTGCCGTAGTACATAATATGCTGAAGATATGCGCTTACAAGAGAGCCCTTTATTGGGTACATATATGTGTTTTGTTTTGACTCACCTCTTTCAAAGAATTTCCTGACATCCATTTGACGGAGTTATATTTCCAGTTGATGCGCGGTCAACGTAAATCTCGTATCGCCGATATTAAACTATGAGACACTATGGCCGAATTCATGCTGGCCGGTAACTTCAACTTTTCCCTTACCCTGAGAATTTAAACATAGAAAAAGTACTGTCGTCCGTATCTCGATAGCGCTAGATGTTGTTTTCATATTCGGCTCTAAACCTCTTAGGATAATCAGAGCCATCATCTATGGCTCTGATTGTCTCGTCGGGAGCGGAAACAACGAGATGCGACGGTTTCGCAGGACACTTAATTCATATTGCGTCACTAACAGTATACTACATCGAATGTTGTAGAATATTTATTTATAGATAGAAAAATATTTAATCAATTGACTGAAAAGATATTGTGTTTCCAACACTTTGTAGGTAACACGTTTTTAATTCCCACTTGCCAGAAAAAATGACGTTAATTTCATCTTCTAGGGGGGGGGGCAGCTGCCACCCCCCTGCCCCTATCTCGGTACGACCATGCTATGAAATGTAAACGGTATTCATTTCGATTATTACTATTTTGAATTTATCTGTTTCGAAAAAATTCAATACCAATATTCAAGACCAATATTTGGTGTTTCTTGGACATTTTTTCACTATCTTTGGCCGCGTATTTCCCTGAAACTACACGTACAAAAGAATCCGATCCCACATCCACATACCATAAAATTGGCTCAAATCAATTGTTTTCTTGAGAGGTCTACAAGATGCAGGATGATCGCCACTACCTGCCAGAAATGAAAATTTGATGTATTCTGATATTGAATGTCCGGAAAAAAATCGTCAGTCTTTCCTTTTTACATCTGTATTGTTAAAAACTCCCAAAAGAGATAGGTCGGCTGAAGAAATCTATTCATGTGATCTTCTCACCATCACGAGTGCCTTTCTAGAACTGATATGGTTTCATTTATGTATGTTTTTACGCAGCCTTTAATGAGATGACCTTTGTTCATGGAATATACTATTCTTTGAAAATAACTTATGAATATTCGAAACACTCACAAGAATAGATTCAATGGAAAAATTTCAATAGGAATTCGATTCAAATTTTTCAATTTTCATTGGACAACGTTACGAAAATTCATTATTTATTAACGTACTGTTATGAGTTTTATATCTCGGTTATTGTTCAGTTTCGAGGGCCCATTGGTAATATGCAGAATTGAGTTTGCATGGTCGAACATAGAAATGATTCAAATTCAATATTAAACTCACAAAAAAAAAATCAAACTACACAAAATTGTGCAACGAATAGAATACCAAGCTCATTTACCAGGAAACATGATTGAATGATGAATGAAATCTCGATCTCAACTCTGCACTGTTGAATAGGATCCGTCATTTTGATCGGATCCAAACCAATATTTTTTCCTTTCTTCCTGTTCCCATTTATTCCATTATTTCTTGTTCTTGTCATACCAATAATATCGCTTCTTTCTCTGTAGTGCCTATTTCCTAATTTGAAGCCAACATACAGAACACAACTGCTCAAAAAATAAATGGTGAATTCACTTAGCCAACACAAATTAGATTTCTTAACTTAAAAACTGTCATGCATTATGATTGCTCTGAACTTATTATGCTCTGAACTTGAATCTGGAGTATACTCAAATCACTTATATAAAATGACTCAGTTGGCCATTGGAATTTGAGACATTCCAAAAGGTAGCGAACGAAAATGAAAGTTATGACTCTTGTCAAAACATTTTTGTATGTCAAATTCATATACCAATTGAACTCTTTACTTCTAAGGTGAAAGTAAAGTTGAAGCAATCTAGTTGCCATGTTTGGTGGTCGCTTCAACGATCTGCGCATGAACAAACTCAAAATTTGTACAATAGATGAAAAGTGAATCTTATTTGGAAAAATTTGTTGAATAATCTGAAAATTGATAGAAATGAATGGGCCATAATTCGACTAAGGATAACCTATCTACTACCGAGTCTACTACATGAGAATGTTATACGATCAAAATCAGCCTGAGTAATTATTGTTTTCCCAGGATTCTCTACATTTTTCGATTTTGTCTGATGACTCACTCAAAGACTTTCGTTGGAAGTTTTTATCGTTGGTTTATCGTTAGGCAACAATTATTTCCAACAGATGTCCTCCTGGCGGAGCATTTCCATTATTTGATTCATCAAATGAATTTGTTTCAGAAAATGGTTCTAAAAACCACAAAAAATACATTCAGAAAATACACATTCTTACCAGAATATATTCGAATAGTTTCATAAAAATTATTTTTCATCATATAACGAATGAGAAAACTTTGAAATAACTCTAAAATAACATTGGTTAAAAGGCGTTTGAGTGGTGAGGTCGTGTCAAGATTTGCTATCCAAATTTCATTTGAAACATTCAGTAATTGATTTTATTTAAAACCAAAATTATGTTTGAAAGTTGCAGTGAACCTAGTAGGCGACTTTGTGATATTTTTTTTTCTCATTGCTTCCTAACAGTTATCTATTCGCAGTTCAAGCCATTTGCAATAATACGCCTATCTACTACAGATTTACGTGAGATCAAATCAACTATTATATCCACCCTTAATGACAAATTCTTTCAAAAAATTGTTGATAAGGTCACTTCTGCGGGGAGAAGAAATTCGAGGAAAGATTTTGTGCTCAGGCAAAAATAATCGATGACCTTCAAAATGCTACTAAAGATCTTCAGAAGGAAAATATCGAACTTCGTAAGAGCATTGAATTGCAAGAACGGATACAGCGAGATTGGCTGTTCTTACAAACAAAAAACATTCGAAAAATTCAGGAATTTCCATCAGAGAAGATTTGACGAAATACCGTCTCTCATTTCTTAATCATGCAATACGGGAGTTTTCCTTCGAAAACGCGTGGGGGTTGAATGGAAATATCTACGTGAGGTGCAATGATAGTTTTGTTGGATAAACATAAGTAAATATTTTTTTTTTTTTGGGATAAGGTGTATTTTCTTGTATTTCAAAAATCTGCACGTTTTCAGTGGTGTAAGGGGTTGGCACTTTCATTTCATATATGTGTATTTTCAAATATGTTGTTTTTTGTTAATTCATGTAAGTCGAACAGTACCGTTACATTAATTTTTCTGTACGTTTTTATTTTTTGCTATTGAGCTGATCATGAGCAATGAGATATGCATCTTCCTTCATACATTCGTGTCATTTTTTTGTTTTGTTCTTTGAATTTCAAGATATATATTTTTGTCATCATCTTATGTTATTGATTTTTTCACTATGACTACACTAAAAAAATAACTTTAAAATTGGTCACTTGAATGTGCGTTCTCTCTTCACATGAATGAAAACTGTAAATACAAACACATAAATATGTATATATAGAAATGATCTTATTATATCGTATACTCACATTCACAGTTGTGCTCTCTTTGGTTTAGGACATAACAATTTGAATAGCAGGATAACATATATAATAATTTAGAAAACAAAAAACATTCAACAGAGAGAAACCATTCAGGAGGATTAAATTAGACAACCAAGCTGACATATGCATCTCCAAAATGAAAACACAGAAAACGATAACATGGTTCGATACATTTCATGTACTCATTTTTCTTAGTAAATTAAAATATGAAGAGCTCAGTCCATCTATGTCAGATAAACGATCTGACATAGATGGACTGAGTTCACAGAATTTGGATTATTTTTTATGCAAATCCTCTCCTGTAGTAATCTTTTTTTATAATAAGATTGTGATGCCAAAATTTTTGTTTCATCAAAGCTGAACTCATGTCCAGTCTCTATTTCATATTCGACTACGGCAGTTGGATTTTTTTAAAGCTTTTGCTATCGTTACGATGTTCATAAATTCTCTGTTTCACATATCAACCTGTCTGACCTACATATATAACATCCCGAGCATCCTCCAAATGGTATCTGGTACACAATGTTAGAGATGAAGCCTTTTTTGTTTTTGATTTTAAACGAGAAAAAAAGAGAGTCTGAAGGGTATTTTCACTTTTCTGAGCGATTCTCACATCTTCTTACCTGCTTTCAACCACATATTTGATCCTTTGAGACAGGGCATTTATGAAAGGGATCTTGAAGTATTTTTTGGATGACTTTGTTCAGTCACAGATACATTTCTTCTCAACACCTTTTTGATCAGGGATCAAAGTAATTCACGGATATATTGTTCATTTTTCTGGTGGAATTCAGGATCTGATATTTTTCTACTTCGACATTTCAAGTTTTTAATTATATATTATATATATTAATTATATTCATTTTTTGCTGATATGATTGTAACCAACACTTTCTTCGAACACAAAAATAAACATAAGTTCATTAGACAGGGACATGGATTTAATGAAAGGTCGATTATAGATTATATATTGATAAGAAAAGAAAACAGGAGAGAAATAAAAGATGTAAGGGTGTATAGGGGTGCGGATATTGGAGGGAGTAAGATGGACGAGTAAGAGGGAATGAAGGAGAAAAAAAACATGGTAATTCACAACGGAATGAAATATATGAGAAAATAAGAAGTTATATGTACTCGCTTCGGCGGTACATATACAAAAATTGGATCGATACAGAGAAGATAAGCATGGCTCTTGCCACTATTATTCATAGTTTGCATTAATAACCTACCACAAATAGAGAAAAAAACTAAGCGACAAAACAACCAAACAGACATACAGGCAGATGCTGAACAAACCGACCAATTATATTCGTAGTCACGATGGCGAACAAGTTAGACGGTATGAGTTTCGATGCGCGTGTTGGTTCTCTCAAATGCGCGAGCTGTAAAAATCCCGTAGTGAAAAGTGGTCTCAAATGTAACATTTATACAAACATTTTTCACCGTCGTTGTGCCCTCAAAATAAAAGGGTGCTGTGAGGAAGAAATAACCTGTGTCATCGCTATGAAGTCTGAAAAGGATGAATATCCTACAGGAGAAACTTCCAAAACCTCCATTCAGATTTCAGAAAATTCATCTAATCATGAATTACTTCTAAAAATTATCCATGAATTGGAAGATAAAAATCGTTTATTAGAAGAGAATTCTCTACTATTGAAATATAAGATTTCCAAATTAGAAAATGAAATATTCAAAAACGATAAAAAAAGTATGCAACAAATGTAAAAAAATTGTCATTCCTGATAAGACAGCTGTAAACAATGAGGCGGTGAAAGTGTCGATTCCTGATCGTCGTTATGCGAACGCTGTAACTGGGAATCCCGCTCCGGTTGTTCTTGATTCTGATCCTGCGTTAAGATCGCCCATTACGAAGATTCCCCAAACCAAACCTCGAAATATCACATTAAGTGAGGTTAATGACGCTATCAACAGTATCAACAGTGCTCAAAATAAGAAAAGCAATACTGGAGGTTGGAAGAATACAGGCGAAGTGGATAATGGTGAATGGAAAACTGTTCCCCATAAAAAGCCAAAGAAGAAAAGTCGACCTGTTCTTGTTGTTGGACAGTGTAGTGAACCATCAATTGTTAAAGGTGTTGAGAAGTTACGAGCTCTGCACGTTACAAGACTGGGCCCTTCAACAACTGTAGAAGATCTTCAGGCTTTTCTTTCCCAAAAATTCAAAAACGTTAAATGTGAATTACTAAAATCACGTTTTCCGGAGACCTACGCATCTTTCAAGGTTCTTGTACCGGTAAGTGAATTTGACAAAGTCAAGGATGCTAATAACTGGCCTCAAAATGCAAGTATAAATCCAATCGTTAATGAACAAAATTAACAATTTGGAAGTATTATTTGATGAAGAGCGCCCCTTCATTGTCAGTGTTGTGGAGCATTGGTGTTCGACTGAGAAGCTTCAGTCCATCGCTATTCCCAACTATATATGTATGGCTTCCTATTGCAGACAGACGCATAAACATGGTGGTGCTGTTATTTACACAAGAGCCGATATTCCTGCGAAGGATATGGGCATATCTAAATTCTCCGTGGAGATGCAGTTCGAGTTTTGTGGAATGATAACTGTTCTAAATAATAAAAAGATATGTGTAATAAGTGCTTATAGAGTTCCGGATGGTGATTTCCTTCAGTTCCTTGATAAGTTAACTTTCATCCTGCAAAGATGTATCAAACTTGCTGATGTTTTGTTTTTATGTTGTGATCTCAACATTGATTATTTGAATATTACTAGCCCACGTAAGCAACTACTTGACGATTTGTTATGCTGTTTTGACTTGAAGATTTCTTCTATTGAGCCGACCAGAGTATTCACTAATATTAATAATATAACGTCTACTTCAAAAATTGACTACATCCTGACTAGTGCCGGTTCCGATTGTAAGTCTCGAGTTTTCGAAGGTCACATAAGTGATCATAAAATTCTAGTTCTAAATTATCTTATGAACAAACCAATTTCACTCGACAATACCAATTGTAGGCGCGTACATGTCAGAGGTGTATCTCCTCATTCTTTGTCTAGGTTAGCTGAGTATTTGAGTAATATTAGTTTTGATCACATATACTCAAACTTTGATGTTGATATATGTTTCTCTGAGTTTGTAAATCTGCTATTATTTGCTATTGAAAGAATTTGTCCCTTGAAACTTTCGAAGCTAGTTAACAATAACCAGAAGACTTGGATAAATACTGAAATAAGGGAGGCCAGTGTCAATTTAAAGAATCTGTTCTGGTTGCACAAAAATATAAATGACCCAAGTTCTCACGAAATCTATAAAAGAGCTAAAATTGAATTCAAGTAGCTACTGAAAGAATCAAAGTCTAACCATTATAAAAATATAATAAATTCCTCAAATAATTCAAATAGGTCAGTCTGGAATATTGTCAATGCATGTTCGCTAATTATTTTGGCTCTATTGCTGACATGAGTCTGCGAGATCACTTTGGCAGTTCAATGTCACAAGCTTGTACTACTTCTGCTTTATCTGTAAACACCTTCTTTTTCTTTCCAGTCACTAGAGAGGAGGTAATTGAAACTGTTAAATCTCTCAAAAATAAAAAAGTACAGGTACAGATAAAATCTTGGCGAATGTATTGAAGAGTATTATTCACGTTATTGCGGATCATTTTGCCCATCTTATCAATGTCTCGGTTAACATGGGTAAATTTCCTACTATATTGAAAATGCCTTCGGTAATTCCTGTTTACAAGAAAGACGATCCTCATAACATAGCAAATTACCGTCCCATTTCTATATTGAGCGTTTTTTCCAAAGTATTTGAAAAGATTGTATATGGGCGAATGGTCTCTTTTCTGACTCGCTTTAATATAATAACTGATAGCCAACAAGGATTCAGAGGAGGCAGGTCTACCCAGACTGCTGCTTTTGCGTTTGTTGACTATGTATATAGAAAGCTAGATAGGGGACATTTTGTTGCTGGTCTCTTTCTTGAATTGTCGCGTGCCTTCGATGTTCTATCGTTCAAGTTCATCGAGTGTAAATAATATAATCTTGGATTTCCTGGTATTTTTCTCAAATGGATAATTAGTTTCATTACGGATCGTTGCATGTCAGTAAAAATCGACGAGTTCACGTCACCTTCTTGCAGGATGGAGTTAGGGGTTCCGCAGGGCTCTGTCCTGGGGCCGCTCATATTTCTTCTGTTCATCAACGATCTACCCGATCATATTGATCCAGGTATATTGATTATATTTGCTGATGATACATCCATGGCGGTCTCAGCCCAGAGTCCTGGGGAACTGGCTGAAGTTTGTTATGAACTGATTTCTAAATTTGTCGAATGGTGTAAGTTGAATGCCTTGATATTAAATATCAAGAAAACGGATTGTATATACTTCCGAATCCGCAACCCTAGTTCAGAACGTTTGGTGTTGCAATGCTTGGGGGAACAGGTAACTTCCAGGGATACGGTGAAATTCCTGGGAGTGCACTTGGACTGCTCTTTGAGATGGGGTCACCAAGTGGAATCTGTATGTAAAAAGTTGGGCAGTTCATATTATGCTATCAGCAGGGTTAAGAACTCATTTTCAGTAGAGTACCTTTTAAGTATTTACTACAGTTCAGTTTTCAGCTACCTTAATTACAACGTTATGTTATGGGGAAATTCAACTGAATCAGGTAGAGTGTTTATTGCTCAAAAGAGGATTATAAGATTAATTTTTAGTATGAATTCGCGAGATTCATGTAAGCCTTTCTTTAGTGGACATAAAATTTTTACTCTTCCTTCATTGTTTATATATAGATGTTTAGTTTATGTGAAGGAACATGAAAAATCAATGGTTAAATTATCTGATTTTCATAATTATTTTACAAGAAATGTTGCTACTCTGAGCATTCCTACACATGTAACAACAAAATTTGAGTGTTCGCCTATTTATCAGGCCATAGTCTTATACAATCATGTACCACTTTCCGTTAAAATGTTAAGTGAAACAAAATTAAAAAAAAATAGTAAAATGTCAACTGCTCAAAAAGAGCTATTATAGTATTAAAGAATTTCTAGATGATAATAATATTTTTGATCTTTGATTTATGATTGTTTGATTTTTTGTCTTTGTCCTTGACATGTCTTATACATATTAATTATGTCTTTTGGGATTAATAAAGATTATTATTATTAAATAGTATAAATTGAATTCTCTTGCTGTTCTGGCTTTTTTTATTTTCAGGTTGGAGTTTGTGTTTGGAAATCCTTCCTCCGAAGAGCCGTCCCGCTGATCGTGATGTCCTTCTATATAGAATATTCAGATACAACAATTTTATTTTATTTTTTTAACGGGGAGACAGGTTTTTTCGGCTGAGGTTTTTTCCCCTGGTGATGAAAGTATCGTATGATACTATAGTATCATACGAAGAATGTTGTGGTACCCCGTTCCTTTTTTTACCTCAGCTTAGGTTCTTTTTGTTTCAACATTTATTGTATTATTTTAGCTCTCTTATTCAAAAGAATATATATATATATATATTATTATTATTATTATTATTATTATTATTATTATTACAACATCACTATTCACGCAGACGATACAAATATAATTACCACAGCTAAAGCTACCCCTACAACCTTGAGAAACACAAAAACAATATTCAACGGAGAAGACAAATGGTGTACATGTATCAGACTCCTACTAAACCTAAACAGAACTTAATGTACCATTTTCCATACTGAACACACTGGACACACTATACCACAAATCATTACACTAAAAAATGAAGACATAAAACCTTCAGATAATGTTAAATTCTTAGAATTCTGGCTTGACAAAAACATGAAATGGAAAGCACACATAAAACAACTTAATAAAAAATTGAATACTGTTATATATACTCTAAACGTTATGAGAAACCATGTAATGAAAACCCTCTATACTGCAAATTTTCAATTGCTTATACTCTATGGAATCATTTTTGGGGAAACAGTTCCCAGAAAAATAAAATATTTATAACACAAAAACACGTAATTCGAGTTATATATAAAATGAAATATCGGGAATCATGTAGAGGAGTATTTAAGGAAAAAGGCATATTGATAACAACTGCAATTTACATACTGAAATGCATCCTTTTCTTACGCAACAACAGAGAACTGTTCACACACTACGAAAATCACAACAACGCAAGGAAAACAATTCCATACATGTACCCAAAAGTAAAACTGACTCTGACACAAAACAACATGAAATATATGTGCATCAAAATATAAAATTTTCTAAACAAACATATACACGAGAAATGTTTAAGAAAGAGTTGGTGAAGTTTTTGGTGAATGCTGATCCTTACAATATTGAGGAATTTTTTTGAGTCATGCAGTTCTCAGGGAATTTGACATTTTGATTTTCTTTAAAATGACGTCAATCTTTTGCAGAATATATTGTTTTTGCTTTGGGAAATAAAGGAGTATTATTATTATTGTGGAAAGTAATGCCATCTCTCATGTCAAAATATTGTGGCCCTTTCATTGACTTTTATTCATATCATAAATTGTTGCATTGAGAAAAACTAATTCCCTGTACAATGGAAAATATCTAGGAAAGCCTCCACCTAAAACATCGAATCCTTCTGGTTTTGATCAACTTCGAGTGATAAGTATCCTCCCTTCATTTTCGAAAATATTTCAGAAAATACTTTATAAACGGATGTATGAGTACTGTATAGAGAATATTATACCTGATTCTCAATGTGGCTCAATCTGTTATGCTCATAAAATCATATCTGACATGCAGATTTCAAACAATCTTTTCAAAAGATCTCTTTTCAGACAGAGTTAATGTTGAATCTGGAGTACCTCAAGGTTCTATCCTTGGGCATTTGCTATTTCTCATTTATACTGCAGTTTTGGTTGAGTCGTTTAAGTACTGCGAGGTTCGGGCTTTTGCCGATGATACTCAGGTTTATATATGTTTCAATTCAAACGAATATGAGGAAAATGAAAAATTAATCAATGAAGATCTCAGGAACCTATGCAGGTCCTCTGAAGACCATAATTCAAAACTTAATCCTGATAAAAGTATTTGTTGATATTCTGTGATTGCTTGTGCTTGATGCCGAAGTCTTGTTCAATACGTTTGTCTTCTTGAGTGGATTTTGTATCATTTCATTTTCTCACCTTTGCTTATAGCAACAAATGCCATACAAACATAAAATTCTGGCTGTTTATATTATCCTAGGCGCATAACACTGGTTCAATATGAAATCCTAAAAAATAAAATCACTCTAGAATTTCAACGTCGAGGAATTAGACGAGGGAGCGGTAAACCTCATAATTCCTTCATATATCTAGGTGGCAGGTTCTATTTAAACTCAAAAAACCATATTCTTACGAACAATAAAGTAGAAATAATCACATTATTTTGTTGCGGCTGATATAAAATACTTCAAAGGCTTATTATCCGTGTTCTATTAGGAATTATTTCACCTTATTTTAATCGAATATTACTTGAAAAAATGAAAAAAATGTGACACATCTGTAAAGTAAATTTGACGAGTGAATATAAATATTTGAAATTATTTTTCGAGCATGCGAGTAAATGAATACTCATTTTATCAAAGGCTTTGCTGAAATAAGTATAAATAGCGTCGACCTGAATTTCGCTTCATCCTTATAATTTCCTGATAATTCGAAGTTCTCTTCAGGTTCTTTGAAAAACATACGATAAATTTAAAAAACTCATGCTGTTCTGGTCCACTCGGTGAAAATGAAATGACATGTTGCTACACGGTACCTACTCAATGATGAGAAGTAATAATAATAATAATAATAATAATAATACCTTTATTCGCCAAAAATCATTACATCAATTCATAATGAAACTGGGAAACGTCATGAAAAAATACAAATTAACAACCAAAAATAAACTCGTTGATACTGTAAGGCTCTCGCTGAAGCAAAAGCTTGTGGATCTCTCCCCGAAACAATTTGAAATTATCCAATTCACGGATAAATATCGGCAAGGCATTAAACAATTTGATACAGACATATGTGCAAGATGTCTCAGTGAATGAAAGAGAGTGCTTTGGATAGATCAAAAAGTTATCTCTCGTACTGTAAGCACCAGACTTTCTGAACTTATCGAAGTATTCTGGATGTTTGAATACAAATTGTAGACATTTATATATGTATAATGCTGGTAGAGTGAGAATATTGTTCTCCTTAAAAACTCCACGACAGCTTTCCCGAAACTTTAAACCGAACATACATCTGACCGCCAATTTCTGAACCCTGAACACTGAAACCGCCTGCTGACTACTTCCCCACACTAGTAATCCATATGCCATAACAGATTGAAAATTGGCATAGTATATGGTCTTCAAGAAGTCAACAGTCAATTCCGATTTAAGAACTCTCAGAGAATACATTACCCTATTGAGTTTTTTACACACCTGTTCAACATGTTCCGTCCATTCGAGATGTTGGTCTATTACAACTCCAAGAAATTTTGTGCTAGCTTTCAGATCTATTTCACTTCTTGAGAAAAACATGTTGTCATCTATACCTGAATTTCTCAATTTGTGACTGAATGAAACAAATTCTGTTTTTTCCGTGTTCAACTTCAAATTATGAGACTGACACCAAGAATTCATCGTCTCAGCTACAGTATCGATGAGATTTTGTAAACTCATTTGATTTTTTGCTGGTATAAGCAAATTAGTATCATCGACGTAATTCACAAAATACTCGTGAAGTGTTGGAAGTATATTCGGCATATCATTGACGTAAATCAAAAATAATAATGGTCCGAGGTGACTACCCTGAGGAACGCCTTCAACAACCACAGATGTGGTTGATGTATATTCATTACCATCAACAGTTAATGACACATACTGAGTACGGTTATATATGTAGCTTTTGATTAATTTCAATGTATTACCCCTTATACCATAAGCTTCAAGCTTCTGAAATAGGATGTCATGATTTACCGAGTCAAAGGCCTTTGAAGTGCTGCCTTACTCTCCAAAATTTCAAATCCGCCACTTTTTTTATAGAATTTTCAGAGCCTTCTTACAAATCAAATGGAATTGCATTGAAAGTTGCTTTTTATTTAAAATTTTTTCTGGTTAGTGAATAATCACAGATAATATCCAAATTTAACAGTAGGTGTAGGTACCATTCAAAGATTACGGTAGTTGTGTGAATCTGCATATTTTCTTAGTTTGAAGTTTTTCTAGGTCGAACTTTTCCGTTGTTTCCTTGAATTTCAAATTAATGGTAGTAAAATGTGTATTACGACTCTGATGCATGCAGATGAAATAAATAATGTCAATTTCATCATTATTATACTGCTGATCGTCCTTGCCAAATAATTGACTGTCCATGAAGAGTCAAGAACTCCGTTACCGTTAAGGTAATGAGTTTTTATGTTCATTCCTTTTCTATAATTAGATACTGAAATTGTAGAGTGGGACATGTAGAAATGCCAAAACGATTGAAACTCAATCGAAAACCACAGGCAAAAGTCTTATGGGTAAAATATATCGTGAATGAACGTGAAGACTATTAAAAAAAAGAGAGGTATCCTATAATAAAACGTCATTATGCGGCCGAATCATCGGGATCAATTAACAGCAGAACAACGAAGCAGTGTTATTTGAATTCACGAACATCAAGGATATTTCGAAGCAGGTTTTTATGATGTTTTTTTCGAAGATTCTAATTAGATTTGGTATAATTTCACCCGACGAACTCTGCCAAGAAAATCGTCGAGGTGTACCTTACAAAAGAAAATCACATTCAATTCAATTATACCGAATTTTTTTTCTCCAGAACAAGCTGGCTTTCCAAAGGGCACAATCTAACAAATTCAGAATAGTCCCCGAGAAGTGTAACGAATATTATATAAATTTCTATCTTGCCTTCATCGTCCACAACGAAGTGTTCGACTCCATTGAGCTATGGGCAATTTTCCCATCAATGGACAATGCCAGGATTGATTCCAGGTACATATACAAAAAGGCAACGCATCAACTGAACTGATTTCTGTTCGAAGGGGGGTAAGGCAGGAAGGCATTATTTCTCCGAAACTTTTCACACTTGCACTGGCGCTGGAAGATCTTTTCAAGAGACTCAATTGGGATCACAGTGGCAACTTGAAAATGCTTCCAGAGCTGAAGACAGCTTCGGAGAGGGTGGGTCTAACACTCTAAAGAAGACTAAAATCCTGACAACGAAAGGAAGACAAATCCTGATAGGAAACTGCTGATTACGTCTACCTGGGTCATCAAATAAACGTGGGAATAGAAAACCAGCAAGCCGAATTTCAAAGGAGAGTACGTATGACTCGGCCGCTGCACCCTCATCAATCCAAATATACCCATGAACCTCAAATTGAAAGCTTTCAACATCTGTATTCTTCCGGTAATCACATATTGGCTAGAGACGACTACTCTCACTTGCAGAAGGGCTAACAAATTCAGAACAACACAAAAGGCTATTGAAAGACTAATGCTAGCCTCTGAGATTGTATCAGAAACGAAGAGATGGACGATGTCATAAAACGGGTGGCTCACATGAAGTGGGCTTGGGCAGAACACATTACTCGAAAGGATGAAACTCGTTGGACAAAACATATTGTGTAGTCTAGACCGAGACTGCATAAGAGAAGAGTCAGAAGTCAGTTTACTTATGCATTCAATCAACAGAATTATAATTGAAAAATTCAATTTACTTGAAAATCGCTGCTCGAAACACTTGAAGATCGGAGCTTCAGGGCTTGATGTACCTGGGACTTTACGCCCCCAAACAAACTGACTGTTAGTCGCTGCCTTACACAACAGAGATAAGAAACCCTTGAGCGATTCAGATTTATAAACATCAAAACAGCATGAAGAGAAAAGATGAAACACCCTGTCATTCTATATTCGTGGAACATAAAGATCATGATAGCATATTTGATTTCATTTATAATCGAAAACGTTTGAAGGAAATACAGTAAACCTTGACTTGAAATAATCTTTGACAGTGTACAGTGAGTTAATAGGAAATAGGAGGTAGTAAAATAAATCTGCAAATCTTAGCTGATGCCAACATTTCGCAACCTTATATTATTGCTTTTTCAAGGCTAGAAATACAGATCATGGTCAAATTATGTAAAATTAATGATGAAGAACAATACAACATAAAACTTTAGAAAACAAGGGACACTAGATATACCATGAAATAGCTTGCTATAGAGCTACGAGAGCACTGAAACTCACCAAACTCAAATTTTGCATTCAATTATTGACTTAAAAACGAGAATCAGACAGCGAAATATCGAAAGTATCGTTTTTGTATTCGGTCATTTGTTTGTTCAATTTATGTCGCTTTGTTAGCAGGCCGTTTTATGGTATATGAAGCCCTGAAGAAGCATCAATAACTGGTTGCAAAATGTTGGATCAGCTAAGGTTTGCTGATTTATTTTATACCTTCCTAGTTGCCATTAACTTACTGCACATGATGTTTAGAAGAAGTGACAATTAGATTGAAGATTTTAATCTTGAAAAAGCTCCGAATATCAATTTCAAAATTTATCATATGTGTATTTGTTAAATTTTTGAATTTTTCAATGTGAAATATAAAATATATCAAAACTAAATTTTTTTTTTCAATTTGTATAACTCTAACATTTCACTTCAAACATGACAAATACGTAAACCAAACCTACTGCCGCTTGGGGCTTCGCAATGGGTTCATACTGAATACCACCGAACAGTTCTTATAACCTCTCTCCTTTTACTTTGTCCTCCTATTACTTTGTCCTGAAGAATATTTCAACTGATTCCTAATTTTTTTGCCTTGTTTTGATATAAAGTCGTATTTTTTCTTATGAAAACATTAGTGGATTATGACAAACAAAGTATCTGTCTTTTTTCCACTTTCCTAAATATATGAGCCGGCATAGATTTTGGATCTTGAATTTTATTTTATTGAAAAAATGGCATGTATTTCTGAGTATTTCGTAATAAAATGTAATGAAAATTTTCTTTTCACACTTATTCAAATTGTTTTACCCATTTGAAAAACATGCGTCCAACGAACCCTGTATATAATACAATAAACAAGGTGACCCACGTAAAACAGTCAGATTGAATATTTCCGCAAATAAGAGTTTTTTCCTTGATCCAATGGGATCATTTTTTCAGTGGTGATTAATATCCATATGATGAACCCACATGCGAAATCTGTATGTGTTCCGTAAAATAGTTTCCGAGATATAAAATTTTATGGGTTGAAAAAACAACCCCGTGATCGCATGGGAAGTCGATCATTTTCTCAGTGGATATAAGTATCGATTTAATCAATCCAAATGCGAAATCTGTATGTGTTCCGAAAAATAGATTCCGAGATAGAAAATTTTATGGGTTCAAAAAACAACCCGGTGATCCCATGGGAAGTCGATCATTTTCTCAGTGGATATAAGTATCGATATAATCAATCCACATGCGAAATCTGTATGTGTTCCGAAGAATAGTTTCCGAGATATACTTTTTTCAAAGTTAAGGGTTGATAAAACAACCCCGTGATCCCACGGGAAGTCGATCATTTTTTCAGTGGTGATTAGTATCGACATGATTAACCCACATGCACAATCTGTATGTGTTCCGAAGAATAGTTTCCGCGATATAAATTTTTCAATGTTAGGGGTTGACAAAACAACCCCGCAATCCCACGGAAAGTCGATCATTTTTTCAGTAGATATTGATATTGATATAATCAACCCTCATGCGAAGTCTGTATGTGTGTATATTTTCCGAGATATGAAATTTTCAAAGTTAAGGGTTGAAAAACAAGCCCGTGATCCCACGGGAAGTCGATCATCTTCTGGTAATATCGATATGGAAAATATAATCTAGCACGCGAAATACCAATATGCTCCGACAGATATTCTTCGAGATATCGAATTATCACAAATTTCAGTTAATAATTTTCGATCTGCCTGCACGCCACTGATCTCGCCGTTCGAGTGCTTTTGTCAAACTGGCCCGTGGAAATAGTCTGCCAAGTTCACACCGGTCTCTCAAAAATTCTTTAAAGGTGCCTTAGTTCGTGAAGAATGAATAAATTAACTAACAACGTATTATGAGGGAAATGATTGTCCGATGTAGCTGAAATAATCAAGGGCCCCCATAGCACAAGTGGACAATGCAACGGACTATTTTTTATTTGATTTGGTTGCAACGGACTAGTAATTCGATGATTGCAGGTTCGAATCTTGCGGGGGAGGTCTTTATCCAGAATTCAATATTTCTTATTGCACTCTAATAATGCCCCTTCTCTTTATAATTCTAAGGCATAAAAACACTCAATAGTAGATCATTGCATATTGATTCATTCCCATTTTGTTTTTGAGTTGAAAATTTAAAAATAGTTTAAGGCTTTTTGACCGTGGTCCATTATGATAATTTCACCTAACGTTTCACCTACAACTTCGGTAGTCATCTTCAGAGGATTCTCGGTTTAGGATTATACCTCGAACGCTGAATTTCTGACACCAACCAGGAGTTATGTAAGAGAGAGGTCTCTTCTTTTCTGTTTATGTTATTTTTGTGTTTATAAATTTCAATGGCATGTTCTGCACGAACGATGCTGTCCACTGAATCTGACAGAAAAGTACGCACTAGCAGTACTCAAAGGCGGAGATTAGGTCCAATATCAAAAGTTACTATCCAAGGCTGAAAATGGGAGCCATTGAAGTTTATAAACACAAAAATAACATAAACAGAAAAGAAGAGACTCCTTTCTTACATAGCGCCTGGTTACCGACCTTAGAAAAAACAAAGATTAAGCTGATACGAAGCGGGAGCATCGCGCACGTAAACTCACCACCTTTTCCTGCCATATACCGGGGTGAGGATGATGGTTCCGGTTCGAACACGTCAGTGTTCGAGGTATAATCTTAAACCGAGAATCCTCTGAAGATGCCTACCAAAGTTGTAGGCGAAACGTTAGGTGAAATTATTCCTAATAGACCACGGCCAGTAAGCCCGGAAGACTCTTTTAATACCTGAAAATTTATAGTTGCATCTTGCATAGTAGCGTATCATATTTTTTATTTATTTATTTATTTATTCAAAATTAGGGACATCAACAGAAAAAAAATCCCAAAACAATATCCACAAATTACATAACAAGAAATAACAGTCTGAAGAATATCAAATCATGCACAGATAGGGGCTTATACTATTGACTAACATACTCTATCATCTTCAAGATATGCGATCATATTCAAACTAACAAAAGTTATCATTCAAAAAAAAATTCTTTCGACCCTTCTTCTAAATGAGAACATGCTTATAAAGAAAGGGTCAAAACTACCACAGTATTTATTAAAAAGATCACACATTCTCGTTATAGGGGAGTTCTTGCCAATATTTGTTCGAAAATTCGAAGCAGCTAGCAACTGCCTGCTTCTAGTACACCTCTTAGGAATGTTATAACCAATCATTGATACCAACTCAGGAGAATTGTAATAGTCTGTAATGATCTTGTATACAAAAACTAGGTCAGTTAAAATTCTGCGCTGCTCCAATGTCCGCAGATGGTAGAGAGAACGGACACTACTGATACCTACAGTGACATAAACCCTGGTCAACTTAAAATGGAGAAATCTCAAAAACCTGTTCTGTACTCTTTCTAATCTTAGTTTATTACAACTATAAAATGAAGTCCATACAACACTAGCAAAGTTCAACTTACTGAAAACAAATGAATAATACACTGCCTTAATTACAGTCTCATCATCAAAGTCTCTACAAGTCCTGCAGAAGAACCCCAATGACCTGTTACATGTGTTGACTACGTAATCAACATGTGCGTTGAACGACATTTTCGAATCAAATATGACTCCCAAGTCCTTCACCTGACTAACCCGTTGCACTGGCTCACCATTCAAACTGTATTGAAACTTGATGAGTGAAGTTGTTCTAGTGAAAGAGATACATGCACATTTACTTATATTCAGATTTAATTTCTTAAATTCGTAGTATTTTTCAAAAGCATCAAGTTCCCTCTGCAGTGCAGCGCAGTCAAGTACCGTCGATATCTCCTTAAATATTTTCAGGTCATCAGCATAGATGAGGATTTTAGAAAATTTGAAACAGTCTATCACATCATTAATAAATATTAAAAATAACAAGGGACCCAGATGCGAACCCTGAGGTACTCCAGAGGTAGCAACAAATGGCGCAGACTTGTATCCATTTACAAAAACTAATTGACTTCTATTATATATATATATATATATATATATATATATATATATATATATATAATATATATATATATATATATATATATAAGAGGCAAACCATCTTAATAAATCCCGTGCACACCAACCCGAGCCAGAGAAGACAGAAGGAGGTTGTGGTTAACTTTGTCGAACGCCTTACTAAAATCGGTGTACAGTGAATCAACTTGTGTTCCTTTATCCATAGCTTTCGATATAAACTCCGAATACAAAATTAAATTAGTTTCAATGCTGCGTCCCGAGAAAAATCCATGCTGACACTCAATGATCGAAGATTTTAAACTATGAAATAAGCTATCCAAAACAATACTTTCGAACAATTTGCTGAAGACAGACAGCTTGCTGACTCCTCGATAGTGCATGAAGAAATATCAACATGTGTTCATTTCTATGCAGAATGTAATGAAATTAGAACGGAATCTAAATTTAGATATAGAGGCCACTGATTTCGATTATTATGACACCACTGACAACATAATATAGGTATCGTTGGCGTGTAAATTAAGCAGAACGTTTTCGTTACATCTTAATCAACTTGAGTTACTCGGGAAACATACTACGCTGTTATTCTGATCGTTCGAGAAATTATCTTGAAAATTCGGAAGATATGTTCGTAAACATCCTGGCCAATTTCCAAGAGTTCCTGTATCTTTCTGTAGCTCAATTTCAATACTTGTTATAAAAATAGATTCGTAGTAAAGTAAAATTAACAGTTTAGTTTCGTCATTTGGACGAAAACAAATTTGTTTGTTCTGAGGAATCTATTCGTTTTGACTTCGATATTGATTTGTGTTTATGGGATACCCATCTTTTAAATTTCAGAAAATTGATGAATGAAAGATTTCTCATTCACGATGCTTTTGTCGTGACGAATGAAGATTTAATTCTCAATTGCTGAAAGCTCATGTAAATCCCAATTGTGTTCACTTTGACAGTTTTGTTGATTTCATATATATACTATATATATATATATATATATATATATATATATATATATATATTTTTCCACAGACAATTTGAATGAACCTAGCCTGTTATATACTTTATTTTGGGGATATATCTGTTTGCAGCTTCCAATCTTCAATGTCGTAGATTATAAAAGCAAAAATATTGATAATTAAATCAGAATCCAACACAAATCAACCCTCAAACGAAGTTTTTAGTGAATTAACAAACCGGCATATTTGAATTCAACGTTTCACGGCTGAGGGTGTATGAAAGCCCCGCAAATTCACCCCTTCAGGGGAAAGGGGAAGGTAGCGCGAGTGTTTCACGCACCGCTTGCTGGAACGGTCAAACTAAAAACGGTGCGCACCCGGGGCCCTTGTGTCGGTGACTGGAAAGATTTTAATTTTGTTATAACCCTAACTTGAATATTTGCACAATCCTGCGAAATGCATGAGGGACGATGAAAGTATGTATCTCTTTTGATATGTTCGTCATCAACCTATTCTTGAAGTTCTGCCGTTTTCAGTTGATCGTGAAACCAATATTCATATAAACTGAACAAAAATTTTATTCTTTATTGAAAACAGAATTAGGTTGGTTTTCATAGCCAACGATATTATTATTATTATCTGTTACTTCAATATATCCCATCACATTTATAATTCTCAATGTATCGTTGAGAGATTTTTTAAGTACGTGGGTTGAGTTCCTCCCGTTGCTCAAATAAAATTGATGGATATGACGATAATTGGATGAAAAACTTGTGGAAGTAGTTGTCATATCACATTTTATCTGAATGTATATGCATTTCAATTGAAATGCTTAATAATATGTGTGAGCTTGGATTGGGGGATAGTGGATCTGTGATTATTGCTCTTTTTCAAGTAATTCAAGTTCTTCTGTGGCATGCCATCAGAAAGTGAATGAAAACAGAGATCCAATTGATGTTTCTGTCTTTGAGGCTGTAAAGGGAATAATTTCTCCCCTGTGTTCTGAAATTGCTGATTCTTTCGTAGTATCATCTAATAAACACTCTCATCGCTGAAATACACACATTGGGAAGGTGTAAAAACACTAATCCAATAAATGGGATATCTGCAGGGAATCGCGTTGATGATTCGAAGTAAATCCGAGATGAGGATTTTATAGATCGAGCATCTCTGATTACTCCAGCTTCTATGGAACGAGTATCTGCCGACGTTCCTAGACCATCTGGACCAATTACTATGGTACATATAGTAATGAATCAACCCAATCTCTGCTGATGTAAAAAAGTAGAGGCTTGTCAAATATGAAAATGAAGATTATTCTGACATTGAATGAATCTTCCGAGCTTTTAGGCATTGATCTTTTAGGAATTATTTCTCCTAACGTTTTGCCTATATCTTCGGTAGGCTTCTTCAGAGGATTGGTCTGAGAGTGTAACTCCACTGTTGAAATACTAAATGTGATTTTTCAGCGGTCGAGCTACAATCTTAGAATCCTCTGAAGATGCCTACCGTAGATGTAGGCGAAACGATGGGTGAAATAATTCCTAATAGATCAAGGACCATAAGCATGGAAGATTTATTTTTTGTCGATATTTCTGGTCGTGGAAGCCTCAAACTATTTATCAAATCTTATTCTATCACAAAAAGTGGAAAGACAATTATAACTCCTCCTGAACTAACTAATCACAACGAAAAAATTAAATAAAGTGAATATCAGCATCTTGCATTAAAATTCACTTGTGATGAGTGTGCCGGGAAAACAGTTCCATGAGTCCAGAGTGAACCCTTCAACCACAGTTAAGGACTGTCTTGTGAAAAATTGAACTTTAAACAGCTTGATATTTACGCATCCTTCGCTACCTTCAGGGCTCTTGAGACAAGTACTGACACCATCATTTTGTCCTGAGGGTATCATGATGAACAATTTTTTTCGCAGATCCTGAACAATACTTAAAATTGACGAATTGACGTCGCCAAATCATGCTATCGTAACAATTTGAGTCTGAAAATTGTTCAACTACATATTCCGAACATTGTTAATAAAGTAGCGCTGCTTGAGGTGTTCCTAGATTGTGTTCAAGCCGATTGTGTGAGTGTATTGGAGCATTGGTGTTCGACTGAGAGGATTGTATTAATTGCTCCTACGGGTTACAGAATTGCTGCTCAATATTGGCGTAATCAGGGGGAGGTTATTAGGGACGTAACCTTCCCCAAATATTGATTAGAATAATTGATATAATTGTGGGTAAAAATTTGGAAAAAAAACTGCAGATGAGCCCCTGCATGTAGACAGGTTTGCCATGAAAATGCATTGCGAAAATTGTGAAATCAAAATAAGATCAGCTCAATTCGTCTACATAGTGTTAAGTGTATAGTGTATGTATAGACCACCTTCAGGTGATAACCGTTCGTTTCTGACTACTATTTAGTATTTTCTCAAGTACTGTGCCTCTGTTTCGGATGTGCTGTTTCTTTGTGGTGATTTAAACATTAAGGAAGGAATCTTTTAGGAAAAATTATTTATGATATGAGGGTTAAAAGTGACGTTTTATTTTGTGAGTGAAAAAGTTTGTAAATGAGCGGAGCGAATTGAACAATTTCACGAACAAAATAAAATCACTTTTAACACAAATACCATACAATGTTTTTCGTACAATTGCCCTATTTTTATAATGAAATGGGCTCATTTGCAATGACAATAAGACGCTGTCATTTGAATTTCGTTCCTGTCCAATTTTCGTCTTAGGTTTTTAACTGCTTAATATGTTTGTCGGGAATCCAATAATTAATAAAAGTGACGATTTGGTTGTTCTTCTGGATATTGAAGAGTCTGCAAGAAGAGCAAATCTGGAACTCACACCTAAAAAATCTGTTATCTGTACGATATTGCGTATAACAATTTCCTGGGCTGGTGTGAATTGAAAAATGTAGAAGGGGACTTCAGTGAAACTGTTTTCCTGGTATACTTAGAAGAAAAATAAAAAATATGGAGTTCATCAACTTTGTGGAGCAAATTTTCAATGAAAAAGTCAAGCGCCCTTGTTAAAAATTGTGTGGATGTTCTCACTCGTGAACAAGTTGAAAAATTTATAGAGGCACCAGATCAGAAATACTTGATGGTTAAGATTGCAACTATTTTCGAATTATTTGGAGCCTGTCGGCTTGAGGAAACGTGTAATTTATCAGTGGAAGACATATCGATATAACAAATAAATCATTGGTTATACAACTTCCAAATACAAAAACGAAAAGCAGTCGTTCTTTCAGTATTATTGGGAAGTATGTAGACTATTTTCATAAGTACTTTTCACTGCACTCTTCGGTCATCAAACATCGTCGTTTTTTCCTGAAATACATGAATAATAAATGTACTGTTAATCCAGTTGGTATTAATACATTCGGGAAAATTCCATCATTGTTGTCGAATTCCTCAAACTGCCAGAACCAAAATAATATACAGGACACTGTTTTCGAAGATCCTCTGCTTCATTGCTAGCAGAATCGGGAGCAAAATTACGGAAATAAAAAAACATGGTGGATGAAAGTCTACGACGGTAGCCGAGGGATATGTTGATCTTCCATTGCATATTGAAATGTCATTGCTGAAAAAATTTTCCCAACCTCAACAGATTTTGGATCATCATCATCCAATATTGTACTTCCGGTTTCTATTCTAGACGAAATATGACAAATAATGACAAGGTTTTCACATACAATTATTGCGTATATCTTTAATTTTATTAAAAAGTTACATAAAATTTTTTGTCGAACGTTAAAACGAAAATATTAACAATAAATTGTCACATTGTAAATTGTAACAGCCGCCCCCGACCATGCAGCGGTTGTAACATTGTTAGGGGTCGGTTGTTACAAAACATAAAATCTGAAGAATAAAATACAAAAATAATAAAAAAACAAAAAAACAACATTCTAACTTAAAAACAAAATGAACTGTGATTTTCAAAACAAATAGATATTACTCTGAATCACAATTGTGACAAACATATAATAAATCTTGTTTGGTACATGCTTCATGTGACCAATTCTTGCATTCTGTACACTGAACCCATTGCTCCCCTGGGGAACTTGCTGTGTAAGGTTCAATGCACACAAGGCAAAAATAGTCGTCTTCTTCTTCTTCGCTGTCTTCTGGTTCTTCCTTTTTCTTACTCTTTATTGTGATGGAATTTTTTGTTTGAGCTTTTGTCTTTCCTTTCAAATCTGAAAAATTTTTCTTTACACTTTTCTTCTTCCTTTCTTCGACTTCTGCTCTAATTTTTTTTTTCAGGAGTCTCCGTATAAATAGTCGGTTTTCTTTTCTTTTTTCCTCTATTACTTTCTTTTCTAGGTGGAGCTTTTGGAAAAGGTCGCACTGTTTCTGGAGCAAACTCTTGGATTGCTAAATTGGAGGTTGATGGACCAGGGTCGTTTGGGTGAATTATAATAGAAGCGGATGATGGTGCATTCTCTTTGATTTTAATTGGGTTTCGTATTTTTTTTAATATAGGATCCTTTGCTGCAACTGTTGAATTAGTTGACGAAGTTTGGTTTTCATTAGTTATTTCATTTAAAGCTGCTGGTCGATCTGTAACATATGATGGAGCATAGTCTATAGATGTGAATATATTCCTATTATAAGGAAATATTCCTGTGCATCTAAAATCAGCCTGAATATTGTTTACTGTTAATGCCAGTGGAAGGGCTACTGCTACTATTGATGGGATATTATAAATGGTCATGGTTTTCCCTGGATTATTTCGCATCCATGAATCGCAAGTAGTGTTAACTGCTTTTTTAAGTGGTCCGTATACAGAACGATCCAGAGGTTGGAGTTTGTGGGAACAATGGGGAGAGAAGGAGAGCAAAACTATACCATTTTCATAGCAGAAGTAATGGCCTGTATAGAAATATGTGAAGTATGGTTGTCCAATAATAGAAGAACTCTATGTGAAGTAGATGCTGATGAGTAATTTTGAAAATGTTTTAAGAATATAAGAAATTCTTGTTCCTGCATCCATCCACTTGCATTTCCAGCACCAACACTTCCAGTTGGACCGTCCCGCACAAAATGATCCTGGTAACGAAGTCTAGGGAATATAAACATCGGCGGAATAAAATTGCCAATGGCATTTACAGTACAAGATACTGTTACTAACTGCCCCCTTTCCGCCGATGTTAAGCCTCCTACTTGCCTTGTTCCTTTCTTTGCAATGATTCGATTAGGTTTTTGAACCGTTGTTATTCCCGTCTCATCTTCATTAAAAATGTCTTTGGGTTCAAACTTATATTTGTCCATGACTTTTTGCAAATTATTGAAAAAACAATCGACATTTGCTTCATTAAAACTTGTGGCCCTTGATAGACTTGTCGGCTGAGCACACCGTAAAGAAAGTTGTGGATGCCTTTTCATGAATCTGCTAAACCAATCCTCGGTAGCCATCTGCTTTTCTTCCCATTGCGGTGGAACATTCAAATTATGTTTTTTTGCCATCTCATATGCAAACCTTCTAGTTTCTTTGGAGCAAAAGCCATAATAAATATCTGCAGCCTTTATTATATATTTTGTCATTATATTTTCTTGTTCCTCAGTAAAAACTTTATTCCAAGCTCTATAACCCATTGTAACTCTATCATTTATCGGCTGTCCTTTTTTCTTTTTGAATCTTGTTAAAGATACATGGCATAAGTTATATTTCTTTGCTGCTACTCTAATGGATGATCCGTTAATAATGTCTCCTAGGGCTTCTTCATAAACTGATAATGGTAATTTACCTCTATCTGTTCTTCTAATCTTGGAACGAGTCATTCTAAAATAGAGCGTTTAATCAATATTTTATCAGTCTAAATCGATCGTAGCTTAAAGAAGGGGTCGGTTGTAACGTTACATTCGTCCCTGGGTAGGGATGTTACAAACGTAGCCGACCAGGTTTTTAAACAATTTTTTCGAATTTTATATTAAAAAAAGCCAGAAATACAATGTTATGAACATCATTATACTCCAAAATGTCTAAACTTATTAATAGGAATAAAAAAAATTACTTATATATCAAAACAAATCTAATAATAATATTATAACATCCTCGAAAAAACTTACTTTTCGGTGGTAAAAAGAAAATATGGCGACTCGAAACAATAACTTCACTCCGAAAGCGGTTATACACTAACGGCTGGTGGTCTATCCAATAGATCTATAAACTGGAAGACGTATACCCCACTACCTCTAACGAATCTAAAAATATGGCCGATGTTACTTTCGTTTCGACCCCGGTCTACCCATGGAGGTAAAGAAAATGGAGGGGGCATAACGTTTGAAAAGTGTCACCAAAACAAATCCGGATTTGGCAAACCAAGATGGCCGACTTCGAGGTATTTTAAACTATAGGTTCTGCAATTTTGGCCTTATTTATTATTCGTTCGTTGGTTTTGGCAGTTGTATGTAGTGAAAAAACATATAAGAAATGGTTTCTTGTACAGCATATGCTGATCTTACTCGAAAATTAATGGTGAAAAGCTGAATTTTTTGACGTTTGTAAATACATGGTTTAATTATTGTTGCATACAACTTTAATTGATAGGGGTACACGAGATAATTTACCGATTTGTTTCATTGCATATTATCTGAATTTGTATGTACCTTAATTGAAAAAATAGGATGTATAATTAGTTACAGGAACATTCCGTACGTAATTCAACTCACCAATTCATTAAAAGCAATTGTTCATGATATTTTGACTCCTTGATTTGTTTCGATCATTATTTATTCATCTTAAGGTCATTAAAAGAGAATCGAACAAACTTCGAATTGTAAAAATTCAAATATACAAAATTCCCGCCACAAATTTGGCTCAGCAACATGGCGGATTTTTGGTGACACTTTCATAGCAAGGGAAACATAGGATATGCTACCTCCCCTTCTTCTACCTCCATGGGTCTACCCTATATTGTTACCAATAGTAATTGAGAAAATATTGATGTATAGGTATGTTAGAGAGCCATAGTTAAGTTACTTCAAAGCTGTGATGCTTGATTATAGTTCTCAGACCAAACTTCACTCTAACCTATGATAATATAAGTGTCGCAAGATGTATTTCATCCTATGGTTTACACAGTGGCGGCTCGTGACAATATAGGATGGTGAGGCACATCAGAAAAAAATTATTATTATCGATCGAATATTCCTATCGTTTTCTAAAAAGGTTTTTCAATTTGTGTGAAATTAATTTACCAACAGGAATATAACCTTCCTTTTGAAATTTCTGTGAATCCAAGATTCAAAAGACTTATCATGCCCCCAAAAAGATAACTCTTGGATATAGAATTTCAGTTCGACGCGCATTGTCTATTGCTATTTCGATATTTTGTTTTTGTTTTATCATGAATGCAAACTTGCAATTCAATGAAATATGATGAGCACTTTTATGTTCTACCAAAACACTCCGATATAAATTTTTCAAATCGCTATAACCACTTTTTGACAAAACAGAATATACTGCCAGTGAGCCTGTCGTACTTTTCATACATTTAGAAACCCCCGATTTGCTTTTTCGGCCACACTGATAGTCACAAGAAATTTACTAAGATCTGGAGGAGGTCGCTCTACTTCTTTAATTATTTATAATTTATTCTCATAAGAATTACTCGAAAAATTTATAATTTCACAATTTGCTCCCTCGAATATTTTCATTCACCATGAGAATTTGAGATGAATCGCTCTGTCCAGCTGAATAAATTTTGTCTTCTAATAGTTATTAAGCAGATGAACAAATTGAACACGAAGACAAACTCACATGAGACACAGCAAATGCGGTAGGTTCCACCAAATCACCTACCTATTATATATTAGAAGCATTAACATGTTGGAACATGTATAATTTCTCTTCGCACAATCCAACGCAATCATAAAAAAATAGGATTCTAATTTGAAAAACGATAGTTATGAGCCAATCTTGATCCCAATTTTTGAACCAACATTTGGAACACCCTGTGACGGGTTATTCAAAATTCTGAAATTGTACAATATTTCCACAGTCTTCGCCTTCAAAAATGTGAAAACAGTTTGGGCTTACGATATCTAGGTTAGGAATAACAAACATAATACCGAACACTCTTATCTCCCTTTTTTTTTCAGTTTTTTTCGATATTTTGGAAAGCATTTCGACGAATGCAACGATTTGAGTATGAATATATTCAGAATTCGAGAACAAAAAAACAGAAAACAAAAATTTTGAATTTTTTTTTTCACTCCCTGTATAACTGAAAGTGGTTTGGCTCCAAGAATATTTTAGATCGGTAGATAATGTCAAACAATAATATAAGCTTAATTTTCAGATTTCAAATAGGTCCAATTTTCCAGAAACGCCTAATAGGCCATCGAACTTGGTACACCCTGTATATCGAAACCATATTTTCGGTTTGAGAGATGCGGTATTCAGTGCTTTCTCTTCTAATTTTTCCATGAAGTAGTTCGCTACCACTGGGGCTAGTGGATTACCCATTGATATTTCATCAGTTTGTTCGTATATTTCATGGTTGAAGGTAAAGCAGGATGTGACTCTCACAAATACCACTCACGACACGATAGTATTATATGTATACCACGATATAACACCAGCAGTTTTCCGGATCTCCAATTGTACAATCATCTTCCAAAAGATCTGGAGGCATTTAATGTCAAAATTAAATCGTTATTGGTTGATAAATGCTTAGTGATCCGAGGAGTTCTGAATCCTTAAGTTAATTTCTTGATGTTAGTATCTCAACTGTTTTGGACTATAATAATTGTTTGCATTCAATATTCATGTGCATATTATGTTTTTTTTTTCTCATATTGACATGATCAATATATTATGTTAGGTCTAAATGAAATAGATAAATAAGGAATTGAATTGAATGGTCCTAGAGGTAAACTTTACCTGAAATCTGCTATCTAATTGCTTCCATAAAATAATAATATCACGTTCTTAAGAATGATATTATATTCTTCTCATTATTTGATGACATGTTGTGATTCTCAACCGTATATTCTAGGCGTCCAATTCGAATCCGAATCGAGAAGTGCTTCATCACAGGATGAGAATATCTCACCGGAATAGAAACTGGTTCAAGATTTTCATAATTATTTTCAGTAGATTCTCGGGAATCACTATTGGTCCATGGCGAGAGCTAATCACGGCATTCTGGATTAAAAACATTCCAAAATGAAATTCCTTTCATTGTGATGAATCAAATTGAGGAATTTCTATAGTTCTTCATCATCTTCTTTCGTCAATAATCCTTAATTTTTCTTTGATTCATTATTTTGCAGTTATACAATTGTCAAGGGGTTATTCCTTGGACTTTTTTGGGGATATCTGATTCTTTGAAAGTGGATGGAAGAATTTATTCTGATGAATTGGAGGTAGCAAATATTTTGGGGAATATTTTTCGAACATTTGTTCCACTAATTTGAGTAAGCACTTTGGGAATAATATATCGAGCTCATGTACAACTCAACCTTCTTTTGATAAGACTTTCTTTTTTTTCCAGTAACTACTGAAGATGTGTATTCGAAAATAAATAACTTCAAGAATAAAAATAGTTGTGGTTACGACTTGATTTCAATCAAAGTTTTAAAAGTCCTCTCTCCTCATATCTCGGGTCACCTTGCTCACCTGATTAATTCGTCTGTCACTTCGGGCAGATTTCCGAATGTCCTGAAGATCGCCAGGGTCATTCCAGTTCACAAGAAGAATGATTTTGATGATGTTTCTAATTTTCGTCCGATATCTCTCTTGAGTACATTATCGAAGGTCATGCAGAAGTTGATATTTGATAGGATGATGGACTTTTTAGACAAATTTTCACTAATTTCAGGCAGTCAGCATGGCTTTCGACTCATCAGATCGACCGCTACAGCAACTTGTGACTTGATCAATTACATTTACGATTGTCTGTATGAAGGATCTCATGTAGCCATGTTCTTCGATGAGTCGAGAGCATTCGATTGTCTTAATATCGATTTCTTCCTGACTAAATCATATAGTATCGGCTCCAGGGGTGTCTTTCTGGAGTGGGTTGTGGATTTCTTTGTCCGCATTGGCAATCGGGAAAGTTTGAGGTATCCTGTTGAGATGGGGATCCCCCAGGGCTCTGTCTTAGGACCTCTGTTATTTAGTTTGTTCATGAATGACCTACCACTTTATGTCATCACCAATTCGGATATATTATCGTCTATAAAGGTGGTCTTATTTGCTGACGACAATTTTTTTGTGATATCTGCACCCAGTCTGGTGGAACTCACCGATAGGTGTGAACTTGTGGTGCGCTGTTTCACAGATTGGTGTTTTCGGAACTCTATAATTTTAAATGTAGATAAGACTGATTTGATGTACTTCAGGACGCGGAATACTGGTCGTCGGTTCAGCTTACAACTGCCGACAGGTGAGTTGGAGTGCTCTGAATGCGTAAGGTCCCTTCGACTGCAGGTTGATGCTGTTTTAGGTTGGAGGGAACATATTGATTCCGTGTGTGCGAGGTTGAGTAGTGCATTATTCGCAATCAGACGCCTCAAGCAAATACTATCAACGAAATCTTTGACTTGCGTTTATCATTCCGTTGCTTTCTCTCATCTCAACTACAAACAACGTGGTATTATGGGGAGGTGCTTCAACTAGTTCTCGTGCATTTATTGCCCAGAAAAAGATTATTCATTTAATTTTCAACCTCTCACCAATGGAGTCCTGTAGACCGCATTTCATCGAGAACAAGTTGTTAAGTTTTCCGTGTATTTTCATCTTGAATTGTTTATTGTTCACAAAGAAGAACATTAATTCAATTAAAAAGTGCTCTGACCATCTTGAGTACAATACCAGGCATAAATATATTCTCTGTGTTCCAAAACATGGGACGACTAAATTTGAGCACTCACCCACTTATTCTGATAAAGTTATTTAAAAATCTTCCGAAAAAACTAAGAATTTTGGAATACTGAGAATTCAAAAGAGAGATTAAAGTGTTGTTGCTCTCAAACGGCTATTACAGTGTTGACGAATACTTAAGAAGTAAAATAGTTTGAGATTGTTCATTTATTTTCATTTTGTTTTGTGTTGTTGTTTTGATATTGTTTTTTTTTACCTTTTTTCCTTTCCGACATGTTCTATACAAATGTATTAAATGTATTTTGTCGCAAAGAATGAATAAATATTATTATTATCATTATTATTTGATTATTCTTGAAAAAGAACCTTGTTGCGAAGATATAGAGCGAACAACAAATCCAACTCTGTATGAAATTATCATATATTCAAAGTAAGAAAAACAAATTTCCTACATTCAATGCTCCTTTCCAGCTCTCTGGTATAACCTACGCCTCCGTGAAAGATAGTACTGTACGGCATCATTCTATTTTGTGCAAAGTTGATGTATAAACGATTGTTAATGAGGTACTATATCATGGCTCGTCTCGTGGTTCGCTATACGAATGCCTAAAAGTCTATGCATTTTATGTATGGACATGCTGATGGCAATATGCGTTTGAAGCTAGGCGACTGTACGTTGAACGATGTTTCAAAATATTCATCAACGTCTTCGAGAAACGGGAACATTGAAGCTAAGTTGGGGGACCAGGAAAGCTAAGGAATGAAGGAACCCTAGAAGTTGAAGACTATTAGCTGAACATGACATAATAGACATGATAGAAGAAGAGATCCAGGTACTTCTACGCGAAAATATGTAAGTACTTGGACTGTTTGAAAAATTCTTATAAATAATTTGTTCTTCCGGCAGATTTTGCTCCATGTATTGATTGCATTTTGTCATTGGGTTTTGCACACAGTGGGCGAAATCCCTCAACTATTCACGCTGATTCTCTTTACGGATGAAGCCAGTTTCTTGCGAAATACAATCACGAATTTCCTCAATACCTATGTTTCAGTTTCTGGAGAATGTACCATTGGCTAAGAGACATACAACGTGATTTATGAATGGTTGTGCACCAGCTCATTTTAGTGTAGTTGCTCGAGTTTTCGCAGCTAGATTAGTCGAGGTATACCTCACGTATGGCTTTCTCCATCCCCTTATTTAAACCCCCTGAATTATTTCCTATGTGGTTATTTGAAGTCATTAGTCTCCACTTGGTCCGTGAAAATGTAGATGATTTAAGAGAGCGGATGATAGCTGAGTGTAACTCAATAAGAAACGACCCTGCTGTTTCTGAAGATGAAGAAGAGATTGGATGGTTCTTGCATCCGAGCTGGAGGTAGCAATTTTCAACAATGTTTGTAGGTCGAGAAATGCCATAATATATCGTTTCTAGTATCAAATTGTTATTTGTTGAAAATGAATTTCGTCCTATATCGTCGCAACAAAGCGCCCTTTCAAAAATAATCAAGGACTGAAAAATCCTCAAGAAAGTCTAGAATTTTTGCCGCATGTTTACCTAACACTCTGTACAAAGAAGTCTATCAAATAAGTTCTTCATGATTATTTTATAGATAATTCAGATAGATAGATAATTTATTAATCAAACTACCAGCACTTACATCTGGATTGACAGGTCATAATAAACTATAATTATTGTAACAAAATTAAATCTTAACAATTATCCTTCACTCACAAAAGGAAAGAATTAAAAAGATACTAACAGTTTTTTGGTATGGGCAAAAATTCCTGAATATCATAAAATACATTTTTCATTAAAAATATCTTCAATTTAGTAGATAAGTCACTTGAATTTCAGAAAGCGTCAATTATTGAATTTCAGGAAACATCAAATGTAAGTTCAGTTTACTAATCTGAAAAACATATGATGTTTTCTGAAATACAATTGACTTATCGTAAATACAAGTGTTATTTTCTGAATTAGACTTGACAATTCTGTGGTTATATTCTTATTATCAAAGAATTGTAATCCAGAGTATAATGGTGACTTTCTATAACTAGAGTATTTATTTTATTCTAATCTGAATGTAATTATGTAAATCACCATTTTTTTGAAAATTGCATTTATATTTTAGACAAACCTAAGAATATTATGAAGATGCCATTGAACGTCAATATTTTTTGTTTTGTTCTGAATGTATTTCGGAAAGACTCACTAGGGTCAAGTAGGAATATTAATCGTATTATTTTAACTACATCCGTGCAACATTTCATGTGAATGAGGTACACTCATACAGATACAAGCAATATCATTTCCATTCACTGAGATAATGTCGAATGAAATGAATTTATTATCTTGGTAACTTTACATATTTATGGAAAATCCCGAAGCACGTCAAATTGAAATTTTAAATTGTCATTTATCTCGTAAAAAAGCGGAACTGACCCTTCAACCCCCTTAGGAAAAAAAGTACCTACAACACTTTGAAAAACAAGAAGTATGACCTTGTGTTACGTCGTTTGAAAGGACGCGTCATCATTTTCATGTCAATTTCAAATATTAAAATTCAGAAAAAATAAAATCCGTGGAGTTAGGTACAATAACGAAATCTAGAATGTAACACAAAATAAAGCAAAAAAAATCCGAATATTAGAAAAGGAGATGTTCAAAGTGTTATATACCTTGACAATCTCTAAATCAAATAAAAATTTCTTTCATATTCAACATCTCAGGGGAGATAGACTTAATCACAAACATGATTCTATCATTTAGGTCATTGAAATCGAGGAGTTTAGTTTTGCACACAATGCTCTTCACACATCTTCATAAAAACAAATTTAATGGGTTAAGATCGGAGGATGTCACGGGCCATTTGTTCTTTCCTTGCCTTCGTATCCACCGAATTGGAAATATAGCGTTGAAGTACTGGCAACATTGCGTTGGTATTGTGATGGTGCTCTATCCTGTTGGAGCCATATCGATTTCCGTGGAACTTGAGGACTTTCTGAATCAGCATATATATTTTCCGATTTCTAACGATTTCTTTTGAAGTATCTAGTGCTAACTAATTATCGTCGTGCAAATTGCCCTCAACGAGAAAGGACTGATATGATTTTCAACATTTCCTGTCCAAATATTTACCCCTTCAGGAAATTGCTTGTGTTCCTCTCTCACCCAGTGAAGATTTTCGGTAGACCATTAGCGGCAATTTTGAGGATTAGCATGGCCGTGTTGAGAAAGAGTGAACTCATCAGAAAAAGAAAATTTCTACTAATTGAATAATATCTTTCTATCATTTCATAAGACGAATTTTTTGTTTCAATATGTTTAGAAGCGATATATGACCAACTTTGATTCTTGTAGAGGCATCTTTATCCGATTGATGCCCAAACTCGCCAAACTGCTTCTCTATCTAACTTATTGACAATTGGGAATATAGGCAGCAGATCCGGAAATTTTCAAGAAACAAGTGACTCCTTGTTGTATTCGGGTGTTATTTCCGTAATCAATCATTTGTGAAATTGTTACTTGGTGCATTTTCCATAATCAAATTAAATATAATCATTGTAACCACCATATTAAAGAAACAGTTATATTTAGTAGCAATCAAAACAATAAATATGAAATTAATTACTTAAGGATTCATTTCTGTGTGTGGACTTGAATTGAACAATATTCTAGCTATACCTACAACAATACATTATACAAAAAAAAAATACCAAAAATTATGCATATCCAAGAAACAAAATAACCAGGTTACTTCTCATTATTTTTAAATTTATTGAATTCTTTCAATTATACGATTTGCTTTTCTAAAATATTTCGGCAACCGGAGTCTGTTTTTTTTCGTTTTCTGAATTCTTAACCAAAATGTGGAGCCTTTTCATTATTCTAGGACGCTTTATATGGCTTTTTTCATTTTCGGTACTACTTTCTATGATATTATTATTATACAGGTGTCCCATAATTAGACCGAAAAATTCAAATAATACAAAAATGCTTCGTTAAGGAGCTAGAGCTCTGTGAAGATGACTTCAAGGTAACCCTTTTTGTCACATGTCTCCAAAACGGCGTCATCTGAAGTGTTGAAATTCAACATATTGGCTAATAGCAAAAATACGCCAATGAATCCTACGAAAGAAAGTGCCGGTAGTATATTTTAATTTACACTTATAA
Organism: Hippodamia convergens; assembly: GCA_038502775.1. NCBI lineage: Eukaryota > Metazoa > Arthropoda > Insecta > Coleoptera > Coccinellidae > Hippodamia > Hippodamia convergens. Next base: position 132,110,429 of record CM076607.1, on the reverse strand, counting down.
CTTGAAAACAAAAGATGGTGACTAAAAATTAATACTACTCTATTAATATTTCAGAAAAAATGAGCGAGAATTAGATTTTATCTCGTCTGTTTTGAAAGGTGTAGTGCTAGAATGTCCAAATTTGCACAAATTTGTAGGTTTGTGACCTATTCTCTTATAGTTTCAGTGGGAGATATTTCCGTACAGGCCTTATTTAATCCTGAAGGAAATCAATTTCAACGTAATGATGGCATCGAATAAATCTTTTCATATTCCTTCAGTAAACGTGTTTCTTCTCAATTAATGTTCTCTATATAGATTTTGGCTTCTCTTCCAGACAATCCCGATCGGCCTACGTTATCCCTGTGCTGGAACATCCCAACACAACGATGAATGTATCCCTGGCGTCTAATAACTCTCTTCTGATGCCCGTGAAAACCACGGACTATTCCGAGCCACCTACAGGTCGTGACGAACACCTGGCGCTCTTTGAAGTAGCCACTCTCGCAGTCATCTTCATAGTCACAGTGGTAGGAAATACGACAGTTCTTCTGGCCCTTTGGACGAGAAGAAGGTGAGTTGACATTTTCAGAATATGTATCATAGGAGCTCCTTCATCAAAATAATCGATTTACAAGTATACAGGGTGAGCTAGTTGAGAAAAACTTATTATATACCTGAATCGGTATTCAGGAAAAAGTTTCCATCCCGGAACCATTTTTGTGACCCTGTTTTTTTCGAAACAAAAACGTAGTTTCATTTTTTATTATTTATATATTTATCTCATGAAAAATCTATTTCAAATTTGAAAAAATGGTCACGAACTGTTGGTTATAAAGTGTTAATAGTTAGTTGTTTTTTTATCTGAATCATAACGATCTATGGCTCATACTTCTATAGAACCGGTCATGTTTCGATCTTGAAATACATAGAGTCGGTTTCACAAAACTTTGTTTGTACTGTTAAATTAATTGGAGCCAACGCGATTCGTTGAAACTTCAAAATGAGTGATTCGATTGGTTCGAATTTAAGTAAAGTTTTTTAATCGCACAATTAAAGTTTTGTGAAACCGACCCATAAACTTTAGTTTACAGAAATAAAAGAAGATGGCAGATTCTGTTTGCTCTATTGATTTTATCTCAAGCTGGATACGATTTCAATTTTTTGTTTTAGGGTTCCTCTATTGAATCCTAGGTATTTTCCCAGCGCGTACGCATATTGATATCAATAGGGTACGGTAGGAAGACAGAGGGGAGTTGAAACAATTTGGACATTTTGCTGCATAGTGCAAAATACTATAAACACAAACCGCATGAGATCAAAACCTTTCGATAGTTGATCTCATTGGCTTATTTATGCCTAAAAAACAATTTTATCGTGAAGAGTCTTTCTGTTTCAATTCCCCTTAAACAGAGGTGAGTTAAACAGAGCCTAAGGTCAGTTAAAACCCATTATATTAAGATAGAATTACGGGTTGTAAAGAATTAAAAATCAAAGAATTTGAATATAGTATCGAAATAAAACTTCTAAAGATACTTCTTCAACATTTCCTATAACATGTTGTATTGGTTATCACGAATAAAACAAAAAAATAATCAACTTGGTTAATTGTAACCATAATAAAGATAACATAATATGAGATCATGACGACACATGTAACAAAAGAGCAAAAGGATAATAGGAGATAGAACATTTTCACATAATATAATATCAAACTTCAGTCAAAAGCTATCTCTAGATATCAATTGAAATATTTTATGGGGGGTCTTTACATTTTTCTGAAAATTCTTTTAGGGATTTCTCTCCCAGTCTGAAACAACAAACAATTAAATAAATTCGAATAATAGAAGAAAAGCCCCTGCGTAAAACTTGCACTAATTTGTCAGGAACCAATCTCTTTCAAAAAATTATTACCTAACGTTGAGAAAAGATTCAACACTTCGACTTTCAAGCTTCGTAACGTTTCGGATTTTATATTAGACTGCTTCGTCCGAAGATTTCCAAACTTCATAAAATTTTTGATTTCTCAATTGACATTTTTTCTGTTTCAGAGACATGTTGAAAAATTTATGTTTCTAAAATTCTCACGGAGAATACTGAAAACAAACCAAAGTTATCGAAAGATTCGCACAACCATACTAAGAAAACTCTACAATTTGCCTCTATTCAGCTTCGCAACGTTCTCACGAACACGAACCTATTTCAAATCGTAGCCCTCTTAACGGAAAAAAGGCAGGTGACAATGTCGTATCGCGTTGAATTCATAACCTCCTGCTCTTATTCGGCTTCCTTCAAACTGTCGTATCTCGCGAAATATCCGCTATGCTGTCAAGAGTATATTCAGAAGGAATACATACGGCAGATAAGGGTCATATACATTTTCAAATGAATTCGTTCCATGCCAGTCGAGAGCCCCTGTCGAATTAGAACATTATTAATGATGGAATTGAAAAATGTTGAATTTAGTTATCGGACATATGCCGTCACTGATATTTTGATCGAACTTTTCGAACAGTACAAAAATTGTATTCGATCATTTTTTGCTGTCTCTTATAGTTCACCAAGCGCCGACCGTGAAAGCCAGAAATCAACGGATTCATTCACGACGTTCATTTCGTCGTTATATACAGGATGTTTGAAAAAAAAGAGCGCCCTCTCTAGGATACATAGAAAACTGAAAATGATTAGGGGTTTATTCAGTAAAAAAATTTCGTAACGGCATCTGTATTCAAGATACAGGGAGTTGAAAAAGAAAAAAAATTTACACATTTTTTCCGATTTTATCGAAACTACTGGCAACATTGTAATGAAATTTTATACGAATATGTTCTGGAAGCTGATACATCTAATGAATGCGTTAGTTACACGGTTCGTATCAAGTTGTTCTGAACATAAATTTTTTGATATTAGCTTCATTGTGCTAAATTTTGAGCGATATCAAACATCATTCAATTTTACACCAAAAAGGTACTCTCGATGAAACACTATACTATGCTCCGTTTTCGGAGATTTGAAAATTATGAAGTAATAATCGATGCTGGTATAACGTAATGATGAATGTAATAATGGAACAAAGAAAGAAAATAAAAAGAGGAAAAACATAAAATAGAATAAAAGTAGGTGTTCAAAATGTCCTCTTTTTTCACGAATACATAATTCTATAATTTTTTCTAAAGAATCCATCAATCTTCTTAACGATTGGGAGTCAACTATGAAGTCGTTGAAGTGACGGTGAATTATGTCCTTCAATTCTTGAGGTTAATTTACTTCTGTTGCATATAAATTTTTTTTTCAAGGTACGACCAAACTGTTTAATCCAAGGGATTGAAATCTCATGACCGAGGAGGCCAAAGAATCGAAGCTTCTGCACCTCTACCAACTCATCGATTCGAAAAATGGATACTCAACCGATTACAACACCTTCTATCAATGTGGGGTACAGCTCCATCGTGCATACATATTAATAATAAAAATAATTAATGGCTTTATCAATACTTTATACCAGAATCGGTTACGACTTCATAATTTTCAAATCAAAATATTTCGAAAACGGTGCACAGTATCGTGTTTCATTGAGAGCACTTTTTTTGGTGTGAAATTGAATGATGTTTAATATCGCTCAGAATTTAGCTTGATAAATCTAATATCGAAAAAGTTATGTTCAAACCAACTTGGTACGAACCATGTTACTAGCGCCCTCTATGAGAGTCAGACATCAAAACACATATATTAGAAGTATCAGCTTCCAAAACATATTCGTATAAAATTTCATTACAATGTTGCCAGTAGTTTCGACAAAATCGTAAAAAATGTGTATATTTTTTCCTTCTCAACGCCCTGTATCTTGAATACTGATGACGTTACGAAAATTTTTTCACTGAAAAAACCCCTATTATTTTCAGTTCTCTATATATTCCAGAGAAGGGGTCACCTTTTTTTGAAACGGTAGAACTACAACTCGAACAAATTTTTCGCACTATAGTGTCTTCCACATTTATAATGTTAGTATGGAAGTATGGATCGTCATATATTCATCGGATAACGCATGTCCTAAATAACCGAATTTAGACCGTGTTCCGATATACACTGCAAGCACTGTGAGGTGTGACGTCAATTTAGTATACTGCAACATCATTCCATTGTTGGTAGTTATACTGGTTACTGTTTGAAACGGAACAGTACAGTAGCATGGTTTATCTTCAAACAGGAAAATCAAGGTACAGGGCAAAAATCATCACTCTTGCTACATACATTGATTTTTAATGTAGAAGAAAAAATTCAATAACTTCATTGGATAGAAATACAGGCCTTACAGAAAGTGGCTTCTGAAAGTTTCATCGTTATCTCGAAAAACTGTTGTCTCTACATAATTTCCTGTTCTCTAGAGGATACTATTTCTGCAGAATTCCAATAAAAAATTACCAGCACCAGCTGATGCAGTTGCAATTATTGATTAATCCGATATTTAAATTTGTTTCTCAGATGAACTTCATCACTTTAGCCGTAAAGGACCTCCTCGAACTCCTCGTTCAAATAATTCAAATTTCTGGACGCTGCTTATCACGTGCTCAAAGCACTGAGAGCACCTTACCTAGAAAAAGCCAGTGCTCACAGTACAAAAATGGCGACGATTCATGACGTCATACATATTCCAACAATACATCATCGGTGTAGTGAAAGTTCATAACGGTACGAATTACTCCCCATTGGTTGCATTCAGTGGACGTAACCGTCGTGCAACTGTTGCGGAATCGTTCGGTGGCACATGCGCTCAAACTGGAGCGGTGGCCATTTTTGGGTGCTAGGTAGCGGTAGTGGTAACGGAAACTGAGCGGTAAGTTGAAGTATAAATTTCAGACAGATACTCCTTTAAACTATGAAGAAACATTATTCAGTTGTGCTTGAGGGTGAGAATAATTTTTCTTTCTCTGCAAACTAACAATTGACAGAAAAAAAAAGTGGTAGACAGCGTACGTTAAACATGTTCTCGACTGCAACCGATACTATCGGTATCGATAGTGTAGCAGTTGAGAACGCTACTGCTACCTATCGGGTAGCAGTGCGCTTTGCCCTTCGTCCGCTGAATGTGTCCAGAAAGAGCACTGAGCAGTGCTTCCAGTGTATATCGGAACACGGCCTCAATCTCTAGTTTGGTAACAACTGATTTAAACCACGAATCAACAACTGGCCCTAGGTGGTGTAAACTTAATATTATGATTCAATTCTCAAATACTCTATCCGCCATATCATTTTGAAAGACATAATTTCAGCTGTCATCTTTATCCATCTTCCTTCACTCTGTTTTACGGAAATTATTTCTCACAGTATTATAAATGGTCGAAACTTCTATGCAAATTCATCACTGCCTGACCGCATCTTCCATCCTGATATAAGATAATAAATTTCATTCAGACAAACAAACTTTGTCTGTATGGAACCGATTTATGAGGAAGAAGAGTTTTGTTGGATCCCAACAGTCTTACTTCTGCAGTGAACAAATTGTTTTTGTTCTGTGAATAGGTTGGCTATCCTGTTGTCTCACATATTGTGTTCGAAAAGCATTATCGTTCGGTCGGCTTGAGGTACAAAATTGCAGGAAGTATGGGCTGAGAGTATTGCCAAGATTCAAGAAAGTTTGGGACCTTATCCCGTTCACATTCCCGATGCTCTGGAAATGTTTCTGTCCCCAAAAACCTGTTCCGTGTGATAAGAAATCTTCTTTGGTATATGAAAACGGAATAATCTGTATTGAAGAGTCCGATATACAAGGACGAATATACTGTGTGGCCCAACGAAAACTTAGCACTTTGATTTTCCGGTATCAAAATGAAAATTTGAAAAATCGCTCTGACCCGTCAATTTTTGATTCGAGGGGAAACAAATTTTCCGCTCTTTGCATCCCCGTAATTGCAATCCCCAAACGGGGGTGACCACAACCCCTTAAATATGAATAGAGATGAGGGCTGTTACGATATCTCATTTTGAAGATCTTATCGAGTACTCTCTGATCATGATATTTCGCTCAAAAAGTTTCATCGATATCGAAAGCATTGATAAAATAGTAGAAGAGAACTAACTACTTAACAACTTCGAAATGTATCGGATGCAAATAATATTCTCGAGATAAATTTCATGTTGCCTCTATTTTCTTTCATTATACGAGGTAATTTTAAAGCGAAATTTTAGGGTCAGATAGTACTCGAAATAATCTTCAAAATTAGTTATCGCAAGACCCATCATTTCTATTCAAAATCAAGGGGTTGTGCTCACGGAGATGAAAATAGCGTAGGGTAAGGGCACCGGTTGTGTCCATCGTTCCAGTTGTGGCCACTCGAGATCATTTTCTTGAATAAAACGTAGTACATTCGAATTTGCCATTGGAATTTGCCTTCTTTGTCATCCTCCATTATTCCTGCACCAATGGGCAAGCTCATTTTTTAAAAGAGATAACGAAATTCGTTGCTTTTTCATTTAGTTCTTGACATGACGGGGTAGTAGGCGAATGCTTAGAAGTGCGATTAAGAAACACAGGGTGTGTTTCCAATGTTTTTTTATTTAAACATATGCGTTACAAATAGTAAATGTTTTATATCATTCTTATATCATGTTCTTCTATATTTTTTATAAAAAATTGAAAATTTCTGTTTCTGACTAAATAATATAGTGCTGGCCATAACTGGATCACAAAAAAGTACGATTCGCTACTTGTAGCCACTTAGTGGCCAGAAACGGAGCGTACAAACCCAGTTGTGGCCACTAGATAGTAAAGGATAGATAATACTGCATCGTATGTAGCAGACAAAGATGAAAAACTTAACAATATCGTCCGATAAATGAATTGGAGTATCTGGAAGCGAATGAAAATGATGAGCTTCATAAAAAAGGCTTAATAATAAAACACAAAGTTCTTATATTGACGAAATGGATGACACTGAAAACTGGAGAAATTTGAGAAAGACTGGAAAGAAGATATATTGTAATATCATTGTAAGGATGGGGCTATGAATATAAAGAGCTGGAGTCGAGCAAGTCTGCTAAAATTTTTCTGAAATTGATCTTTATGATAAAATACTTTGTACCCTACAAGAAAAAAACTGAAAATGGCATGAACCTCCAGATCTTCTGTGGTATTAGAAAGAAGATCATCACGAAAATTGAAGAACATAGGGCTGCTGATAATCGCGGACCATGTTTTGTTTAAAAAAAATTTTTTTTTAGAAACCTAAATATTTCGATGAATTTTTGTATTTAAGTATAAGAAAGATTATAATTTTTTTATTATTTGTATCTATATTTTCATAAAATTCTAATATATTTTTTGTTATTTATGAGAAGGTTTGTTGAATTTCGATGGAAGTGAGTATCAAACTGTGCAAGTTTAACCAAAACCGTGACTGGCCACAAATGGAAAATTGTGTGGCCACAACTGGTGGAAAATGTGGCCACAACTGGATAAATTGCACTCGCTCTCCTTTTCATTTTTAATTATTTTATTCGCCGTAAAAACAACTTTTGCTTGGCAACTCACTAATCACAATATTCATAGGGGGCGTTTTCATATTTTTAATTGTGAAGCTGTGCATGAATAGTGAAATGATCACAATGTGAAGTTGGAAAATGTCTTAAAGTGGCCACAACCGGTGCGCTTACCCTAAAATTTGTTTCCCCTGAAATCAGAAATTGACGGGTCCGAGTGATTTTTTACATTTCGTTGGACCACCATGTACAAGCATCAAGTAAGTATACCCCATTCATATTTAGAAAGTACGATGAACTTCCCCAGGTCAACCATTTCATCGTAGAATCGGACACCCTTCACATTGAAAGTATGAATTTTCTCAATGTAAAAAGTTTATTTTTATTGTCCAACAATTCAATTAAAAAAATTCCTTAATATAATTCCACAGTTAAATTTCAAAGATACGCTTGAATTGAGCTGGGCGAATAGGAAATAATTTCGAGAATTACCGATTAAATATTCGAATTTTTGTTGTGATTATTTCGAGCATTCGCAAAAAAAAATTTTTGGCGTGCAGGCAGAACATTAAATTCTCGAAAAAAACCTTCCCTTTGCACTGCCACTCAGATCCAGCCGCATCGAGCAGTCACTCAACCCAAAATCCGATGTAAGTAGTTAGTACATTAATTCTCCATGAACCGAGCCATGAACTGTGGCGCTCGTGAAGAGTGTTTTTCAGACGTAAAAACACTCAAGATTTAATTTTTGAAAATTATTTCGGTGAGTTTAGTTGAAAAGGAACATCCGATGCCATCTATACATGATTGCAGGTTATGGAAATCAAATAACGTTGGAATTATATCTACGAATTTGGAGGTTGAACTTCACATCCGAGCACTGAAATTATGGCCGGTTTTATAAACATCCTCAATTTTGACATGCAGAAACCAGTCTTCAAGCTGAGGATGCAATTCAATTTATGAAGCCGGCCTTAATGAGATTAGACTTGATAATTAATGTTGTGTTCGCCATCAGTCGAAAGGAAAGAATCACACAACATTTCCATCAATTCATGTGCAACCCTTTCAAGTGTTAAACCCGTTTTGCCCAAATTTTTTTTGTTCCAATTTGGGAATGAAAGGTAGAGTCTTGTTTGAATATGACATATTCAGAGAGATAAAAAATTTATCTATTTTTGGATATTATTTAATGTTTTTATTCAATATGAAAACATTTGAAACATTGTTCATGGAGATTTACAGAACATTTCTCACACATTTTAGTTCTGTTCTTATGACAAATGACACAGCGTCCCTGCTTTGTAGAAGAAATCATCCAGTGATGTAAAACAACACACCTTATTTCTGGATGTATTCGGGCGATAAATATTTTCGAAGATTTAGGTCGCCCCCACCAACTACACTCCACTAGTTCTCTTTTTCCGCTAGTGGCCTTATATTTATATCGTACGCCTCTGTTTCGAGAAATTTCTCGAAGCGAATCGTATACATGTACGCGTACGGCGTCGGATCATTCTATAAAGAAGACAGGGGCGGCTCCAGATCACAGCGGGCGATATATTGCCCCCTAAGATGTTCGGTCCTCCGAACACCCGATTTTTGTAGATGAACCGACAACCGTTTCTTCTTCTGCAGCGCTCTTGCTGTTCAAAATAGCATTCCACAGTTCGCCCCTTCACTGGATTACTATTCGGGTTTAAACTACAAACCAGTATCCCAATTTCCGTCCTTTGGAAAATAACTTCCAACATGTTTCGGACAGTTGATCTGTTCTAGACCACAACCCATCTTCGGCACAGCTAGCTTCTTCACCCTGAGCTTGGTGAACTCGTCCCCCAGGTCTATCAGTGTACATATTTTTATAAGTTGGTTTGTCGTGGGAGAATCGCTTTGTTACCAGGTAGAAGAGGTAAAACTGGACGTCGGCTAAGGTCAAGGCTTTTCCGGGACGAGGGTATTGTTTGAAGAGCTCAGGAACGAGGCCAAACTTCTTCCTGAAGACTAATGCTATACCTCTGGACATACGCAGGTCTTCAGTGACACAATAGGCTAGTGAATAATCTTCAGGCACAGAGAAAATATCTTGCTGCTTCTCGATGGTAGCTTTACCAGTGCCGCAATAGTTTGCCATGAATTGATCGAAACTTAACTCGTTATGCTCCAGCTTCTGATCAGTTGTTCTTCTCAGATGGGTGTCTTCCAATTCTTCGTAGTCCGCCTTCTATTAGGCCATTCGATTCACATGGACCACTCGTTTCTTTCCTCTGGGTAGCCTTTAAATACGGTACATTACATCGTTTATTCTTTTTATCACCTTGTACGGTCCTTCCCAATCCTGCTGTAGTTCAGGTGACAATCCTGTTTTTTTCTGTGGGTTGTATAGCCATACCAAGTTTCCTACATTGAAACCACCTTCTGTAGCTTCGCTATCATAACGTGTCTTCATTCGATCACTAGCTATTTGAATGTTCTGTCGTACCCTTTCGTGGATGTAGTGTAGCCGTTCCTTCAAGTTGCTCACGTAATCTTCTCCAGCTATCTACGTTCCTGGTTTACAACCAAACTCCAGGTCACAATGTAACCGTATTTCTCGAACGTAACACAGGCTGGTGTTTCTCCGGTTGATTCTTGCACTGACGATCTGTAGGCCATGGTGAACAGATGAAGGTACCTATCCCAGTCTCCTTGATGATCCGAGACCACTTTAGTCAGGTATTTACCCACAGTGCGGTTCATCCTTTTGAACATGCCTTCTGACTGTGGATGGAGTGCTGTTGTCCTTGTAATATGGATTCCCAACAATTTACATACATTCTGGAACAAGATGGACTCAAAGTTCCGTCCTTGATCGGAATGTAGCTCGAGTAGCACACCAAACCGACTGAACATCTTCTCAATCAAAACTTCTGCTACTGTAGAGGCTTCTTGGTTTGGAATGGCATATACTTCGACCCAATTTGGTGAAATAATTCATCGCCACCACTATGTACTTATTTCCGTCTTCGGTTTCTGGACATGGTCCTGCAATATCGATTGCCACCCGTTCCAAGGGACTGCCCACGTTGTACTGCTTCATTGGCGCTCTACGATTTCCCCTCGGGCCATTCGATGAAGCACATCGAGCAAAAACGTTCTCTGACCTTTTCTAAAGTCTTCTTGATGCCGAAATGCCCACCTGAAGTTCCGTCGTGTAGTTTCTCCAATACTTCGGGCACACGACTCTTGGGAATTATCAGTTGTTTCCTGACTGTCGTAACCTCGTTATTTTCAAGGGATCTCTTCAGCATTCTATCCTCAAACATTATGGAATCCCACTGTGCCCAGTAGGACTTGACTCTAGAGTTTAGATGACTTATCTCCTCCCATCTTGGCCTCTGTCCCTACTTCTTCCAATCCAGCAACATCCTCATCTCAGGGTCCTCTTTTAGGTCTTTCTGCAGGGCTTCTGGCTGCCAGTTCATATCCACAATGGTCGTTCTTAAGCATAATTCCTTCCCTTCTACTTTACTGCAGTGTTTGCAATCCGAAGGACATTGTTTCCTAGATAGCGCATCGGCGTTACCATGTGTCTTTCCTGCGCGATGTTCAATAGTGAAATTATACTCCTACAGTCTGTCTATCCATCTGGCAACTTGGCCCTCTGGATTCTTGAATTGTAGAAGCCACTTTAGAGCTGCATGATCTGTCCTTAGAATAAATTCGCGGCCATACAGGTATTTATAGAAATGTTCCAACCCCTCCTTGTAACGCAATAGTTACGTCCGGGCTTTGACAAGACTTTGCTGAAGTATCCTAAAACTTTTTCTTGCCATTCTGGATTCGGGATAAAATGACTCCAATGGCCGTGTTGCTTGCGTCTGTATCCAGAATGAACTTTCCACTGGACTGGGGATAACTAAGGATGGGTGCTGCGGTTAGAGCCTGCTTCAGTTGATTGAAAGCATCCTCACATTCCGCATCCCATCTTAAGTCCCTTCCATCTTCCGCCAGTTTCGTTAAAGGCTTCACGACATTGGCAAATCCAAGGACGAATTTCCTATAGTAAGTGCACTTGGTGCCTGTCTCTCGGTGTTGGCCATTCTTGCAAGACTTTGATCTTATCTTGGTCGGCGCTGACTCCAGCTTCAGATACAACATGTCCCAAATATTTTACTTCCTTCCTGAACATGTGACACTTCTTCGGACTGAGTTTTAAATTTGCACTGAGTAGCCTCTCTAGGACGTCCCTTAAATTTCTCAGGAGTTCATTGAATGTTCGACAAAAAACAATAACGTCATCCAGATAAACTAGGCACGTCTTCCAAGATAATCCCCGAAGAATGGTTTCCATCAACAGTTCGAAAGTCGCAGGTGCGTTACAAAGACCAAATGGCATTACGGTGAACCCGACCCAATGGTAAAAGCAGTCTTCTCCTTGTCTTTGGGATCTAGTTCTACCTGCCAATACCCGCCCTCAATTTTAGTGTGGAGAACCATCTTGAGCCAGAAAGCCTGTCCAAAGTATCGTTAATTCTTGGTATATGATAACAATCCTTCTTGGTTACTTCGTTCATCCGACAGTAATCTACACAAAATCTGGTGCTGCCATCTCTCTTCTTTACCAGACCCACGGGTGACGACCGAGGACTATCTGATGGTTCTATTATTCCCTGTATATGCATGAACTTGATAATATTTTCTGCCTTTTCTCTTTTTGCTATTGAAAGTCTTCGAGGATGTTGGCGAATAGGTCCTGAATTACCGGAGTGAACCTAGCAGACCAAAATCGAGAAGACCGTTTGTCGGAAACGCCCGAAAGGCGGTGTCCATTAGCGCACGGATCTGCAGTAGAATGAATCGTGTAACAAGGCTGATACGCAGAAATAATGGACAAGGGGATGTCAAACTTCATTGAATTTCTATTGAAAAAATTTCACCCCCTGGATCCCTCTTCAAGTGGACGAAATTTTCATTGAATGTTCATATCGATATGACAGTCTTACCTACCGAGTTAAATTGTGCTCCGTTGTGTATTTTCCGAGATATCGAACTTTTCAAAATAGGAGATTAAATTTCTCTCCCTGGATCCCTCTGCAGGTGGACGAAATTTTCACCAGATATTCAATTCAAATCGAATCAAAAATGTTTATTTATTTCTTAGTTTACAATCATGTTATACATTCATAAATTTTGTTGAGGTACAAGGGTTTCTACAAACGTATTAACCATGGTTTTGGTATTTTTACTTGATAAAGTTTATCAAATGAAATTAGGTAAAGAAAATCAACAAGCAGAGATCAACAGAAGAATTAGAATGGCCTGGGCTGCTGTAGGCAAACTAGGGAATATACTGAGAAACAAAGATATTCCCATCAATCTTAAAACGAAGGTCTTCAATACTTCTCTCGGTCTTGACATATGGACTAGAAACAACAACACTGACGACTCGAGCAGCGAACAAGTTATGTAAGTACAACTCAACGAGCAGTTGAGAGATTGATAGTGGGAGTAAGCCTTCGAGATCATGTCCGCAACGAAGACAGCAATGTCAAAATGGTCATGGGCAGGACATATCGCCAGACAAGAAGAGACAAGATGGACGTGGCGTATAACACAATGGCTACCACGAATGCAGAAGAGGAGTGTCGGTAGACCCCCCAAACGTTGGATGGACGATATTGAAGACATAGCCGGAGTTAACTGGTATTTGGCAGAGAGGAACCGAGACAGAGTAAATTAAATTTAATTTAATTACTACACCAATCTACAGCCTTAGCCTATTACAGATTGGGAAAAAACAGAATTTCAAGTAACAACCTGTAAAAGAAGATAAACTATTATTACACATAATTCTAAATGGAAATCAGCTTATAACTAATATTATGAGCCTAACACAGCTCTTCTTACATCAGATGAAGTGCAGCTAAAAATGTCTAAAACATGATTAAAATTGCAAAAATCCTGAAACATTCTGAATAGTGGCGAAAACCGAAGCACGTTAGTACGTGGAAATGGTAGATAAAAAGTATTTATATTTCGAACCGGCAATCTCGGGACGTGTACATTCACTGACGCGAGTAAGTAAGGGCAATCAATTTGTGAACAAAGAATATTACGAAGGAAGAGAATTCCTAAGTTAATCCGGCGTTCCTCTAAGGAGTTCACATGAAATCTATCCAATAGATACTTTTGTGATATGCCACGAATCGGATAGATGCCATCAATTCTAAAACTAACGCATTTCAGGAATCGCCTTTGTATTTTCTCTAATTTATCAATATGAACCCAATAACCAGGATTCCACACAACACTTGACCTCACGAGCGTCGTAAACAGAAGAAAAAGAGATCGAGTCTCAAAAAGGTACCTGGAGTTCCTAAGTATGAAACCTAGAGTTCTGAGTGCCTCAGTGACAACTGCACGCACATGAGGCACGAAAGGTAACCCCTCATCAAATAAAACTCCCAAATCCCTACATTCAGTGACCCTGTTCAAAACACTGCCATCAATGTTGTATTGAAAACAAATTTTAGATTTTCCTCGGCCAAATGACATCACATTACACTTTTTTATATTCAATGGAGGGAACTTGGGGGGGCCTATGTCCAGGAGTGGATAGCTAGTGGCTGATGAAGAAAAAGAAAAGAAGAAAGTTTATAAAAAAAAATTTTTGAAAGAGGTTTTAAATATAGTCAATTCTGATTTTTTTTATTTAGGGTATGGCAGGGGATTGCCGAAAAATTAAAATAAAAAAACCTGCTTTAGGACACCAGATATTCGCATCGATTAAATAGTCCCACCTACCCAGTCTAATTGTGCTCCGTTGAGTATTTTCCGAGATATCGAATTTTTAAAATAAGGAATGAAATTTCACTCATGATTCCTCTGCAAGTGGACGAAATGTTCGTATCGATATGACAGTCTACCTACCGAGTCTAATGCTCCGTTGAGTATTTTCCGAGATATCGAATTTTTCAAAATAGGGGATGGAATTTCACCCTCTGGCTCCCTTTGCAAGTGGCAGAAATTTCCACCAGATATTCGTATCGATATAATAGTCCCACCTACCCAGTCTAATTGTGCTCCGTTGAGTATTTTCCGAAATATCGAATTTTTCAAAATGAGGATTAAATTTCACCCCCTGGAACACTCTGCAAGTGGACGAAATTTTCATTGAATGTTCGTATCGATATGACAGTCCTACCTACCGAGTTTAATTGTGCTCCGTTGAGTATTTTCCGTGATATCGAATTTTTCAAAATATGAGATGAAATTTCACCCATGATGCCTTTGCAAGTGGACGAAATTTTCATTTAATGTTCGTATCGATATGACAGTCCTACCTACCGAGTTTAATTGTGCTCTTTTGAGTATTTTCCGAGATATCGAATTTCTCAAAATAAGGGAAGAAATTTCACCCCCTGGATCCCTTTGCAAGTGAACGAATTCCAAGGCAATTTTCACATCAATATAACAATTCCACATGCCGAGTGCCATTATGCTCAGTCAGATATTTTCCGTGATATGGGAATGATCCGACGAAATATTCCCGATATAGGGGATCACTGATATTTCATAACTTTCCGAAATAGCTCCCTCATTTCCTGTAGAACTTTTTTTAAGAGAAATTCAATAAAGTTTTACATCCCGTTATTCATTATTTATGCGAATCAGCCTTGCTACACCATTCATCCTACTGCAGATCCGTGCGCCACGTGACACCGCGTTCGGGCGTTTCCGACAAACGGTCTGCTCGATTTGGTCTGCTAGGTTCACACCGGTTCCTGAATTCGCCGTATTGATCGAATATTTCACAACCTTCGTTCTTCCCGTTTGAGCGTCGTCCATAGCGAAAACATCACTGTATTCGTTAATCAACTTCCTAACCTCACGTATGTGTTCTGGTTCAAGATCTGTGCAGGATGAAATCAATGTGTCTAGTAGTTTCTGCGAACACTTCGAATTTTTGAGTTGCTTTTCCCATCCTAAATTCTCCCGGCCACACAAACTAAGAAACAGCTTTCTCCCAGAATTGTGCCTTTTTTTTTTAAGTCACTATGTACATAGTGGTCTTCCTTTCCTCTTCTCACCAAGGTTTTTCCTACTAGCAGTCCTTTTCCGAGGTTGTCCTCACTAGCTGGTTCGATAAGTCTCATACAGCCGTCTCGGAGGTACCCGTCTAGGTATTCCTTTACAATGGTTTCTTCCTGGCCATGTAGATCAATTTCTTTGTTCAGCAATACTCTAATCATGACATCTTTAGATTCCAGGAATGGAACTTCTAGACTTCTAATTCTTAAGACGTCGTTTCTCATATCCATATGGAATCCATATCACTTCATGATGTTCATTCCCAAGATTACTTCCTCCGTGATATCTGCCACCAGTACCTTATGTTCGAGAGACATATTTCGAATGTCCATGACGATATTCTTACTTCCACGGATTGTCACATCCTCTCCAGTCGCAGTCAGTAAGCGCACTGCTGATGGTAGGATTTTTCCACTTCCTGTCACTATATCCGGCCTCACTATAGTTCGGGTTGCACCGGTGTCGACTAAAATTTCAACCGACCGCCCATCGATTTAACCGTCGACATAAATACTTGAGGGGATGGTCTGTATTATGACTTCTGGTTCATTCTTGCGGCGGGAGCCTCTTTCATCAACCGGTTTCAGTTTCCCTGCTCTTGCTGTTTCGGTTTGGCCGGCTTCTCACAGATACGCGGGATATGTCCTCTTTCATCACAATTCCAACATCTAGGTCCTGTATTTTGTTGTTCTCGAAACACTCGGCGTACTATAATTTCTATGTGCTCATCGATGGCTGAGAAATCATCTTTAGTGCGTCTTACTTTAACATATTCCCTGTGCGAAGCTTGTTTGGCAGCTTCAAATTCTAGTGCGTGTGCCAAGGCGTCATCCAAAGTTCTGGGTCGAGCCAACCGCAGTGTCTGCTGGGTCTCCATATCTCCTAACCCGACGACTAAGGTTTGTATGGCGGGTTGCTGCAGGACACTATCTGGTGCTGTAGGATATGCCAGTCTTACTAACCTCGCTACATCTGCCTCAAATTCCTGCAAGGTTTCTGTACTCCTCTGATGGCGGCTCTTAATCTGTGCGTGATACACTTGTTGGAGGTGTGCATCGCCATATCTCATCTGCAGTTTGCTTATCAATGCCTCATAATTTGTCTGTTGACTTGCAGGAATAGTCTGAAAGATATTAAGGGCATATCATCTCAGTGCAACAATCAAGGCCGTCGCTTTCCCTTCTTCGTCCCAATCGTTAGCATTGGCTGCTGCCTCGAATTGCTTCTGGTATGTGTACCAAGGAGTTTTGCCATCGAAAGTGGGAGGTTGGATCCTTATTCTACCTATTTCACCCCTACCTTCCAGCTTGACAGAGCAATACTTGCTGAATTTCTTACTCAATATTTCTTCCATGGTGTTCACATGTTCTTCCAGTTTTTCTTGAATTTCTCCTACAATATCTTCAAATTTCTCCTTCATGTTTCCATTTCAGTCTTGAATTTTCCCCATATTGTTTTTCACGTTTCCAATCTTGTCTTCTACGTTTTCAATCTTGTCTTCCAAGTTTCCGATCCTGTTGTCCAACTTAGAGTAATTGTTCTTCAACTCACTTTCCATACATGCCAATTTATCTCCCAAATCGTCTTCTATTTTCTTTGTGTTTTCCTCTATTTTATTTGTGTTTGATTCCATTTTATTTTTCATCTTCATCCAATTTTCTTTCATTTTCATCGAATTTTTTTCCATTTTATTTTTCATTTTCTCCATTTTTGAACTCATATCTTCAAAGGCTAGCTTGAGGAATTCCATTTACCCCTGGTCCATTTTGTTTGATTGCGATCTCGTAATCGACATTTAAAACTTTCCACAATGAAGACAACAAAGTAGTTGAATTTTCACCCCACACCTGTCACCAATGTTTTTCTCCTTCCTTTTAATTACATTAAATCTATTTTTGGGGATAACCAATATCCAATGAATTTCTACGCGGAAAGGATTTTACTACGTGAATAAGCAACCTGCGTGCACGCGCCACACTTGCTATAGATCCCATTCAGGCGGATCGAGCGCCGAAGCTTGTAGCCGTTCGTATACGCCCGCTGCTCGTTTGTATTTCTATGCTCGCTCGAAGTCGCCTGTAGTGGACGCAGATGCATTGGAATTAATGGGTTGACATCTGTAGCAACTTGCCGCACGTTTACGCTCGTTTCGCGAGAGCTATTTGCCGCTCGAAAACGCTACCAGTGGACGCCCGGGCTAAATCATAACTAGGTAGTTCCGGAATGCGAGATCAGTCGTTTTGGTAGATTGGGTAGAAAAGTCAAAATGAAATAGTATTAACCCATACAGTGTGAGACTGAAAAAAAACACAGAGCATAAATAAATGCTTGTCTGAGCCTGGACGAGGTAGGATCTCTTTTAAGTTTCCTGTAGTTTGAGGGGTCTAACAACGCCCTCATTTTGGAATCATAGTCAGAGGGCGTTGTTAGACCCCTCAAACTACAGGAAACTTAAAAGAGATCCTACCTCGTCCAGGCTCAGACAAGCAAAGGCTCTTATAAAAGTTTCTTCTCTCGATGAGGAACTTAAAAAGAGGATTTGTAAGAGTGAAGCAAGGGCTCCGCGTATATACGGACTTCCGAAAATTCACAAGGATAATGTCCCATTGAGACCTATCGTTAGTACCATCGATTCACCAACATACGACTTAGCCAAAGTTTTAACAACTATGTTGAGACCTCATGTGGGAAACACGGACACTTTCGTCAAGGACTCTACCCAGTTTGTAGAAAAACTGCAGAACATTCAGTTGGGACCGAATGACCGACTCGTTAGTTTTGATGTTGTGTCTTTGTTCACACTAGTTCCCATCAGGGAATCGCTTAACTACGTGTCTGAGTTATTCCCGAATGACATAACAAAGCTCTTCGAACTTTGCCTGTCATCCAGCTATTTTCAGTGGAAAGGCGAATTCTATGAGCAAATAGATGGCTGCGCCATGGGAAACCCTCTAAGTCCTGCAATTGCAAATTTCTTCATGGAGAAATTCGAACAAAGTGCAATTGAAGCGGCAACTAAGAGACCGTCCACATGGCTACGTTACGTGGATGATACTTTTGTCGTCTGGAGTCATGGACTTGAAGAATTGGATGCTTTCCTATCCCATCTTAACAGTAGGCACCCAAATATTCAATTCACTATGGAAATTGAAAAGGATGGTGCTCTACCCTTTCTAGACGTCTTGGTTACTAGAAAGCCTAATGGAAAGCTAGGACACAGGGTTTATAGAAAACCAACCCACACTGACAGATATCTACACAAGCAGTCCAATCATCATCCTCAACAGAAACGAGGAGTTATAAAAACACTCGTAGATAGAGCCCGACGATTGTGCGAGCCGGAATTTCTGGAGGATGAACTTGAACATCTACAGCATGCATTCGTCGCTAACGGATATAATGCTAAGGAAATTCAGAGGGCAATAAGACCAAGACTTTCCACACGTGATGATAACACATCACAACTCACCCCAATGGAAGAGCTATCTTACCATATATCCCCAAGGTCACCGATAGAATTGGTAGAATACTAAAGGGCTACAATATAGAGACTGTCTATAAGCCAACTCAAAAACTTGGCCAAATGATCAGAACTACCAAAGACAAAGTCGACCCACTCTCTCAACCCGGTATTTACAGGATACCTTGTTACTGCGGCAAAGTCTACATTGGTACAACGAAGCGAAGTATCAATACGAGAATTAAGGAGCATGAACGATGCTGTCGACTCAATCAGACAGAAAAATCCGCACTAGCGGAACATGCTCTGACAGATGGACACAATATTGTTTTCTCAAAGGCAGAAGCTATTTCAAACATCAAAAGTTTCTATCCTAGGATGAACATGGAAGCCATTGAGATATATAAACATAAGAACAATATGAACAGAAGGGAAGAAACTCCTTTGGTACATAGCGCATGGTTGCCGGTGTTGGAAAAGACTAAAATCAAGCCAATACGAAGTGGAAGCGATGGACCAATCAACATCGCGCGCGTAAACCCACTACCTTCTCCCGCCAATGATCAGGGTATAAGTGGGGCCAACGGATCGAATCCAGCATCACTTTCGGAAATTCAGCGGTCGAGTTACAATCTAAGACCAAGAATCCTCTGAAGATGCCTACCGCAGTTGTGGGCGAAACGTTAGGTGAAATAATTCCTAATAGACCACGGCCAATAAGCCCGGAAGACTCTCTTAATGGAAAAGTCATGTTGAAAATATAATGAATACAACTGCTTCAACGGTAATATAGTCAATATAACAATACCACACCAACAGGGCTAGTTTAGAAAGAAACTCAAGTTCGACGTATATACAATATAGAAAAAAAAATTTTCAAAATGAAATGCAATATTAATGATCAATGAAATAATGAAAATAAAAATTTGTACTGTCATTAAACAACGAAAAATCAGTACCTGGAAAAAACTCGGCTATGTTTTCAAATTCCCTAATATCAAGCAGCATTCCCTCGTATGAAACCAAGAGTTTGTAAATAATTGATGAGTGGAAAACATCAATAGTAAGATTTCTTGGGAAAATAATTTTTGGTAGTTAATGAATATTTTTGACTGAAATGTCACAAAATTTGGAGGAAATGAGAAAAACTCCATCAATTTCCCTTTTCCGAATTTGTTAAACAGTACAAACTGATAATTTTTCAACATAACGAGCTAAACCGTAAATTGAACTGAGTAAAAAACCCTGAGTACATAACCTCTTTCCTCTTTTAGAAGATTTTCTCTGTTGCCGTATGGGCCTCTTGTAGAAGAATCACCTCAACACCTCAATCACTCTTTTTCCCCAAAATTCCCCCAAAACTCAAATTTGAAATTCTCTAAGTCTTGCTCTCTGATCATGAGAGTCTTTCAATCTTCATCCAGGTGATAATTTTTCGGAACTTCAGATGTTTGAAGACTGCGACAGGACCCTAATGAAGGGAAATCATCTCCCATAGATAAACCAAACATCTTAAAATACAATAAAAGAACGGAATATTTGTCAGAACCAAAAATTAGAAGTGTTTGTGGAAATTGTAAATGATAAAAATGGCAAGAAGATGATTTAGTTTTTGTTTTGTTCAAAAGATATAATTTATAAATTTTATAGGGGCTATAAATAGTTACAACTGACCAGGCTTAAATGAACTAATTTTTGTAGGCCTTGGTGTCAGTTCATTGATTTAGATTCAACAACAAAACATTTTCATAATATTTCATCTTTTAAGTTATAAAAACTGAATTATTGAACTGAAGTGTTTCCTGTTTTTTCAAAAACTTATTTTCAAAAATCAACAGATCCATCACTGAAAATCAATTACTTGGGGTATAACTACTGCAAATATTTTTCTGCTTTGTTTCATATCGACAAATTGTTTCAGATATGCAGGAAGAAAAAAACTGTCCCGCATGTACTTCTTCATCCTGCACCTCAGTATCGCAGACCTTATTACAGCAATCTTCAGCGTACTGCCCCAACTAGCATGGGAGATTACGTACAGATTCTACGGCGAAAATATCCTATGCAAGTTCATCAAATTCAGCCAGACTTTGGGCCCATATTTGAGCTCATATATTCTGATGGCCACAGCAGTCGATAGGCACCAAGCAATTTGTTATCCACTGACTTATTGTTCGTGGACCAGCAGCAGGTCAAAGGTCATGGTGTATGCGGCATGGATAACGAGCTTGTTATTCTGCCTACCGCAGGTGAGTTTAATTAACAAACTGAATGGTAAATATGATTTGTTCTACGACACAAAATGTTTTCGGAATGTGTATCAGGTGAATGGATGACAACACCATGTTAGACAATATTGTGAGAAATTTAAACAAATTTCGTCACACAAAATGAATGGATCATCTACTGAGAGTGTTGAAAAACCGCGGGGCTTGATTGCTACCAAAAATAATACACGTTTGATATATATATACATATATATATATATATATATACATATATATATATATATATATATATATATATATGGATAAGATTTATTGGACATAACCCTCTGAAACTGAAATGAACCGTAGACAGCTGTTTCGGGCTTTTCAGTTTCAGAGGGTTATGTCCAATAAATCTTATCCATGTATTTTACCGATCCCTCAATATTCATATCTTTCTTATACATATATATATATATATATATATATATATATATATGTGAAGAAGGTTTCTTCACAATTTCACGAAACTTGATAATACGTTGAAGAGAAGAAATCAGATGAGGAAGGTGCGGATTACAATGACAAAGGAGTTGAAGGAGACATATATAGATGAAGATGGAAATCTACAATTTGGAGGTCAATATCTGGAGGAATTGAATGCAAACAAAACACAAGATCATAATCTAAAAGAGATATTAGAAAAACTGATAGAAACAACACAAAATAAAGGTGAATAAAAAAACTTGAAGCAAATATCAGAAAAACTTTTGGTTGGAAAATTTTCAAGCAAAACCACTAATGCTGAACAGTGGATGGAAAGCTTCGAAAAAGAGTGCTCTAGATTTCAAATAGATAAAAGTGAAGATAAAATTGAATTGTTGAAATTATTTCTGGACAAACCAAGTTTAGATTGGCACTCATCTACACTCATTAGATTGACAGTAAATGCCGGTTGGTTAGAATGGAAGAAAAGATTTTTGGAATGCTTTACAGATAACGTTAGGGCTATGATCAATAATCATATGTGCACATCATCTTTATTTCGATCCTTTCGAGGATCTTCATCAGGATGCTACAAAATTAGAAATTAGAGATATTGAGCACAATATCCCGCATTGGTTTGAAAGAATAGAGTTCTCCAACAGATTATATGAACTTGGCTAGTGAGATTACAGGGTATGAAAAAAAGGCTGATTAAGTGATTTCCATAAATACCGGCCCGAACATTTAATTTTTGGGGACGCTGAGTATGCACCTCACGAAATAATCTTCGATTTTGATCTGACCAATACGGACTGTCGGTTTGAAATGCCGTTGAACACTCGTCCGAAAAACAGACATCGAACGTGACCGGAGACAGCCACGACCCACGCTTCGTCTCTTTCATGCAAGCTTTTTTTGTTTCTGACTGAACCAGTAGCGTCAAATGTAGAAACCAAACCAAATGCACAATGTGAGAAACGGATACATTTTTCTCAGTTTGTCGTCCGTTAAATAAAGCCCAGAGTCGTCATTTCTTGAAACTACCCTTTCTTCTACGACACAGTTGTCACGTTCTCCAAAATTCGGGAATGAAAAACATGGTGCGTCTACTTTTTTGGAAAAGAAATGAACCACTAAATAGGTACCTGTCGGAATAAAATACTCGAGATAAATTCCACATTGCCCCTTTCACTATTTTCGCTGTTATTTCATTATCGATGGATATTCTGAAATCAAATTTTAGGGTTAGATAGTACTCGATATGATCTCAAAATCAAGGGTTTATGCTTACCCCCATTAGGGGTTTGAAGTTACGGGAATAAAAAAAGTGGAAAAGTTTCCCACATTTTCAGTTTAATGACGAAAATTCGTTGTGTTAAGTTTTCGTATATTTTCTATTCGTTGATCATATTGTGTTCATTTAGTTATAGAAGTATTCCTTTTTCGGAACGTTCAAGGGGTAGATCATATTATATATAACCGAAATTTATAAGTTTTTTGTGCTCTCGTATTTTTTCTGTTTCCAGATTCTGAGTTTTTGAGCCCGTAAAAGGAGCGAATGTCAATGCGGTGGATTTTGACATTGTTGTGATGAATTATTAGAGACGTTATTTGTTCTTAAAATAAATATCCATACTTCATACTAATACTATAAATGTGAAAGTCCGTGTGTTGTGTCTTCACAGAACTCAGGAACCAGAAGACAGATTTTGATGAAAACTTCACTATGGTGTGGAAAATTTAACTATAGTGTAATTAATTTATCTGAGTGGGTTGTCATATAGAATTCATTCCTATTTAACAAATAAATGAAGAAATATATCGATTTTTCATGAAGAATTCCTTGAAAATCCCGTCGATTTAAGGATTTTATGGCCGACGTTGGGTAAACTATGAGAGATAGAGGAACGTGATCAGGGAAAATTTGGTAGTGCTCGAAAAGTTCTATAAAAAACCCACAATAACCAATTCGAACACTTTTTCAATTCAATCAAAAGTAATGTTCAATTTGAAAAAGGCACTTGACTGGCATGAAATGAATTAATATAAAAATGAGTGTGACTGGTATCTGCGGCATTTATTCCTGATGAACAATGTGTTCAACAGCATAGTTTTCTAACGAATATTGTCCGAGATATGATAAGTTGATGAAAACTTAAGCAAGAAATCTTTAAAACTAACACCTACACGACAAGAGAACGCTTTGTCACGTGCCACCACGATGTTATTGAAGGCGTGGGGCGCGTCCGACCTACGATCATTCAGATTTGGAAAAGAATCGTAAGAGTAGCTGAATCGAGCAAATAAGAAATTGTTAATTTATTTTCGGGAAAGTTTCGTGAATCTTTCGATTACTTGAGTTTGTTTTCAGTCTTCTTCATCGTCAGATTTTTAAATACATCCTTATTAATCTTTTGATTTTGAATATTTATTGTAATTACTTTTCGATATCATTTTTCGTAGTGAAGTGATTTGATTTCCTGTTCTCACCTGTATCTGATGCATAGAATCTGCAAATGATGGCACCGAATAGAAACTCACATAATATATTTTACAGTAGCGCTTTACATTGAAATTTTACGCGGGCGGAGCAGAGGGTTTTTACTATATAATTATTTATTGAAAATACGAAATATTTTTATTCTTCCGAAAAGTATTTGAGCAACAAATTATTAAAAGTTGTTTATGAATAAGTGTTTTTGAATAAAACTTGTTATACATATCAATAAATTTTTTCTTTCATCATAGTTATTGTTTTGAGTAAGGTTAAATCTTGGTTGAGGCTTTCGCAGCGCAGCCATCGTTCAATGTGACCTGTTCTTTCGAGCATTTCGGCCGTCGTCGTGGATTAGTTCTCTAATCCAGGACGACAGCCAATATGCAGGTTACAAAGTTAAATATTAATATACAAGTCAGTCCTTCAGATAGCTTCAAATAGATAAATTTCAATTGACTGATCTCTACTTCATGAACTGCAAATTCGATTGAATGATTAATGGTCCTATTCTGTAAGGCGATGTAGGGGATGTAGCGCTGTAACCTTGAAATTTTACACCGATGTAATGAAATTGCAATTCTGCAAGTGCAACATCGCTGTAAATTCGGCTACATCGGATGTAAATTTTACAGCGACCAAATTGAGGGTGTAACAGCTTACATCGCCTTAAACATAGATAAATAAACTATCTCTTTGGCTCAAATAATTCATCATCCTTGACATTCGTGTGTTGAGAGGTTAGCTGTAGCTGATATTATTTTGTTTACATATAAGTATAACTCGAAGAAGTCAGTGAAGTCATTCGAATTTCGAAATGGAACAATCAGGAAGGATCAGAAGGATGTCGGACAACTTAAAAGAATTTTCAAATATGTACGAAAAAGTTAATTCGATAAGAAATAATACCGAAAAAAAAAACTGGCATCTGAAATAGCCAAATATAAGTTTGAAAATCCAGGTTTTCAATTTGATAGTTATGAAGAGAATTGACAATTGTACCTTATTTATCTTATATATACTATATATATTAATAAAGCATTCATACAATTGCATTTTTTTATTACAGAAATATAATACAATTATAACATTATACATTGTTTTGTAATATATACTGGTTTCTTGCTAAACGTTCAAGACCTGCATAGTCCCCTATCAATTGGATATCATTGACTGGTATTCCTTCGCCATTATTGATTTCTTCAGCAAACTCTTCTATAGGTAAATTAGCTTTAAGAGCAATGTTGTGACAAATCGCAACTGTATGCAGTTGCATCATATATGTGGGTGATTCTCTGGAAACTGTGTCTTTTCAGCGGTACTTTTGATTTCAACAAAAAAGTTTGCAAATGTTATTCAAATATGGATTTTTGTCATAATCAAAATCTAACTGTTCAACAAGAATTGAATAACACCTGAAATTCCTGCATTTTAGCTATTTTCAGAAAAATATTTGGTCGAGGTAGTCCACGGGAATGATCAATGTTCCACGGGAAAGATCTAAATGATGCTATCAGGATTCTGGATACGAAGTGATTCGAAAGTTCCATGAAATTTCAATATAGTATACATATATATAAAAAAAAAACAGAGTAGGTACTCTATACAGGTTGTTTGTTCCCGGACGAGCCACCTCGTTATTTTCTTATCCCATAGTGATTGGAAAAATCACGTCGAATGATTTTGTTCGGGAAGACATCTTTTGATGAATATTGGAAGCTTGAACGAGCAACCCCCTAAGAGGGGGCCTTTCAACCCCTCAAAATTGAAAAGGGGAGAGGGGTTAAGTGATACTTCATTTGAAAGGTTTCTTCATATCGGTGTACAATAAAGTTGTTTTGAGGAACAATTTCAGCTAAGAATCAATTTACTAGCTCAAACTCTTGTGACCCAGCCTGAAAATTTGGACGAACTACGCCAACGAATTGTGCATGTGTGTCATAAAACAACTCCAATTATGCTGAACCATGTTAAAGACGGTTTTCAGTCAAAATTATTTCTGGAAATCGATGGAGAAAAATTTGATTTAAAAACGCAGATATAATTTTTTTATTGTTAGCATGAAAAGACAAAATCGACGTGTTTCGGGAACTTTTTCCAATCGCTGAGATAAGAAATATACGAGGTGGCTCCTCTGAGGACAAATACCCTGTATATCTGAATATAATAATGATCAAAGATGCCATCATCACGAAATACATAATTAGCATAATTTATTTTATTCAAAAACATCTAGAACAAAAGGAAATTTTTTCATTTTGTATTTTTTTTTAATATTGCCTGACATTATTTTTTGATAATAATTCTGGTTTTCATTCGATGTGACTACCTTCTTTTTTTCAACTGACGCTCAATAATCTCCCCAAACATTGTTCATAATTGGGTTCGATGGAGATCCAATCTCATTTCAATAAAGAATTTGTTTGGGGCAGGCGAGCCTTCAGGCAATTCAGTTTTGCGGGAAATTTTCTTCATTCTACAGCACTTCTGCTTATATTTATTTCTTTTCCTTTTTTCTCTGTGTTTTCCTACTCTTCTTCTGTTCGACATTCTTTGGCGTTGAATTTCCCTACAATCTCAAAATTAATCATCAGAACTCTCTGGAGGAGTATTTTCAGCTAAATTTTCTCTATTTGGAGTTTTCTTGCTCTTCTATAAATTTTTGTATTAATTCTCCATTTCTTTCTTTGCAATCTTTGTTGCCTTGGAGTCATTTCATGAATGGTTTTCTTCATTTTTCCTTTGTTCTGCTGCATATTTTTTTCCTGCCTTTCAACTACTTTTCAAACAACGCTACCTTTCTTTTTTTCCCTTTATCCTCAGTTGTTCTCTAGTTCGCTTCAAGCACGAACAATATTTCTTTTGAAAAAACTATGTTCATCATTATCCAGACATTATACTCATTCCCGTGGTAGTGCAATCATTCCCGTGTCATGGATTTCGCACGGGAATGACATCCACGGGAATGACAAAAGTGATATTTTACTCTCGTATTTCCAGAAAAACATATTTCATTTATGAGAAAACAGAATATTTTATGAATGTTTGCTATAATGAAATGATAATACAATGAATTTTTACAAAACTTTAATTTTTACCTGAAAAATTTTCCTCCACGGGAATGACTGCTAGGATGTTACACACCAATCTCAACACTTTCGCTAACTAGCAGAACTCTTCTGTTCAATCATATAAACACAACTGACGTTATAAACAATCGGAAATGACTTCCAGGCTCTTTTCAAACTACTGGGTAGGGGTTAACGCGTTAAATTCGAATCATTTGATGAAATTCATAATCTGCCACGGGAATGATCATTTTCGCCTGTGACAGATTTCTTTTTTCAAATGAAAGAAAAATTTTGACTATTTCTTTCGAACTAATGTGGCAAACTATAATACATGGTACAATATTCCAGTGAATGTATCTCATCTGATTTTCGTTTCTTCAGGAATGTGAATTATGACCGTTCTCAAGTTCTTGAACCATTCAGTTACATACCACGGGAATGACAATTTTGAGATACTTATTTAAAAAAAATAAAAATTTATGAATGAATGTTGAGTAAAGTCATATGAACCTGGAAGGAGAATGAAATCTCTAACATCAGATTGATACACAACATAAAAATTCCAATATTTTAAAGATTTATTGATGTGTAACCTGTTGGGACTCAGTTTCTGGAGAATCACCCATGTATGATATATGCTGCATATGATGGGTGGTAGAGTAGAACTCTATGTCGAAAAAGACAAGCAAACCTCTTTTTCATAATACCGACTCATGACTATATTAAAGAAATAAAGTTGTTAGTACTTTCAAGTGAAATGGTATAGCAGTATTCCTGCTAGGATTTGCAACATGGGGAGATAAAGAATCAATTAAATCAACTGTTAGTTCATTAGACAACCGAAATAATTTGACGAATTGATCATTTGGTAAAGAAAACGCGTCTTGTGAGTCTCTAATGGTCCTTCTTTCCAAACGCATCGCATTTCTGAAAATGAAAAAAAAACATTATCTACACTTTAAATACATATGTAAAGGTTATTATGGAAATTAACTTCGGTGATTTTCTTCGAACAAGTGATAAATAAATGAAGGCATATCCATTTTCGCAAAAATTCGAATTGTACCACTCAAATTCGAAATAAAAATACGTCTCAACTCAACTGTCTAATGATTAGGTAATGAATTATAACCTGTTGAATGTGTCAGAATAACTTGAAATGTTATTGAAATCTCAAATTCTGTGTTTTCTGAGCTAAGAGATGTAACATCCACGGTATCTTTTACAGTCGTCTTTATAGAATACCAATTTCATTGCCGATGTAACTGTCCTACTTACATCGCGATGTATCCTTACACCGATGTAAAGTTACATCGATGTATATTTATTTTACAGAATAGGACCATAAACTAATTCAAGCCAAGCAGTCGCTAACCCACTATCAGGAAGCGACCTGTTTTATTTGAAGTTGAATTTCTTTTCATTGGATATATTCTGGGTTACTGATTGTAGCTCCTGCATTCAATACAAAAGGAAATCAATACAAAAGGAAATGTCCAATGTGAAGCGAGCTTTTAAATAACTACCCGATGACCTTCACGTGTTCCAAACTCCTCAGAAACACTGAAAAGGAAAGAAGAGGATAGCAACAGTGAGTGAATCCGTCTCTTCTGTTCACGTACATTAAATGGTACAACATATCAGGATATTTAAGAATTAAGTTATGCAGAATTTGCTGTTGAATTTCTTGAAAACTTGAAGGAACGTGATGTCGTCCAGAATATCAGTCCTTAAGCAGATTTAAATTTGTGAACGTTCAAGTTCGTCTGTGAAATCCCGTCCTCGTTCTTAGAACTTATTTCTTAGTAATCATGTGGAAGTGTCTAATATTTTTCAAAACAATGCTGTTCTGAGGAGTAAAAAGGAATATCGTGAACTTGCGATCCGGGATGACGAAACCAGAGGCAAGATTGATGGTTTGAAGCCCTTAAGAACGGGTCTCGTTAGACGATATACTTCAGGGGATATTTCGTAACCAATTATTACGTAGAGGGAGAGCCACCAATTGTCACCTTACCCACTACTTCCCAAGAGAAACCTCTTTTGAAAAATTCATCGGTATTGGTGCAGTGACCACAATACATACTAACTAATTTTTCAATTACTACTATTCGTGAATATTGGGAAAACACTTATTTTACTACTAAACTTGATGGACATTGCCGCCTATGCCTCGGCTCCGACAGTTTCTCTAAAAATATATCTATGGATGAAGAAACAATTCTCAAACTTTCCACATAAGCAATAGGATAAGAGTCTATCTCTATCATTCTTCTATACATTGTATGACCATACCAAATGAACTGCCATGTTTCTATCTTTTCTAATAAATATGTATATTCCTTTTGTCCTTATCACTATTTTTTCATTACTTAGAATATAAATCAGGATAACCCGAAAGGTATATACATTAAAACAGTAAGAACGACATATACATATATGTTTCCCCCTTCATTCATTCGCTATTTTTGTTGAAAGAATATATTTAAACTTGTTCCACCCTGACGGAAATGATAATGAAGAGTTTTAAAAATTCTATAAGGCAAATACATATACTCGAATATGTTGAATGTTCTGCGATCATTTTCAAGCATCCTGAAAAGTCTTGAGGAAAAGTTGGAGCAAAATAACAAGGACTTGAGGATAAAACATGCAGACATTTCGAAGAAAAATTCGAAACTGAAAGCTATTTTATGCATATAGGAAAAATATTTTATTTAT
This sequence comes from Hippodamia convergens, assembly GCA_038502775.1. Classification (NCBI taxonomy): domain Eukaryota; kingdom Metazoa; phylum Arthropoda; class Insecta; order Coleoptera; family Coccinellidae; genus Hippodamia; species Hippodamia convergens. The sequence goes on along the minus strand of CM076607.1, from coordinate 132,080,462 downwards.
GTATATTATATTCATTCCATATATATTTCACTTATACTCACAATTGAACACATGTGATATAGATAAAACAATTTTGATTTCAAATACATAGATAAATGTGATAGTTGAAAAGGGATTTCATACATTTCAAAATAATGAAACAAAATGATCTTGATCAATATTCTCAATTCGGCAGAACACGATAAACTATTTTATCAATCAACGCAATATATTCCACATAAAAATTGACTACACCCATGTCTGCACCCCAATCACTAGACTTCAAAGTCATTGTACGCGAATCGAAATTATGAATGAAAAAAAGGGAAAGTGCATCTACTCGTTATTTAAGTTTTCCTCTAGTTCTTACTGACGATAAATTATACAGTAAAATATAAGTAAAAACTATTTTCGAAAATGTTTATAATGACATATAATTGACATGTTTATAATACATTCAATGTGTTTGTATTCTTGAAAAAAACTACTCTTATTCAGGAAACACTTGTTAATTAAAATCGATTTAGTTTTGACCTCATCTTAACAATGCTAAGAACACAGATACTCGTAGTTTGTTTCCATGGTAGAGATTTAAAATTTGGATTAAACCACGATATTTTTTAATAGTCTGCAATGTCTACATGAAACTGGGTACCTATTTTTCCTTATGGCTTTGAAACTATCCATGCTTATATTGTTTTTAAGAAAAAGAAAATTCTTTGCCTTTACGAAGGCACATCGAGAACATTTTTGAAACATAGATGAATTCAAAATAGTAATCATGAAGATTTTGTCCTGAAATGTGCGGGATACTGATGAGGCCCAACAAGGCCGAAACCGGTATATCTCTCATCTCAGTGACAAAATCTAATATCATTTCTCCAACCTCATGATAAAAGAACTCTGAGCCTGGGAATTGAAGATGGTATTCATTTCGATGATTACTATTTTGAATTCATCTATGTTTCAAAAATGTTCTCGATGTGCCTTCGTAAAGGCAAAGAATTTTCTTTTTCTTAAAAACATCAGGCTTCACAATCACCAAAAGAATTGGGCGTTTCCATCACTTTGAGAAACTAGCAAGCGGGCCCTGAATAGAGCCACTGCTAAAATCTCATTCAGTGAAAGAGGAAGTACAGATTTCTTTTTTTGCATTTGATTGGAGATGTGAAACTTCATTTTGACGCAATTGGATGTCACCACCTTAGTACTTTGTAATATTTTACTCATTACTTCACAACCAATTGCTAATAAATTCTGAAGTTTTTTATGAAGATTTTGTCCTGAAATGTGCGGGATACTGATGAGGCCCACCAAGGCCGAAACCGGTATATCTCTCATCTCAGTGACAAAATCTAATATCATTTCTTCAACCTCATGATAAAAGAACTCTGAGCCTGGGAATTGAAAATGGTATTCATTTCGATGATTACTATTTTGAATTCATCTATGTTTCTTATATTGTTTGATAAAATTGTTCAGTTTCTCACGTAGATACATGATATCCATTATGTAGTCTAGTGAATACTAAGTCCAATCTCTCGAAAAAATTACGCAGCCTGGTAGACGTGGAAAGGGGTAGGAATATTCAACTTTGTCAACAGTTTTTTACTATGAAAATTTGATATGCAAGTGAAAATGTGAAATTCTTTCATTTGCCCACTCAGACTGCTATACTTATGAGCAGTGGCAAGGTTAATCATAAAAAAAATATCTAGTCTAAAATTGTTAGTGAAATTATAACATCAAAGGCTTCTCATACTTTCCCTAATTAGTCCTGCCTTCCAGCAAGAATTTGCCGCAGCGGTGGCTACCTATTTATAATTCTTGCAAATACTTCAATATTTAATAAATCTGTCGACATTCCCTTTGGGTTTTAGGTACATGCCACCTACAGGATGATGAGTTGGGAGGCGAGGTGCAAAGTTCAGAATACTCGTGGGGTAGTTTTATATTCATTTCATAACCCAATTGATCAGTAACAGGAGGTCTGAAATCATAGAAATTTAGATATGATGATTGTTGCCAAGGCAGAAGCATAGGATCAAAAATGCAGGTTTAAAATTTTCAGGAATTACGGATGCAAACTGATTCACAATTGGGCCAGATGGGGGCACGAGCTACACAACAAGGTGAAGATATCAAAGGAGAAAACGAGAATCCTCTCAGGACAATAAACGCCTCAAAATAAATGCTCGCGACATTCAAATGGCAATCATTTCGGAAAATATGAATTTGGGGTAGTGATAATGTGAAGAAGCTATTAGATTTTTTGATTGGCATTGTTTTGGTTGCTTTCACTTTCCGGGTTCAAATTTTTGGGATTTTGAACAGATGTTCGCACATCTACCTGAAAAAGTATATTTTTCGAATATTCGACTAGGTTAGAACTCATCCGTCTTCGGGACATGTACATACGTTCTCAAAATATAAGTACAACGTTTTCTTCATTGGATTCGCTCGTGAATATTGTTGTTCCATTTAATGAAAACCCTTTTTTTTTTCATTCACTGCCTTCATCGTTGTTGAATAGAAAACCCAAGAGGTGAGATTACAACTTAAAAATAAGGAAAACCCCTGTCATTTCGTTAAAGCAAAATCACAGTCCAGAACAGGCATCTAAAACCGTAGAGGTCTGCCGAGATATAACGAGTCGAATTCAATTATTTAGGTATTCGAAATTGGGGATCTCTCACAAAAATGTATGAAGGACACTTTCAAAATGCTCTTGAAGTAATATTATCAGAACGATTAAGAAGAAGAAATTTTCAAGCAAAGCATCTCAATTCGAAGAATCTCACGATCTCAAACCCTGAAAAAAATTGTTCAGAGAAGGTGAGGATGAAATGTGATTGGAGGATGATCCTTAAATTCGTAAAGTTGTTTCTAACGTTGCCTCTACGGAGTTGTGAAGCAGTGCACTCATTTTTTAAGTTATTCGTAATGAAAGAAGTTAGTTAGTATAGAAAACTTTCGATCGAAACTGATACAAATTATGGATATGGATATGCTGTGATAAAAGAATCTACAAATAATATGAAGATGAGAGGAAAAGTTTACGCTTCTGAAAATATTATTTTTTCATTTCATAATTTCGTATTATGTGGCTGAGATATAATGGTTTCGTCCTTTTTTATGATTTTCATTCATTTCGCCTATTTGATTTTTTACCATATAGTGAACCATACACTTTCAGATTTGTTCTGTAAAAGCTGCATATTGAAAAATTCTTTAGAAAGAAATCGAAAAAGTAGGAGGTCAGAACAAACAGATTTTGAGCGTAGTGCCTTGGAAATTCACCATTCCACACCAATAAATCGTACTCGATATCCAGAATTCCAGACCCAAGTTGGACGCGGAATGTTTCTTCATTGTCCAAATCTATTCCTAATTAGGTGAGGTTCATTTATGAGTAACATGTCAAGAACCGTCAGGCAGGGACGGGCCGAAGCCAAATTTTTGGGAGGGGAAATCCATCGAAAATTTTCGAACTGGACATTGAATTGACAGGAATTCGTTCTGGGTATAATATTCGTTTCGGTAAAAAAAATTCAAGATGATGAATTTCAACAGAGTGAGGAGTAATTAACTTTTTTTCAATCTACCGAACATACAATTAAGTAGATTTTATTGAGTTTGTTTTTTTCATAAAGAGTATCTTGATGTTGCTTGAAACTTTGAGAAACACTACTTGTTTGTTTCTTCAGTTATGTAGCTTTTCTTCATTTCGTGGAATCTGGCAGCGAAGGCACGGCGCATTTTTATCAGAGAAAATATTTTTTCTGAAAAATGTAGTAAGGAGTAAATATTGGGAATCAAAGTGATGAGAAATTAACGTTGATTTTCCAATTACCCAATATTCAATAATGTGCGTTTTTTATTTCATGGAATCGTTTTTTTTTTGTGAGGAGTACCTTAAAGTATGTTTGAAACTTTGAGGCACACTTTTTGTTTCATTCTTTAATTTAGTTCAGTTTCATTATTTGGTGTATCTCAAAATTTCAAGCATCATGAAACAAAATATTTTTCACAAAAAAGCAGATTCTTTGAAATAAAGAAATATACATGATTGAATGTTGGGTAGATAAAAAATCAAAGTAAATTACTTACCACTTTGATGAGATTCAAAATATTGAAACTGCTCATCCCTATCATGGGTCCATTTCACAGAATAATAGGAACAAAATTTTCAGAACAAATATTTCGTTTGATAAAAAATGAGCCCCACTTTTGCTTACAGATTTTATGAAATAGAGAAAAGCAAAATAACTCCCTAGTTTACACAGAAAATGTGTGTCAAAGTGTATGTCATAAATCAAGATACTTCTTAAAAAAACAGATCCCCGATTTGGTAGGGAAACGGTTTTAACCTAAATCACTCATATTGAAGAAACAATTTTGAATAAAATTTCCTAATTTGAGTTGGCGATTTCGAACTCTTTTGAAGCGTTCATTGCAATTAGTGTCTGGAATTGAGGATATATTTGGTGTTTTGAAAGATTGACTTTCGATATTCTGTGGTCACTACCCATAATTTTCTCTCAAACTTGTTTTCCTTCGTGCATTTTCTGTTCATATATTTTTTTAAAATTTTTTATAAGGCACCACATAACTCAAACTTCACTTTGAATCTTTTTTGGTTCATTATTCAAATTTATGTACGCAAAACTATAACACAATGTACGAAGAGCGTACCTAATGATGATTCTGCTTATCTGAAAGTAACAGCTTAAATTTATGATACCAGATGTTTTTTTTATGACACAGTTCATGCGACGTAACTGAAAAATTAACAACTGGGTACCTACTTCTTGAGGCCGCATCTCTTCCAACTCTTGATAGTAAAAATAATGTGTTAAATTTCATTTATTGCCGGCTATACATATATTGTCAACTACTGATTGCAAACTTGTTTTTTCTATTTCAGATTCCTTCGTATTTCATAACTCTCTTGGAATTATGTATTTCAACTGCTTTGAAATTTTACCAACTGCTTTGAACTGTTTGTAATTTTTTCCCAATGCTTTGAAATTTTGCCAACTACTTTGGAATTTTTCCAACCCTTTTGAAATTTTTTCTAACTGCTGTGCAATTTTTCCAACCGCTTTGAAATTTTTCCAACTGCTTTGAAATTTTTCCAACTCCCTTGAAAATCTTCCAACTGCTTTGAAAATTTGCCAACTTCTTTCAATATTGGCGGGGGATCATCAACCCCCCCATCCCCCCCTTGGGCCCGTCCCTGCTGTCAGGATGCATAGGAAACGAAATACTCAATGGAGTTTATTCTCCAATACTTGAGATTCTCAGTCAGACATAATTGGAGTCTTCCAAACTGTTGCTGCTTTTCACTAACATGTATGCTTCATTATGATAAAAGGAACATTGCGGGATTCAATTCCGAATTTTCATCCGCATTGGCGTTGAACAACAACGTTCAAGCAACGTAGTAGTGCCTGAAATTGTTAACAGAATCTCACACAATTTCATTACTTCAGCAACACGCAACAGAGTTTCAAGACTCACTAAGATAAATCACAATGAACCATCTGTGGAGAGCACTCTTTATTCTGATAACCGGGCAAGCGTACACTGTTGCTATCGGAACGGAACATCAATCCCGGCATTGAATGCCCTATTGGGAAGGAAGTGTTCTCTGCTAGTGGAACGGAATCTCTCCTTCGCCAGTTTGTCGTCATAGATCAGCATTCAGGCGCTAGAGATAAATAAATAAATAACGTCTTTATTCAGAGAAATAGAATTATAATATGCGTGGCAATCATGACATCCAGGGCGAAATCTAGCGAGCTATTCAATTTAACCCCACAATTATGTACGAAGCCAGACTACTAGAGCAGTTTATTTCGAACAAGACGTCAATTGCTCTGTATGCAGAGCTGTGCCGAGCACTGAATATTAGTTTTTGAAACATAGATTAATTCAAAATAGTAATTATCGAAATTAATGCCATTTTCAATTCCCAGGCTCAGAGATCTTTTTTTATTTTTACCGTTTTATTCTTTTTCCTAAAAAAACACTTGGCTCCACGATCGCGAAAAGATTTGGGCGTTTCCATCACTCGGAGAAACCTGCATGAGGGCCCTGATTTAGGGCCACTGCTAAAGTCTCATTGAGTGGAAGAGGATGTACAGAGTTCCTTTTTGCATGTCATTGGAGAAGTGGAACTTCATTTTGACGCAATTGGATGTCACTACTTTGTAATATTTTTAATATTGTACCCAGTACTTCACAACTAATTGCTTCCAATATCGAAGATTTTTATGAAGATTTTGTACCTGAGGTGTATGGGATACTGATGAGGCCAAACAAGGCCGAAACCGATATGTCTCTCATCTCAGTGACAAAATCTAATATCATTTCTTCAACCTCATGATAAAAGATCTCTGAGCCTGGGAATTGAAAATGGTATTCGTTTCGATGATAACTATTTTGAATTCATCTATGTTTCAAAAATGTTTTTCGGTGAGGCCCCCGTAAAGGCAAAGAATTTTCTGTTTACCCACTAAGCACTAGGAAAAAAAGGCTCCCAAGTCGCAAGCACTAAGCACCGCTTTCCACAAAATGCTCGGGATTACTAAGCACTTTGTGAAAGTAAGTCGATATTTCGAGCACTTAGCCCTAAGGACTTTTCTAGGAAGCGTTGGTTATTTCAATCGGAACCAAAATTGTAGCTAGGCTGTAATATGTGATATTATTGGCAGGTCAGAATGGATGTATGGGGTATTTCTTTTTGATAGGAGAACCCCTAGAAAGCGCATGATATTTCATATATCCTCAAAATTTTTCTGAGAGATGAGCTTTATCTTTCGAGAAATTGGTGCCAAAAATCAAATTTTTGACAAAAAAGTGGTTTTTCTATATGTTCAAAAAAGAAACAGCTAGATAACAATTTTCCGGATCATAGAGGAGAGAACAGTTCAACAAACGGTCTCAGATACATGATTTTATTGCTCCTAAGATTTTCATAGACATGGAAAAATTCTCATAAACAGATACTCTCGGTATTATTTCCAGTGACGAAACTACGATTGAATTCGGTTGGGAATCTTTGTTGATGACTTCAACTGGACAACGTGGGAATAAGGGAAAAGGATTGTGAAATAAATATAAAAAATTGAGCTTGCAGGAGAGTTCAAAACAGTTGAATGTATGGATTCTGAAACAACAGCTCCCAATTACGTTAAAACCTGAGAAAAAAGATTTTTTGATGTGAGATTGATGAGAACTTTAAAGTCGATTATACCCTCTGTGAAGCTATCATATCAAATCAAAATATCTGGGACCAACTATTTCAATGGTTTTTCTCTAGAAAAAATTTGTATCAAGTTTTTAACTTTTTTTCCACATATTAAAAAACATTATTTGGTCGAGACTTTTACTTTTCTTATCAATTTCTCAAAAGCTGAACCTCAACTCTCATCTCAGTAAAGACTTGAGAATGAAAGGAATACCATGCAATGACCATTCTATTACTCTCATGTCAAAAGTTATGAGCTTTGCAATTACGGGACTTCATAGTGAACCACTCTGTATTGATAGTTGAAATAAAATAAAGTTGTTGTATCTGAAGTTTACTCGAGAAAGACGTAGACAGTGGCGCGAACATGTGGAGCACATGGACGACTCTCACATTGCCAAAATATTAACCCGGCAAAGACCGCTGGGAATATCACCCAATGATGAATTTCTGGGGATAAACGGGTCTCAGAGGTTTGAAAATTATCAGAAGGGGAAGTTCTGGGTCACTGAAATTCTGCAACCAATTCTCCACGAGTCTATTTATATTTTTCCCTAATTTTTAGTTTGCAACATTTACTCCGTATGCTGCCAGGAATATTGGAAGTATTTTCGTTGGATCGGAAAAATTTTCGACAATCTAAAACTCTCTCGGCTAGACCATCACTAGCAGCGTTTCGCAATCAAGGAGGATGATCACTTTTGGATAATTTATTATTTCTCAAGCCCTGTATAAGATCGAAAAAAAATTAACATAGATATTTCTACATAAAAATCAGTAGCGAATTTCAAAAATTTTTTAGAGAGCACTGTTTTTAATATTGGGTACAAACTTGTTTTTTTCTCGATGGATCAGATATTTCAACAATATTAATAATAATAAGAAAAAGTTTATTGATCTCTTAAGACGTAACAAAATATGCATTAGACAATTCAGTAATAATAATATATATTTCTAAACCATCTGCTGTGAACATTTTTTGGGGAATTTGGTTCCATAAACGGGGCAGAAGCTCTCGCAGATCATTCAAGGATTCTGGGGTAGGTTGATGATTATCTAATCTGCTTTGGAGCATATCCCATGCATGTTTTATGCAATTCATTCAAACCTGGTGAGTGCGGAGGTATTGGTAAATATGGAATGAAAAGCTCCTCGCGCGCATTCTCAACTATGGCTGCACGGTGCGGTCTAGAGTAATCGTCTAGAAATTGAAAAGTTCCACCAATAGCAGCGTGAAGATTTGGCAAAACATTGTCGATGACATGCTCCCCAGTGGCGGCTTTAGGGGGTGGCGAACGGGGCGATCGCCCGGGGCCTCGCGCGCGACAACCCGAGCAAATTTTGATATTGATTTAGATCCCTTATTATTTATAAAGGTTTTAAAATAAGAAAAAATCGAAAAAAGTTAGTTAACCAATACTTTCATTCAGAACAAAATTGAAGAAACCATTTTGTAGTTTTCGAATATTGCGCTTTGTTGGAACGTCCAAATGGGTAATTGAGGCACCAGATGTCCGATCAACCAGTAAGTAGAAAAGAATGCACACAACACAATTAGGGTGAAAATTATCTAAGTATTTAGGTACAATGTTTACTTATCCCAGATGTTGGAACCTCATAAAATATTTATAGCTCTGTTGACCGTTCTTTGGCGGTCCCTTTAAAATATTCGTTGAAATACCGTCTCATGAATGAATTCATTCCATTGTAGATAACTACGGAAGGAGGAGAGCGAAATCTGTTTTTTTTATAATAAGATATATAAAAATATTGGGTTCAGTTTTATTATATTCTATTTTTTCTGATGGAAAGCTTTCATTGTTTTCGGTTCTTCATTTACATTTAGAGGTCATATTCAGCCCTTGCTATTCTATCAATAGAAAATGACGTAGCTAATTCAATCGATTATGATACTCAATTAAAGATTTCAGTGCTAGGAAAAGCCGCAAACATAAATTTTAAATTTATCATTTCTGTATTTGTTAATTTTGTAAATTTCCAAAGTTATATTATATTTATATATTATATTATATTATTATATTTTGATTAAAACTCAAATTTCATATCTTTATAAAATATAACAATAACCTATACAGAGCAACCGGACTTAATTTCGCATCACATACTTTTCACGAAGGAAAAAGGGCCTCGCGAAGACTTCCCGCCCGGGGCCTCGCAATGGTTAAGGCCGCCCCTGATGCTCCCTATAGTGTAAAGCGATCATATCTGTGCGCCCGTTGAAACATATCCCGGGCCCATACCATAACACTACCCCTCGGAATGGATGGACTTCTTGGACATAGCGACGATTACGGGGTATGCGTGGGATTGTCAATACCCTTATTCTCCGAGAATCTGATAATCGTCCATATCTGGATTCATCAGTGAAAAGGACACTACGCCATTGATCGTTCCAATTTATATGTTGCCTTGTCCATTCCAGTCTTTGACGCTTATGGTCACGTGTTAATGGACATCTAGAACCTAGATTCACCCCCCTCAAACGTCGTCTGAAGGTTTCGATGAAAACATGGACCCCAATAGCATTTTGAAGAGTATTCCGTAGATGAAGGCTTTCTTCTCGCCGATCCCGAGCAGGTGTTGTTTTTCGTCGCCCACCAAGCTTGTATCTTTCCAACACGTAACCTGCCTCCCTGGCAGTCGAGATATCACACTTTGACTGACATGGATCCTTTCCGCTAGAACAACCAGAGTTAGGCCACCCTCTAGCATTCCGATAGCCCAATGAGCCTCAGCTTTTGTTAATTCACGTCTTGGCATTTTTAGAAAACTGGTTTCGAATCGAAGCCGTTGATAAACTGACTGCATTTCAAAATAAGAACATGCATGAAGCATATGCAAAAAACCAAACTTCAGAAAAAAGGCGACCAGATTGACGAAATGTCTCATACTGATTTTTGTTGGATCGATTCAAGTTATTATAAAGTTTCGAATGATTTTACAGCGATTTTCTCGAAGATTACATACTTCTCAAAACGATTGAATGCGATATCCCTATCTCTTGTGGAGCAGTCTAGTTGCCTGATAAAAGGGAGATGTTTCAAATTTGGCTGTTGTATGAGAAGAAATACACAGTGTGGCCGAGTTTCTGGTTGTAGAATCATGAAAATCTGATAACTCATTCTTACCTTATTCATTAGTGTGAAAATCTCATATTTTATGAAAAATGGCCTACATGAATCCCAAGAATCCAAGTTTAAAATGAGACGTATGATTCTTTTTTGGGAAATAAAAACTCTATTTGATTCTACTAAATTACCCCACAGTAGAACATTGAAACTCAGAAAACTATAAACCAAACTATAGTAAATACTAATCAAAGACTGCAAAGGAAGCGAGTTACCCAACTTCTTGCAGACTGCTTAACCCTGCGAATCCCATCTTAGTGAGCAATCTAAGTGAATTCCCGAAAATTTAACTGGTTAATTGGATGTTGCCTTCTCATTAAAAAATTCAACTACCAATCGTTCCCCGGTTGTGTTGCTTATGCGAAAATATAAACATTTAGTTTTATCAATATTAAGTATCAGTGCATTTGAGCAACGTCAACTAATAGTGGTCCCAGCACAGAGCCCTGGGAAACCTCCAGTAACTTTTTTTTCGTAAGATGAAAAACTACCAATTCTCACAGATATGGTACGACCAACAATGAAACTCCTAGTTCAATTTAAGAAGACACCTACTGTATATTATCTTCTCGAAAACCTTGCAGAACACGCTCAGAATTGAAATGGGAGGTAATTTGCAATATTGCAAGGATCGTTTTTTTTTAATACTGGAATAACTGAAGCCAATTTTAGATTTGATGGAAATGTTGTGTTGATAGATAGATTTTTAATATGTTCAAAATGATCGGCAACAATGTTCACTACGGCTTCCAGTACCTCAACAGAAATATTATCGAGACCTTTTTTGTTTTTCAAGGATAAAATAGTACTTATAACTTCATCTCGAGAAACTGGGGAGAAGAAAGATATACTGGATGATATAGAAGATGCAGTACATACAATGAAAGTGAACTACCGGAATGACTTAGCAAACTCACCTGGGCAATAGAGCAAAAGTAATCCGCAAACACATTAACAACCTCAGCAGGTTCAGAATATAGCATTTAAGCATCAGTAAGCGTGATTTTTTCCATAGATTTTTGTTCTTCCTGTTGCTTGATTAACAATATCCCATATGCTCTTATTAGATGAATTTGTTATTATAATGTGATAATAATTCAACTTAGAATTTTTCAGAAGTTTTCTGAATTCAATTCTAGCTTTTTTTATAGATTCCACTAGAATTTTGAGTTTTTAGAATACTATTTCCAAACTAAATTTTCCAACTCTCTACTAGCTACTATAATATCCTTATTTATCCACTTCTTATTGTGCACAAACTTATGATTCAACTGCCTTATAGGGCATGTTTTTTCTAAACAATAATTAATGACATTGAAAAATTCTCTAAAGCAGTAATCTATGTTCATATGAGAATAAATGTGTTTAAAAGATAGGTTAGACATATACTCAACCAAATTAATTAGAGACTGAGGAGTAACGCTCCTAATCGGCACCTGATGACAATTTACATTAGTTTTTATAGTATTTTTCAATGGGTATTCCAAAACAAGTATTTTGTGATCGCTAATGTGCCCCTCATATACTTTACTATTACAACTCAAAGTGGCATCAGTGAGAATGTATTTTAGAAGAAGATGTTACATCGTTTGCATTGGTGAAAACTCTAGTAGGCTCTTGAGAGGTCACCCTCAAGTTAAAACAGCATGAAAGATCATCAAGAAGATGCTTGCGAGTACATGCAGTATTCAAATAATTTATATCAATATATGAATATTCCGTTCCAAATATGAAATAACTTGAAAAGGAGCAATGTGAATTTCGAAGTTTATTTAATCTTTATTGCGACGTTCGGCCAATTTGTGGCCTTTCTCGAGCTCAGATTAAAAAGTTTGATCATAAAATTTTTACCAGTGTTATTCAAAAATTGTACTTTTTTATTAATAAAAAATGTTGCATCGAACAAAACAGATGGAAAATTTCATACAATTTTCATAATTATTTATTACACTATCCCACCCACGAACAATTTTATTTCCATAACCAAAATACCCTTTTCACCCCTTTTAACCCTTAGCGTTCCTACCAAGAGGGTAGGAAAATTTCATACCTTCTTGTTTTAACGTCACCAACAATATATCAAAAAATTTCGCTGTTGCTAATTACTTGATATTCAGAGGCTTTATTGACTGGCCTACAAATAGAAGATCCAAATTGTTCAATTTGTAAGGTATGGAGTGAACATTCACATGAAGAATTTCAAATTGTTTTGAAGTCATATTTACTTCTCTGCAGTTTTCTTTCGACTTGTTCACATTTCACATGAGTGGATTTTCTGGAAAGGAAATTCTGAAGATCTGCTACAGAAGTCGATGGATTCAACTTGGAAACGTGAAAGGCCTTTATTTTTTCGACACCTTGAATAGTAGTTGACTCAGTACATCTTCCAATCATTATAGCTGGTCAAATATTTCCTACTAGTCTTTCTATTTTTGATAGGTTTCCAATCACTATCGTTATTATCTCCAGAATTCTCGCTGTTCGCAACAATTTTAATTTCACCTATCGTATATTGAGCTTTTTCGATGGCTTCATTAACCTGATTCAGTGTGAACTGCTTAGGATTACGATGGTACAATTTAGTAATGGGGCATACTCCCAACCATATTTGTCGCCGGTAAAGGTCTACATAGTTACTGGACTCGCATAACTACTAGAATTCGAAACATTATTGGCGATCTTACCAGTGCCGGTGTTTATGTCTACAGAAGTCTTATCAGACTTAAAAATTTTTTCATTTAGGACATGAGAAATCTTCTTCTGTAGCCAATGTGAAAAGAAGATTTCTCGAGAATCATTTTCCAATCTTGAGATTTTATATTTCAATAATTGTGTATTTTCTTCTAGTTATCGATTTTCATCCTCCAATTCATGAATCATTTTAAGTAATAAATCATTATCTGGGATATTCACTGTGACTTGAACATCGGATTCGAGATTTTCGCTATCCCTTTCTGATTCTCAAAGCACAACTACGGTGAAAAACTTCAGGGCAAATTATACACTTCAGCCCACTTTCCACAACTGAATTTTTACAACCACCGCATTTGTGCGGATCGATACGATCGACATTAACACCGTCCGTCTGCTTCGAAGACATGATAGACGATTCAAATTCAAATTATTGCAATTTTTTTAATACATTGATGTATCACAACCTTATCTTGAATACATTCAATGATTTCCTATTTAAATTTCTGTTCCGAGTACCAATATATTATATCTCTTATTAGATTCAACATATTCAAATTTATGGTAAAAAGTGATATTTTGAGTTCATGCTTGAAATATAATTCAATGAATAGGTTCAAAGTATTAATTAGATGCATGTAAGAAAGAGTTCATGGCCCACTATTGAGAAAACAAACATAAATATGAATTTTTCAGATTTTTGAAAAAACAATTTATCAAAGATTAAGTTGTGCAGTGTATGTATGAAAAAAGTGCAAAAATTTGATGTTAACATATACAGGGTGTACCATTTAAAAAATACCAAATTTGAAAAATTTTCAGATAAGCCAATGACTTTAATGTACAAATATCTATTATGAGCGGCTTTCATTTCTTTCCTATCTTATACAGGGCCTGAGAAATAATAAAATCTCCAAAAGTGAACAATTTCGTTCTCGCCCTGTATTTCAGGAACAAAAGTAGTTGGGATATTTTTGTTTGTGGCTTCAAAAATTTTACAAAGAAGTGATGCAGCTTCGCGAAAACCGCGTGTCTCTATCTCTATCTTTAATAATAGCTGAGATCCAGTGCAGTCTTAACCAAAATGGGACAGTGTACTCAGCCTGGCAAATGCCGATTTTCTCGTCCATAGTGTAACTGAATTCAAGGTCGAGAATATCAGCATATGTAGGGCCTGCAAAGAAGTGCAATCGACGTGATTGCCGAACGCAGCTACTATTAATTCTTTTGCATAGTATTTGTATACATTTATTTCATCTTTATCTTCGATAATTTCTGCTTCGGGATTCAAGACTCCAAATACTCAGACTTCTGAATATCATGAAATATCAGAAAAGCAAAAAAATATGCTTCTAAACAAGTAGCTCCTGGAAAAAAATGTAAATAAGATTCTGAAACTGCTCAATCTACTGACTCATGTTCTAACTCTTCCTTGAATCACAATAATATAATAGCTTCACAATTAATTTGAAAGTATGAGGTGAATGGTTCATTCATAAATTTAACCTCATTTTTTTTTTTCAGGCCAGGGCATGACATCAGATATAATGATAACCCTCCATTTAACATCCAATTTAGTTATAGGTATTATGTTTTCAAATCTACAGAAAAATGTATGTCAAAAAATCTACCTAACCCTTTTTCGGTTTTCTTCAACATCATCAAAATGAATCTGGTTTGAGAATCGGTCCGCCTTAATAAATTATTCCCTTTTCACCTCCTATGAATACCAGATCATTAGAAGAGAAACTTTCTATCAGCGGTCCTAATTCCAATTAATTTAAAATTGTAACCCTATTTCCGGAACCACAGGAAACTCTGCTGTCTCACTAAGAATTCAAATTAGTTCTCATCATCGAAACTTGTAACGTGGAATAGGCGACGTTCTTCAGAAAGAACGAAATTTTTTGCTGATCAGACATTCCAGGATATCACATAGGCGATGAAATTATTTCAACTGGATCGTTTTCATCTTTCGGTCGAGACCAGGGCCCCTTCTGCGTCAAATTATGAGGAACGTTATTTTGGACCTCTTGGGTAAATCCATCTGAATGATCTGCGGGGATTGCAATCTGTGTCGACCACAATATAATAGGATTTTTTGGCTGTGGAATCTCGTGAGCGTGAACCCTCGCAACGTGACGATTCCTTGAATTATTAGGTTCCCTTCGCGATAAATAAAGCATCGATTGAGGAAATTATTAGATAGAATAGAAATCATCAGAATATGGCTCCAATTGCTCCTAATCATGGGGATAGGATCAATCAACTTTTTCTTCTTGGCGTGTTTCGCTTCATATAGCAATCAATCTATATATTTTTTATCACCTTTTGGGGTTCTGGCTACTAAGATGAACTCGGTCAAAATGGATCAAAATTCTCTTAGGTCGTTGTTAGGAATATTCCAGTCGTCCACAGCAAAACCCCTCTCTACGGTCAACTAATGATGTTCAATTCAAGTTCTAGCGGTTTGCGACCTGGTACGTTCTTAAGGCGACCTGAGACCCATATGATCCGAAAATATCCGTGTATACAGGGTGTTTCCTTAACATGCGGCAAAAATTCAGGGGGCTGTTCCTTGGACTATTCTAAGAATATTTTGTCCTTTGATGATTTTTGAAAAACCTCTTTGTTTCGAAGATACAGGGCAAACAAAATTTTAGATAATAACATTTTATTATGAAAAATTACATGAAAATTTAACTTAACCTACAAAAACTGTTGAAAATGACCACCTCCAGCCAGCATACAAGCATCCAATCTTCTCCTCATTGACTGCCGAACCCTTTCAAAAACACCAGGATCATTTCTTATTAAGTTACACCCAGCAATGATCCGATTTCGCAAGTCTTCCACATTTTCTACTGGAGTGGTATAAACTAATGATTTTGTCAAAAAACTGGCCGTTTTTTATAGTTGTCAAACACATTTAAAAATAAATTGTACCTACTTAGTAAACACAGTGCGGTACGCATTTTTATTTATACTATTATCAATTTTAAAAATATGAAAAATGTTGTTCGCCCTGTATCTTCGAAACAAAGAGGTTTTTCCAAAAACATCAAAGGACAAAATATTCTTAGAATAGTCCAAGTAACAGCTCCCTGAATTTTTGCCGCATGTTTAGGAAACACCCTGTATAAGTTATTCAAAAATATATCCAATATGTACAGTGTGCTACACTGTATGCAAATTTCGACCAAATATTCATTCTCTGGACTTTTTTACACAAAAAAGATATTCTTCTTTTGTTTCGATAAATCTAACCGTTTTCGAGAAAACGACGATTACAAAATCTTTTTCATTTTTGAACATAGTAATACACACATAATAATAATAATACATGAATAAATCGGTCATTCAGATCAAGGGTTCAAAGGGACGTGCCAAAACGTAGAGCAAAAAAACTTCGTTAAAAATCAAATTTCGAAAAAAAATAGTATAGGAAAAGGTACCATTTATTTATTGTCCAGAAAACACCCCTGAATTTTTTGCTCATCATTTCCGGACTTCCCGGATTTTTTTTTTAATTTTTCTGTGAATAAGTAATATCTATCTATCTATAGTTTTGCCGAATTGAGATTTGCTCATTTCATCGCAAAGATCGCAACACAATCGCCACAGAGTTTAACGTAACCAGAGGTTCATCTCTTCTCTAGTTTACCTTAAAAAACAGTTACCTGCATCTGAAATTTTTTTCTGGCTGCAGTCATTTCTTGTTTTAGATTATCCGGAATACTATGAAAAAAGAATAAAAATAAATATACTCTGAAGGTAATCTGTCTTTGGAGAGAGCAACTTGATTGGTAACAAACAGAATTGTGGAATAAGTTCGACCATTGTTCAACAGGATTGCAAACAATGATGTCAGCAATTAGAGTGTGCAAAAAATTTGGAGTGACAATAACTTGCTGAAATGACAATATGAACGAACCAATGAGGTTACAAGGTCTTGAAGCTAAGAAAACATAGCGTATGCTAGTGATTTAGATAGGCCCCAGAGAACAACGTTGAGTAACTTTTTGTTTTAATTTTTCATTAAGGTAGGTATAGGTAGGTAGATAGCTGTAGGATTTGGTAAGGTAAGGTTGCTAGGGTAAGTCTATATTAAGAAAATAATAGAATTCGATGAATCAATATTATAAGATTAGATATTCGATATTTGAAATTGTTCTTCAGTTATTGCTTCAAGCAGCTAATATAATCTTTGAGACAAACGATTGCTCAGATGATCGATGTGCTGTGGTCGAAATTTAAAAAATTACACCCGAAATACTAGATTTCAGGTCAGACCGCATTATATTAAGTAATAGTTTCAGTTTCAATCGAAACATATCTACCGGGTCCGCAAATTTGAAAATGCAAAATCTCTGTTAGTTTTCAACATTTTTGAATTTGCTTTTCTGCATATGAAAGCAGAAAAATCAAAGTTTTTTCATGTTCAATTCCATGAGAATTTGACCGCCATTGGCCTTCAAAACGAGCTTGAGTCTCTTCCTGAACGAGGCGCACGCTGCTCGAATGACGTCCGCACTTTGACTGTTCCAATCTCGTGTCAGAGACAAATTGAGCGATTCCAATGATGTGTGTTTTTTAGAACAAGCCTTGGCCTGTTAATTGTCCGGAACACACTTTTTGAGCTGATTCAAATCGAGTGAGGACAGCGGCCACATTTCACGGTCGATCAAAACGGAAACATTCGATCTCAACCAATTTTGCAAGCCATTTCCTCTAAACCGAATGTTTTGCGTGCCTATGGTATTAACTCAGGTATCAAGGTCTTTTCGAGATAGATTTAGTGATATATCTTCACATCGTTGCGACCCATTGTTAGGAAAACGTGCGGAGAACGGCCTTCTTCGGAGATCTCCTTCCAGATCATGATTTGGTTCGCTCCTTGTCGTAGAGTGACCCTCGAACATTCCGGATGATCGCTAGTACGTCTCTTCAGCAAATCCGATTGTTTTGTTTGTTTATATACTGCTCAATGCAGAAAGTTTCCTTTTCGGAGAAGACAAGGTTGAGAAACATCCCACTAGCGAGCAAGCAAATCAGCTCCTTCGATGGATCCAACCGCTTGTGACGTTGCAATGTTTTAACTTCTTGAGACTCATTTTTTTTAATGGCTGTACCTTAGCTCTTTCTTCAATATGTCATGAACGCTGCAGTTGCTCACGTTGAAATTCTTGGCGAGCTGTTGTGCTGAGCGTGCCAAATTTCTTTCCAATCGGTGACGCATCCTTTCGACGACTGCTGGCGCCGTTGCAGTACGTCGTGTTTATAGATCATTTTAATATGTGTATTTTCATTGTATTAGCTTCATGTGTTAATTTTATGATTGTGAATGATGTCAATAAATGTTTTTATACTACCATGGATACAGTCCTAAACAGTGATTTACAAAATCAAAACAACCGCGATTTTGAACATTTGGTCCTTCGGGCCGGATCAAATGTTCAAAACTCCCTACGGAACTGAAGAACCTCGATCTCAAATTCTCAAAAGTTAAAAAAAAAACTGTTGTCCCCTTCCTACAACGAAAAGTCTTCTGCAGCGTGCATGAATTCCTGGCCGGTGAATTGAAATTTTGATGTGTGGGTGAGTCTTTACATGTTTGTTGATGTTCTATAGATTTGTCTGTTTGTATATTGTATGAATTCCAAAGTCACAGTTTTTCTGTGTTGGTGGATGTATTTTGTGTAAGTTTTCTTGAAATTTATATTTTTACTCGATCTAGTCATTTATTATAATTTTTTTGTATTTCAGCTGATATTCTATCATTTTTGTTTACATTTTTATATGATAATGATCCCCAATCGGGAAAATTTGTATGACGTGTACAATGCAATATGAAGATGAATGTAGGAGTAAGCACGAATAAATTATCTCTCTCTCTCTCTCTCTCTCTCTATCTCTATCATAACGATAAAAAATATAAACAGACATACATAACATGACAATCATTATTTCTGTTTATATTTTGAATTACTACTTCTAATACAACTACTGTTTTGACGCTGAGCATGGTGTTAAATGCATTCACTCATTCTGAATGAATCTGCAAACGGGATCTGCACTAGAAGTTTCTCATTATTATGATTGTGATGTTATTCATTTCTTTTATAGTTTTCAATCCTAAGTTTTTTATGTATTGTGATTATCTGTGATCTCCTCTAATTTTAACATTTGTGATTGAGGCAATTTGATAATCATTCGAGTAACTGTCGAGTTCATTCATAATACTCGTGGTTTTAATTTCACATGGGTTAGCCTGATTGTCTGTAATTTGCTGTTGTTTTCTTATAACTCCTATTATTTCCATAATATCGAGAATAGAGTGTTTGTTTTCAGTTCCTTTGACCGAAATCAACAGTTTCTCGTTTCTTCTTCTTTGAGTGACGTTCCTAATGAAGATTTACGATGATCAATGCAAATTCATCCCTGCTTTGAGCGGTATGAATTAATGTTTGAACGAACGTTCATCCCAGACTAATCTCTTATGTTTTTCATCCAGGAGTGTTGTCTCCTTCCTCATCCCCGTTTTCCCTCTATTTTGCCCTTCATGATCAACTGGAGTAATTGATATTGATCATCCCACAAAACATTTCCAAAGTAGACCGTTTTTTAATAGAATTTAACAGTTTTCTATATGTGTTATTCAGGTCGGGTACTCTTTCATTCAAGATTCCATCCCCTCAAGAGAGACCCACATCTCAAATGCCTCGATGCATCTGAGAGTTTGTTACTTGAATGTCCATGCTTCCATCCCATACCAAAGAATAGAGTAAATATACATATACATTTGACCATTCAATGACCCAGTTTGATCTGCAAGGTGGTGCTAGTCAAAAGTCTTCTCATTCGTTGAAATGCCGATCTTGCGTACTGTATTCTTGATCTTATTTCGATGTCTGGGTCAAAATTGTTTTTTAGCTTGCATCCTAAGTATTTTATTTTGTTCACCTGTTGTATTCATGGCCCTCAACAACTATGCTTGCTGTTTTATTGTTGTTCTTCGAGATCACCATAACCTTTGTCTTTTTTAGATTAATTAATATGCCGGGATCCCGTCCCTTCTCCCAGAGAGCATCTGTAATCTCTTGTAAGTTCTCCTTACTGTCTGAAAATATGACTGTATCGTCCGCGTATCTAATGTTGTTCAGTATCTCCCCATTGACCTTGATACCCGCCTCGATGTCATTCAGCGGTTCCCCAAAAAGTTCTTCAGAGTATATGTTGAATAAGAGGGGTGGGAGAATATAACCCTGTCTTACTCCTCTATGAATTTCGATTTCCTCTGATATGATCGAATCTATTTTGATATTTGCTCACTGGTTTTATGTATTTACCCCATGCAGCAACAACTTTCTCCTGGCGTGCGTAATTTGTTATTAATGTCCAAAAGTTGTTTCGGTGTTCTTCGTTTATGTAATCCTGATATTTTTTTCATTATTTTTGTGAATGTTGAAGTTGTCATGTTTTTTCTGCAGTGCTTCGATCTCAACACACAGCTCAGTCATCCTGAAGAGTCTTTATTTTTGTATGTGCTTCTCTGGTCCATCAGCTCAAGTATTTCCTTGGTCATCCAGGGTTTGTTTGAATTATTCTTGTTTTTCGCTTTGAGGAATTTTTCTTCTGTTGCGACAATCGTGTGCTTAATTGTTGATCATAATTCTTCTACATCTTCTACCGTAAATAAACTCTCGTTTCTAACCTTTGTTGCTGCTAGATCTCTATTCAGCTCAGCACCTGTGTTGGTTTTCTTCTTTTTTGCATTTTTTCAGCTTTGTGGGCAACTTACTGAGTAGTAAAACATGGTCGGATGGTACGTCTTGACCAGGATATGTTTTTACTTCCTTCACACTGTTTCTGTGGCGTTTGTTTATCAGGATGAGATCTATCTGATTCCTCACACTGTTAGTTGTGTTATCTTTTAGCGAATTACAAGTATATAAACGTCGAGGAGACAGATCGAACCATGTGATGGTGATAACCATCTCTTCTTCTTGACAGAACTGTATCAATCTCCTCGGTCGTGTCTGTCTCCTAGTCCAAATTTTCCACAAATATCTTTCACCTTTCCTTCATCAACTTTTGAGTTCGAATCTCCTTATGATTGTTACATCCTCCTATTTGGTCATATTATGTAATAATTCTTTGATTTGGCCGTACAGATTCTTTATTTCTCCATCTGGCTTGTCAGCTTCAGGGGCATACACCTGTATTATATTGATGTTGAGAGGTTTTCCCTGAATTTTCAAGAGAACAAGGTTGTCTGAGTAGAGAAAAAAGTTCAAAACTGCGGCTTCAACCTCTTTAGTGACTACAATGCCGACTCCGTTTCGGTTCCTACGGTCATCGCTTCCAGAGAAGTAGACTGTAGTATCATTCGACTTCATCTTTCCGGAGGAAGGCCAGCGCATCTCACTTTTACCCAACACACCGTTATATAAATTTTATTTTCAAACGTACAATATAAAAACGTCATTTCTCGATTGACAGGATCATCGAAAAGTTCTTTTTCTCTGCCTAGGAGGAGAAGTGTTGCTATGCAACACTTTTCCGGCCGGCGACAGGAAAAGTGTTACTATGCAATACTACGCGCAACTTCATGTATTCACCAATATTTCATATGTTATCGCTAGTTGCGACTTCATCATTGAATATAGGGCTCACAAAGAATAGGATTTCCATAAGTGGATAGAATCATGTGCCTAAATGTTCCAAAAGTGGATATTCAGATTTTTATGAATTTCAAAACGTTTGAAAATAAAATGACATATTCCATTCGGAGTAGAAGTGACTTTTCATGGCTCGCTTTCAATTACCCGACTCACTGCGTTCGGCGGGTTAACTCAAACTCGCCACGAAGTGACACTTCTCCTTATAAAATAATATACTAATATGTAATATATGTTACAGTCGAAATGTATCGATTCCAATGAGGTTATTCGTAAGCAAAAATCGTTAGAAGAGGTTACGATAATATGTCACGATAATGAGTTTCTCTTTCCAGTTCCTATGGTATTCGATTTTCATGAAAGGATCTGCCGTCATGCTATATTTCTTGGTAAAATACCTACATTAACTTTTTTGAACACAGCAGAAAATGTCTTCAAATATGATTGATCCTATGTGAAACGTTCTCCCAAAGTTGTTCCGACGAAGTCTTTGAGTAGTTTACTAGTTTGAACTAATGCGATTTCAAATAGAGAATCGTCTGTGGAAATCTACTCAACAACCACGTCAACTATCAGGAGTTCCTTTAGCGTCCAATTGTCTATGAACTTCCGGAACTAATTAAACATGCCTCTCTAGAGATCTTGACACTACAAGAGCGTGTCTTTGAAGTAATATTCATACTTCGATCATCAACTGGCAGATGAATTTCCTATTTAATATACAGGGTGTTTCACGAATGATTGTACAAGCTTACAGTGAAGATGAAGGACATTTAGGGGAGACAGAATCGGTGTTCAAAATATGTCCTTACTATATTCGTTTGAAATATTTGGGATGTTTTTTATCAGAATCTTCCGATTGGCATAACTCTTGAACGCCTTAATGGATTTTCATGAATGTTTCAGAAAATTTGTACAGGAAGATGACTGAATGAATATTCGCTAATAATAACGTGTGAACAGCACAGGTCCGGACTGAGAAAATTATACTTTTTATTCCACATCTTGTAAAACACCCTGTACATCAAATTTTGGGAAAGTGAAATCTCTCCCAGAAGTCACATGAATAACTTTTCAAACAAGCATATTGGTATTTATGGCACACTTCGTATTCCTATTTAGTGTACCATTGAATATCGAGAATTTTCTACCTTTAATTAACACGGATCCGTGAACCTCCTAAATATGCGTAAATTCTTATTGAGTGCCTAAAATTTCTCAAAAATATATTTTCAGGAATTACTCCTTCTCGTTTCACCCGAATACACAAATTTGGGAGTCTTTTTTCACACAACCTAAAAGAGCTTTTCGGGATTCAAAAAGAAATTCCTGAGTTCAAATGCTTTGATTCATAGATTCCCAATTTGAAATTATTCAGTTTAGAAAATTCTATTTTCGAATAAATAAAACACAGATTGATTCATAATCAAGGATTTTATGCAAAACAAATTAGAACTCCAAAATATCGAAAAAATTTTAACATAAAAGTGGACTCATTATGAAAAGAATTTAAAAATGAAGACGCATCTCAAAAAAATTCTTTGCCTTTACGGAGGCCACACCGAAAACATTTTTGAAACATAGATGAATTCAAAATAGTAATCATCGAAATGAATACCAATTTCAATTCCCAGGCTCAGAGATCTTTTATCATGGGGTTGGAGAAATGATATTAAATTTTGTCACTGAGATGAGAGATATACCGGTTTCAGCCTTGTTTGGCCTCATCAGTATCTCATACATCTCAGGGACAAAATCTTCATGAAAAACTTCGATATTTAATCTTTGGTCATAAGTTAGTGTTTTTCATCAACACCAACCTAAATCTTGGAACTCAAAAGTTACCGATGAGATATTACCAACATATTTTCGAGATTCCACCGCCGCCCGAGATGCCAAACATTCTGAAACGGATTATAGCTCGTTAAGGTGCGATGATTTTTTGATTCCGAGTTTGCAAGAACGCAGCATTGTTACGTCGTTAATCGTGGAATATAGAAGTGGATGAGGCAATATCTATATGGGTTTTTTATCAAAGGCTGAAACATCGTCGTCGACGAAGAGAAAGAAGATTTTTGGTGCATCCTATTTTAAGCGAGAGAACCACTTTGAGTCTAGCTTTGAGTCGTCTGCCCAAATCGGCTATTGAAATTATTGTTATTATTATTAATTATTATTTGAATATCATCGACAAACACGAAAAATCTTGAGGAAGCCTATATCCTGATTTCCACACCGCCTACCAGATTCAATTGTTTTCCCTAACTTTTCGTATACATACGTCAAACCTATTCCTAAATAACTGAAACTACAATTCTATAACCAACGATGTCTCCTTTACGTACAGTCCGTTGAATTGTTGCTGAAATGGTTTTAATTCAGATCAAACTTTTATCATGATTATTTTCAAACTATTGTCCAAATTTATTCGTGTAGAAGACAAAAGTGATCTACACTGAATACTTGAAGCGAAAAAAGTATCTATTTGTAAAGAGGTTGGGTAATTACTTTAAATGTGTATTTTGAAAACTGCTTACAATTCAACAGTATTTATAGCTCAATATTCTGATTCTGATGGCTTCCATAAAAAAAGGTAAATATGCTTTCGTAGATTTTTATTCAGAACCTTTTGAGGAATAAACCCATCGTACATTTGTTCGTGTAACTTCAAGGGTTAAGGCAGCATACGCCTTGATAGCTATCAGAGGGCAAAACATTTTCCGACTCTCTTGATAGTTTGTTGTTGTATGTTATGGCTAATTACGTGAAATCTTTATAAACCCTCTATGAATTATTCTTATATATATATATATATATATATATATATATATATATATATATATATATGAAGTATGTTGATGTTATGTCTCATCCGAATCCTTTATGTAGTTTTTACCTGAAAGAGTAACAAATATCCTCACAAACTTGGATATGGGGTCAATTTCGATACTCTGATTCGACATTTTTGGATAGGATTTTCAGAGTGGTATAATAAAACAATTTAGTGATTGTGGTCCATGTTCTGAAAATAGCGAATTCAGGTGGTCAGGTGGCGTTGTCCGTTCTGGTATTGTAATTTTTTCGTTAAAACAACATTATTGTCATTATTATGAACAGGGATCGTTGCAGCTAGTTTCAGTCTTATGGGAACTTCGAACACGAGGATCTTTTGTTTTTCACCCAACTTGTTCATTCAAATCCCAAGGGGGCGTCAATAGCGTTAATAAATACAACGACATCCTTAGGAGCTTTAGCTGTTACCTCCATGAGGATCCAGCACTGTTTTTCTCATGTGAATGGTTCCAACAACATAATCTTGAAGTTTTTCTCGATATCTCAGTATTGACAAATAGTGACGAAGTTGATGTTTTCATGGTTTTATCTGGTTTTTCTCCAATCGCTCCCTGCGCTTAGAGATGAGCGATATTTCACTGTAATTGAATAAATGATATTATTTCGAGGTATTTATAGTCCCTGTCCAGTTATTGAAAGGGTAATATCGTTGGTCACTTTTGCATTTTCGAAAAAAAAAACTGTGAAATATGGAATTACGGCAGCGAAGCAAGAATATTATCAGCTGTAAAACTGATGAGTGCGATGTTGGCCCATCACTTATGGATTGTGGAAAATACTTTTTGTTCCGAATTGTGCTAGGTTTGTGTCTAGTTGTGTGTGAATTTTTTTCTTAATTCCATGTGGTTGTCGCAATATTTCGAAAAACGGAAAAAAGTGCGAGCCACGCACAAAAACTGAAAAAATTGTGCTACACATCTACTGAGTGGTGGCGTTTGAATTTTTTCCGAAATTTTGTCTGAGTCTAATTATTATTAATATGATTATTATATTGAAAAAAAGATAGCCCTGAACTTTCGTTTAGTATTTTAACGAAAATTCTTCAGATTTTTCGGCAAATTACAAAAATGAACGAAAGTCTGCTCATCACTATTTTCTTTTTCCGACATAAAATGTGCCAGGTTACTTGTATCGGTCAGTTTTTTAGAAAAACTTCACACACACAGTGGCCAGATATACCGATTTTCCTACAATACGCTGATTTTTGAGGAAAAATAAGCAGCACAATTCAGCACAACCAAAGTATATTCCACAACCAAATAAAGCTGCGCAACTTCGTACACATCAGTTTTACAGCTGATAATAGTATTGCTTGGTTTACGTACTTCGATATTTCACAGTTTCACCTAGTTGCCTAGAATCGATCGAGGCTGTGGGCCATTTTTGCATATCACCGTAAGAATAACATGGGTGATTGGCGTCTACGAGACGTATTTAATTTGACGAATCGTCCTTATAGGTCTGAGAAGCAGCATTGTTTCGACCCGCTTGATATTTTCTCAATTTTTTATGCTGAAATACCACAAAATTTTTATAAATTATGTTATTCGGATAGATAAACTATATTGATGTGCAGTTTTACTCGAATCCCTCAGGTAATTCTCACGTGAAAGAGTAACAAACAACCATACATCCTAACAAACATTCGCATTTAATATATGAGTAGGATAGAATAGGATAATCTGTGCTGAGAAGACACAATGATACGTTTTTCAACTATTTCATGATGTCGGTCATGTCATTTGACTATTCAATGAGCATTATTAAAACGACTCAAAGTGCTGTGATAATGCTCTGCTATACTGCATAACATTTTTATAATTATTACTTGTTCGTTACATACTATTTTCATCGCTATTGAACAAATCAACTTCTTGAATTTCTATTTTTACCTAAAAACTCTTGTTGTTCTCACCTAAACTCTTTTTTCTCTTCAGTGTCGTCACCATTTGCGAAAAATCAAAACTAGTTGCTCCCAAGCCCGTTTCTTCACAATTTTATTGGAATATTCCTTCGAATACAAATTCCATATTGCTAATCTTTTTTTCATTTGCCAATGGTGATTCACGGAAAAATCCGAAATAACTGACAAAAAATCCGAAAAAATCCGATGGCTCCGTAATTTAATCCGAAAAAAATCCTCTCGTTCGTCAAACGGTTAATTCAGAAAACAATAAACACGTGCATAAGACGATAATTGAACGAATATTTCAAAGGGGCCGCCAAAGGACGGTCAACAGGGCTATAAATATTTTATGAGGTTCCAACATCTGGGATAAGTATATAAACATTGTACCTTAATACTTGGATAATTTTCACCTAATTGTGTTGTGTGATTCTACATTCTATTATTCCTACTGATCTGGTGGGTCAGACATCTGGTGCCTCAATTGCATATTTGGACGTTCCGACTACTCCGACAAGGCGCAATATTCAAAAACTACACCACGATATAATATATATTAAATATTATTTCGATCAATGGAATAAAGCGGGACATCTAGTGGCCGAAACCTCAATTATTGATTTGAATTATTCAATTTCTCCAGAAAACCTTCGAAACTGTGTAACATGAAAAAAAAAACGAAAAAATCCGAATTATTTTTAAATCCGAAAAATTCCGCAAGAGCCAAAAAATCCGCAATTCCGATAAAAATCCGGCGATTGGCAACACTGAAGTCGGTGTACCTACTTCAATACGCGCGACGTCGCGCGAACATCGACCATACGAACATTTCTTTTTCTATATGACTACTCAGTATTTCTAATCGCGCGTTTGTGAATCGCGCGATCATCTGAACTAAGCCTTAGGAGAGAATATTAGTCACTGTCCTATACCCATTTCTTGAAATTTTCATGAAAATCCCTAAAGAGTTATGCCGATTGGATTGAAAGATTTTGATAAAATACATAAAACATGTTTCTGTTTCTTCCGAACGAATATAGTAAGGACATATTTCGACTGTCCTGCATCTGCACTGAAAGCCTTTTCCATATATCGTATGTTATACCCACAAATAAATTCAGGAACGTATGGCGTTCACTTCCATTCTACTTTACTATTATTATTCTAATTGACATCAAATTATTATTATTTTTCTAATTGACATCAAATTATTATTATTATTCTAATTGACATCAAATTTAATACTAGATTTTCTATCTTCATTCGAAAAACCATTATGTCATGTATTTTTGTACATGTTGCATAAAATAAAGTCGATTTATTATTATTATAAATACAAAGAAGCTATTTCTGAAGGAAGTGTTACCTTAATATTTCGGTATTGACCCTTTTTTTTCAAAGCTTTACTTGCATTCTTCACAATAGCTAACGTGAATAATTCAGCATGATGTTGTGTCTCTTGAAGCTCTAAAGGGAAAGCATATGTTGTTGTATCTGACATCAAACGAATGGAAGTAACCAGTACAACCTCTCTGTAGTTTCCATCTTCTCCCAATTCCAAATGTAATCCTACTTGGTTGGAGGACATTTCTTCTGTCCAATGTATGACGATGAATCGATTTGTAATGTTCACATCGGGTATAAATGATGGTGACAAATAAATCATTTTTTTTTCCTTAAAAGAAACATTTATTTACATAAATTACAAACAACTTTAAATCTGATCTTGCCCTAAAAGAAAATCGATTCAAATTGTCAATTTCTTTAACTATTTTCAAATAATAATTTTACAAAAGTATGCAGTTTTTCTATATTCACTAATATCACAGTAATTTTCTCTCTCTGCCTTTTATAACAATTTTGAGGTTAGAGCGTGGATGGTTCTGGAGAATGGATCATAGAAATTAAAATGTGATCATCTGTGCATCGGAACTACAGATAAAGTGATTCACTTTTACAAATATAGAGGGTGTTCCTTAATTGGAGCTAGAAACGGTAATTTTAAAAAAAAGAGTCCCAAAATCATGGGACTATAGATGTATCGTTTTCGGGATAAATGGTGTTGAAATTTGAATTTGTTGAAAAAATTTATTTTGAAAAATCAAATTTTTTGTCATGGTGTCTACACTCCAAAAGATATTCAACTGAAATTTGACAAAGATATTACAATTATTGAGAGTCACAAGATATTCCACTGAAATTCGGCAAAAAAATTACAATTGGGATTCCACACTACGTGACATGCCAATTTCCACAGCAAATCTACAGAATTACATTTTTTTCTGAAACGCTTTGCTTTGTTCTCCACCAGAACTTTTTTTCATGAGCCACTGCTAATTTGACAAAGAAGCTATGTTTTTATATCAAACTTCATGATCTCCTGTAGTTTTGTCGTGTTGGACGATTCTCTCGAAATCCTAAGAAAAATCTAAATTGTCATTAAAATTCAGTTAGTAGGCTCCTTCTTCCTCTTCTTCTTTCTGAAGACCTTATGGTCTTTTTAAGTTTGGTTTTCCTGGGATGTTGACTGCCAACTGACTCTCCATCGTTTGGGTGGTCTTTCTAGGGGGCGCCTGCCTGATGGTTTAGCATGTTTCATTATGTATGGGTTTCCAATATAGAGATGAATAATGAGGGATCGATAAAATACATGAAAAAGATAATGGGCATAACCGGATGGATGATGGCCGAAAGCCCGAAACAGCTGTCCACGGTTCATTTTCATTTCAGAAGGTCATGTCCATTAAATCTTCTTCATGTATAGGTTTCTGTCCTCTTCCATTCTCTCCACATGTTCATTCCAATATCTAGTGAGCTGTGGTGAATAAATTCAATCATTCATCAGACTAAACTTTTGTGCTTTGAAAAGTAAAGGTGGTTGCATTTCAATATCAAAACATTTTACGAATTTCGAAATGACTGAAAATATTTGTATAGTCTTGCAAATGGAAATTCATGAGAAGCTGAGCGACTTCACATGGAACGCTATCCCAGGGTGATCCTCATCGAATTTTCTCTCATATTCAACGGCGTCTTTCAGAAGCTGAATCTTTTTTCACGAGAAATATTAATGCAGGTAGACCAAGCAGTGTGGGAAGCCCACAATTTGAAGAGGCAGTTATGAATGAAAAAGAAAAACACCCAAGAACCAGTACGAAAAAAATTGCAAGTGATCGAATTCAGAGTGTGCAAGCTCTTCTGCTTCGAGATTTTCGTCCGAGTATTAATTTTTATCAGTGGTACCACAAAAAACAATTGAACAATTCTCATTTTGACTACCATATCCTATTTACTAAAGGAGCCAGCTTCTCAACAACTTCAATTGTACAAAAATTTGGAGTAAAAAATAATGTTACAACGAGAAACGATTGATTAGATGAAAATATTGATGAAAATAAAACAGAAATTTATTTGAATTTTTTTTCAAATTGTTTTACCAATTCCGTCATAGTGCTTGGGTTAGTGATTAATCAATTACCTTCCCGTGGAGGTAGGTGGTGACTCGTATTTTCTTGTTTTATGGTTCTATTCTTCTGTTTCATCTCTTCACTTTCAAATTTCTACTATCTCTAGTTCTTTTCCTGTGTGCATCTTTTACCTCCAGTTCAGAGATTTCCAATTCTTGTTGTTTTGAATAAGAAGAAACTGTTTTCTAGAAACTCGTAAAAATATTTTATAAACAAGAAATGTTAATGGTCGAAGCAAAGCTAGTGTGATATATCTAGTTACTGAATTAAAATTGCTGATATTCAGTGTCAGCGTGTCTCAGGGTTTGTGTCTCTTCTCCTACATACGGAAGATTAAGTTTTGCTCATTGTTTTTGGCGGGCTGTTTTTGCTGATTGGGTCGTTTCAACAAGCCACAGTTACGGATGAATTGAACAATAGACTGCATGCCTATATTGTTGAAATCATTAAAAGAAATCCAGAGATATTGAATCTATCACATTATCATTTCATCATATCAACTTATTCAAATCTCTCGAAACCTCACTATAAAAAAAAGTCAAGAGTCTGTAATAATTCTCGTTTGGGTAATTATTTACTAAGGTTCAAGGTTCAGAATGTGAAAAAATTAGAGACAGCACCTTATGTAATGACGGAATTGAATGAATATCGATGAATAAGTTCGAAAGACAACTCCCTTTAAATTTCAAGGTTGGCAAATTAATATCCCCACGCAGATCTCAACAATACATCATTGGTTCTCTGAAGAAACTTCAAGTAGATACTTTGCCCGATATTTCAGACCTCGTTTAAAACTTTGAATTAGAAGGTCTTCTCGTCGCACTGTACGAACAAACATAATTGGATAAAGTACGTTGTTTCCCTAGGTACAAAATCAATCAAATTTACTGCCCTCTGAAAAGAATAGGAACGTGGTTAAATTATAGAGTATTTTATGAAACACGTAAGATGAAACGTTGAAAAGTTTCACACAGAAGGTCCTGAAATTGGACTTTCCATGGATTGCGATCCTTATGCAAAATATTTTGATTATGATTTACCTCAATCTAAATTGCTCTCAATTTAGAGGCTGTTTCTTCAGGATGCAAAAGAGTGTTATGCCAAGCTTTGCCTTTCTGCAAGGACCGGCTCGACATTTCTTGCTCGTGTGATTATTCAGTAAGCATATGCTGAAAAGTTTGGCTTTTTCTACAAATTCCATTCTTTTTTTCACCGACATTTTCAAAAATGACTCGCATTTATAAATTGAGTGTGGATCCTTGCAAAAAAAGCATGACACCGCCGTAGAATTACCGGACAGAAGAGCTTTTGAACCTTGTCGAAAGTCCTTTTTGTGGAACTTGCTTTCTTCCGAAACCGATTTATTTCTATATTCTAGTGTTTCTAGTAAATCTGCACGATTCCGCAAAAAACTATTAAGATTTTCTATGGTTGGCGTGTCAATAGATACGGAATGCCTTTCCCACTCACTCAGTGTTCTGTTGTCGAGTTTACTGGCTATCAAAAATATCAACAACGGGTCCCAATTCTTTGTATCTTGCTCTAGTTGTTCCACAGAGCGCAGATGTTTGGATAAATCATCGACTAGTTTGCGCAACCTGTGAGAACTTTCTTTCGATATGGGCTCTAAATTGAAAATTTGTTTTATGTGATTGTGTATCAACAACTTCGTATTGTTGTACCTATCACATAAAACTTGCCATGCAACTGAATAACCTGAACTGGTAAATTCAACGGCTTTGATAACGAGGGCTGCACTTCCCTCTAAAGAGGCTCTGAGATAATGGTACTTTTGAATCAAACTTAAATATTCGTTATTATGTACTAACGATTCAAAAGTCTCTCTGAACTCTAACCAGTCTTCATAGTTTCCGTTATACTTGGGGAGGGTAATAACTGGCAATTTAACCCCACTTAAACTATTGGTGGATGCGACCGCTTCCGAACAAACTGAACTTCTAGAAGAAGCTTGACCGCCAAGAACTGTAACTGGCCTACTCACTAGAAATGACTTTGCAATCGACTGAAATTTGAAATACACGTCTTCGAAAGCGGATCTGACCTCATACTCTTTCTGTAACGTTTCCTCGGAGGCTGCCTGTTCTATCTGGTTTTGAACCTCCTCGAAATCGTCAAACACGATTTTGATACGATCTAATCTCTCTTCTAGTTGAATGAGATCAGCTTCACTTAGTCTCTCTGTGCCCTGCTTACTCTCTACATGTTTTACGAAACTTGTCAGGGAGCTCTTTAGAGACCCACGCTTTCTACTCTATGACTCAGACATTTTTTATGCAATAAACTTCGCCAAATAAAATTCAAATAACTATTTTGAATCTCGACAGGTGAGAGGGAATATTAGGGATACGAATAACTGGATAAATAGGCAGAAAAACAGGAACGGACTCACCAACTTCTTGGTGCCAAACTGGATCTGCTTTTCGGCTTACCTCTACTCGAATTATATCACTTGTCTTCTAACATCCGTTGGCTCGAATGGACCATGTATTTACTTGTGGACTGTATTGGACTTTGTTTGAGTTACTTCACCTTTTCTTCCATAAAATAATTACTATACTGGTTTTAACAAACTTTATTAAACTTATGGAACAAAATGACTAGTGGTGTATTCAAATTTATAATTGTAACTAACTAACTGAGTGACGCCGCGTCCTTTTCTTGCGCAGCGTCCTTTGATCTCGCGCATACGGTCCTAAGTCATTAATATAGGGTTCTCTTAAGATAAAGGGCACTTAAATCTCGCCCCCGCACTATAGAGAGCGACACTTGCACAGTTTTCCCCAGCGCTAGGCGCGAACAACATGTTCCATATTAAAGATTTCATTTTGAGACAGTAATCATTTTTCAGATCTTCGTTGGATAGTATTTGGGAAGCAGAGATTATTGTTCTTTGCTTTCAGAATGATCGCAAAAGTTTCAGGGATGTGACAGATGGGAGAAAATTGAGAATAGTATATAACATTACTAGCAAGAGGGTTTTTACTGGCGAATGGAGGATATAACCTCCTTGAGCCAGTAAAACCCGTTACCTTGCGTGTATTGTTTCATATTTTATTTGTTTCTCATTTGTAAAAAGGTTAGATAAATTCCAAAAAATTCTCAATAATTTGTCGCAAATGTCGTAAGCTATGGAAGCGTTGCCATGAACATGTCTGTTCATTTTTCTTTACATTTGTTTTGGCGAAAGCGAAAATGAATGTACCAAAAAAAATTTTTGAGGCAGCCAGCAGTGTAGCATCAAGTTTATTACCTGCAAAATCAGCTTCAAGGTACGAGCAAGAATACGACGACTTCAAAAAGTAGCAAAACAAAATTAGTGTGAATGGGGTAACTGAAGATGTTTTGTTGGTCTACTTGAATCAACTATCAGCTAGATTCAGCCCTAATACTTTATGGGCAAAATGGTCTATGCTGAAAAGCTGCTTGGAAATGAAAGAAAATGCCCCTGTTCGCAGGTTTGTTTTCCTTAAAAAATTTGTTGGAAAATATGACGTTTAGTTGTCATTTGCAGATTTCAAAAGGTAATAGCGTTTCTGAAACGAAGAAATGAGCGTTATACGCCAAAAAAGGGCCAAAGTATTAAGTAAAGAAGAGGCTGAACAATTTCTTTTACATGCTCCTGATGACCAGTGGTTGCTGGCGAAAATTGTAACAATATTTGGGATTTTCGGATGTTGT
Source organism: Hippodamia convergens (assembly GCA_038502775.1). NCBI lineage: Eukaryota > Metazoa > Arthropoda > Insecta > Coleoptera > Coccinellidae > Hippodamia > Hippodamia convergens. Next base: position 132,046,782 of record CM076607.1, on the reverse strand, counting down.
CGATGTGACGAAATTCTCTCCTTAAACATGATTGATGTAGAAGATATGGAAATATACGTTATTGTGACATTGCGGCAAACAAAAAATTTAACAACAAAAAGATTCACCATAACCGATGATGGCTGCAGCTTCAAGCCCTGCATGTTATACAGAAAATATGTAAATCTTCGGCCTCCTGGAACAGAAAGCCTAAGATTTTTTTTGACATACCGAAATGGAAAGTGCATTTCCCTTAATGCTGGCCAGCACACTATTGGTGGTATCCCAAAGCAAATAGCGAAATATTTAGGTTTGAAAGAACCAGAGTTATACACCGGCCACTCTTTTCGCAGAACTGGAGCCACTGTGGTTGCGGATTCGGGTGGAGATATTTTAGCACTAAAGCGTGCAGGAGGGTGGAAGAGCACCGAAATTGCAATGAGTTATGTCGATGATTCGGTCAACAAAAAAATCGAAATATCTAGCAAATTATTCAGTAGTAGGAAGAGCATAGAAGTTCTGCAGTCCTCGAGTTCAGCAGTTTCTGAGTCAACAGATGGTTCATCATCATCAGTATCAACTTTTTCATCATAAAAAATCTGTGTTACTGGAAATAACAATTGTACCATGATTTTCAACATATATGACGATAAAACAAAATTTTCTAATGTAAATAATACTTCTAACTTGTAAAAATTTTGCAAGTTAGTGACTTGATAAAATAAGCTTTCTTGATTAATATTGTGTTTTTGAAAACTGACATTCACAAATGGGAAACAAATAAAATTGATATAATTGTTTTAGATCAGTAAGTGATTGCTCAGTATTTTTTCATTACTTTTCAGCAGATTTACATAACAAAATATTCGTCGTGACATTCTAACTCTCAAAAGATATCGGTTCTAGAACAGTATCCCATGTCCCTCAGAGACAAAATCTTCATAAAAAACTGTTATTCAGTTTTCGGAAATCTATGTCTTCTCGTGCCATAAGAGATTGATCGTGACAATTGAATTCACATTATTTCGGCTATTTGTTCTCTAATCTACTATTTTCAATCTCAAGAATAACGATTCAACGATTAAATGAAATTCATTCTCATTCATAGGTGGTGCAGAGGAATTAAAGCTTCTGCATTTGGTCAAAATAATGCACTTTCACGTAAAATCATTTGACTACAATTTCGAAATCATAATAAAATTCATGTAATTCGATCTTTCTGAATGGATATTCCTAACGTTTTCCACATTCTAAACTATTCATTTATATGAAACTGTTCTCCCATGTAAGTTTCTCAGGAATATCACTTAATTACTTCGACAACCAATCAAATCAATGTATACTAATATAAATGATATTTGTGTAAAAAAATGATTTTTGAAGATTGATCACAGGAACTGAAATTTTATTTGAATAAATATTGTTTTGTAAATGTTATTTGTCTAAAAAAATATGCTACGGTTTTGTTAAGTTTGATCACATGAGATCAAATATTCCCACACACACTTTCATCCTCCAAGGTGATTTTCAGAAAAAAACAAAACTAAGAAGCTGAAATTTTCTTCAAGCTTCGTAGACTGTCATCTTAAGATATGCCACAGACAGAAATCATCAATTAAGAAATGTTAAGAATCTATTTTTCATCATAAAATCTCATGTGTTCATTGGAAGCAATATAATATGTAAGCGGTACATTCAGAAATTTCAGAATTGAAAGACAACATCAGTGATCCTTAAGAAATAATTTCCACGATTTCTTGTTCCCTCAACATATTCCTGAGACTAACCATAGTTTAGATATTAAGAATGATTTTGGAGAGCATCGAAAGAACTTCAATGAATGTAAAATTAAATTTTGGAAATAGTTTTCTCTTTTCTGTACTTTTCAAACTGGTTTGATCGTACTGTTAAGTTTACACAGATATCTTTTTCATGCCATCAATGTGATTGCTGATTGCTTCTTGCTAACGTTGCTCGAATCACAGCCACCTGAAAAATTTCAACATGAGTGAAACCAAATTGTCTTCTTAGGTCCTTAACTCACACACATTCTTTTAAGAAAATCGTGTGTTCCAGAATATTATTTTGAGATATGTATTATGGAAAAATAAATGCTTTTAAGAATAAAAGATAACACTCTTGAGTTCTAACAGATCTTTCCATTCCTTATTTGTTTCGGGTTTTTATCGACCGAAATATCAAGGGAAGTAATTAGAAATAAGATGCCAGAATGGCTTACTCACAGAGAATGCAGATCATATCTTATTTGATGGGATCGCGATTTTCCCCTCTCCGGGGTTGAGTGGGTATTTGAGTTTTCAATTTGTGATACTCTCTTCTTTCTCACTGTTTCGTGTTGTATCCTTGCGATCTTTAATAATTAGCGCCCCCCAACTTGTCGCCAACGTTAATTAATCGTGAGTTCTATTCATATACCTTTTTCAATTTCCAACGCTTTTCTGGTAACACGCTGCTAGTTATGCTCAATATTTATGAACCTCCGAACATTATTTGGCCAAGAAATTTTAATGTTGATGTTTTTTTGAATTAGCAAATGCATTTCCAAAATGCATTCGATTTATTCTAAATAATCGGTTTCTTTTCTGCTTTTGTCTTTTTTCATTTCAGATTAAGAATTACGAGTCGTTTTGGGAAGAATCTGTGTATCCGAGCCCATCGACGGATAACATGAAGATGATCACACTGATGTCTTTCAAGATTTTCTTGATATTTGATATTTTTGTTATTTTGTTTACGGGGAGGCAGGTTTTTTCGGCTGAGGTTTTTTCCCCTGGCTGTATAGTATAGTATGATACTAGTGTTGATAGTATCGTATGATTCCTCCGAACATTATTTGGCCAAGAAATTTTAATGTTGATGTTTTTTTAAAGCAGCAAATGCATTTCCAAAATGCATTCAATTTATTCTAAATAATCGGTTTTTTTTCTGCTTTTGTCTTTTTTCATTTCAGATTAAGAATTACGAGTCGTTTTGGGAAGAATCTGTGTATCCGAGCCCATCGACGGATAACATGAAGATGATCACACTGATGTCTTTCAAGATTTTCTTGATATTTGATATTTTTGTTATTTTGTTTACGGGGAGGCAGGTTTTTTCGGCTGAGGTTTTTTCCCCTGGCTGTATAGTATAGTATGATACTAGTGTTGATAGTATCGTATGATTCTATAGTATCATACAAAGAATGTTATGATACCCCGTTCTTTTTTTACCTCAGCTTAGGTACTTTTTGTTTCAAAATTTATTGTATTATTTTAGCTCTCTTTTTCATAAGAATATATATATATATATATATATATATATATATATATATATTTCATTATTTGTGATGGTTTGTATTTTGATAGTTTTCTTATCTCTCTTCAATAGTTGCGACCCTTTTCCATGTTAATGTTCTTGCATGAAGTTAACCATAGATGTGTTCTGTATTCTTGTATCATAACTTGTATTTCTTTATTCAACTTATTATATTTTTGTTTAAGGGTATTATCGTAGTTCTGTCTCATTTCCCTATATGATTATTTTTTTTGTTTTTGAGTGAATGGTGGTAGAGTATGTGAAAATGGACCATATTTGGCTAGTGGGCTATTCTTTTCTATAGAAAGAGTTAGTTGTTTCATGAATTTTTCTATTCCTTCTAGCTATATCGCTTCTTCTTGCCCCAAATAATCGCTGATTTCTTTATTTACCTCTTGTGAGTTTCATAAGTTGATGTTTCTTCGTGTTGTTTCATATGTAATCTGTATTGGTATTTTGAGGTCTACAGTTAATTCTATAACTGAGTGGTCAGATGTTAGGTTCGGTATAAGGTTGGCTTTGATATGGTTTTGGATATTTCTTGTGCACATAATTATGTCAGGTGTGGAGTCTGCGTCATTATTCATCAGGAAAGTATGTGGAGTAATTATTTTAGTAAAAGAGTTATCGCTGATGAATTTTTGCAGTCGTGTTTTCTTTTTTTTTTGGTGCAAGCGTTAAAATCGTCTATTGTATATTTATATTGTACTGCCTTAACAAAAATGTTTTCTTCTATTATTGATTAAGGATGAATATGTGATAGAAAAATATGTAATTTTTCATCTCAAAATGGTATAGTGCAGTGTAATGTCTCATTTAATCGGTTATTCATAGATGGAGGATTTGCTCTGCCTAATTTCAATTCCTTGCTTGCTTGTATTAAACTTCCTTCCCTAGCATTATTGTTCTGTACATTTTCACATTTTTCTTTTATTGTCCAATCTCTGTAATTCAGGTTTTCATTTTGTTTGGCCTTAGTTTCCACGAATAAGGTACCTTTTATATTATTATTTTCTATATAATGGTTGATATTATGTCTCCTTCTATGGTAGCTATTTATGTAGGCATATAATAGTTTTATTGTACTAACCATTGTGTTGTACTTCGGTACCTTAGGCTCTATTGGTCTTTTCTGATATGATCAATAAATAAAAATAAGAATTATAATAGTAATGAATTTAAGATTGAAAAATATTGAAGATGCTTTGAGGCTAATAGTAATGATAATTATGATAATAATAGAACTTTGATATACCCGACAGGAAATTCCAAATCATAGAGAAACAATGATAAAATATAACATTTTCCGAAAAGCAAAAAAAAATTATCGAGTAATGAAAAATCTCAACAGATATCCAAGTACTTAATCTACAATAATTATAGAAACACATTAATTTCAAGTTTGTTGGAACTTTCACACACGCGATACACTGGAGCCCGCTGCAGTGGGTACGTTGGTCCGAGGAATAGGCAGACAGAATGTTACTGGACGCCTGGTCACTATTCTTGGCACTAGGATGTTGATACGAGAGAGCAGAAAAGGACAGCTTTTGCGCGAACTTTCCGCACTGTGGAGTTTGACGCGCTAGAAAAGTTGATATTCCCATTTGACTCATAGTCCAGTCTCTAGACATTGAAAGGGGTGTTTGCTCAGAAAAGGTTGGATGTTATGTTTCTAACGTTTAATTGGTGTCTTGGTGCCCCAGTAGTAGGAAACTAAACGAATCCAACGAAATTTTCGTCGGGAAAACTTTTGGGGGCCTAAAAACCTCGAAATTGAGAAAAAAGAGCGCGTCGGATCTCTGTACTTTTCGGCGGTTTTCTCCAATAATAATGAGTGATTGTTACGGAAAGTACTGCACACCTTAGATTCCCGTGACCAAAGATTTTCGATGTTGTGTCACTCTCACTGAAGGCATTCGTGAACAAAATGACCGCTGGGTCGAATCTGAAGGAAGAAACGCCATAGTAGACGTCTCAATCCTACCCCATCCTGGCTTCAAGAAATACAGATTTCTGGTTAAGGGCTGGTTAACGCAAAGACCTGTCATGAGGACCAGAAGGTCAATAACGGGCAGTAAGGAAGGTGGGAGAGGCTTTGTGAGCAGAAACCGCCCACTCCTTCTACCTAGGGTTAGCCCAACGACGCAACTCCTTATGGCCAGTTGCACCGTTTAGCTAAACGATGATTAAAATTTTAAATGATGTTTATTTTGCGATACCTCTTGCACCGTCTGCTGAACGTCGTTTTATGTGGACTAATCGTTAATTACACTAAACAGCCAAATTTCGTCGTTTACCCACCCTATTAAGGTTAAACAGAGATCCGCGCAAACTCAACGTACATATTTATATTTATAAATATTTCTAACGATAACCTAACAGTGTTTTGTGTGTTTTTTTTTGAGTTCTTGTGTTTAAGTTAGTCTCCATAAAATATGGTTTCAGATGACGAACTATTAATTGATGATGATCTTGAAATTGTTGAAATCATTGAATTCGGGTTTCCACGAAAAGTCTACCAGAGGATACAACACTTCAACCAGATGGATAATTATAATTTCTTCAGACGTTTTCGCCTCACTAAAGATACTGTTCTGTATTCACTGGAATTGATAGAACATGAATTGGAATTCGATAAGAACTTGTATGTAGATTATTATTTAATATATATGTATATATCAATGTATAGAAAAATGTTTTTTTTTTACCACAGACAAGTGCTTGGCACTTTTGTGGTCTTAAATGTTTGTTAACGAAAATTCTTCAATCAATTTATATTTCGTATTTGTATTTAAACATGTTAATAAACATATTATTATTATTATTATATTTGCATTTTATGATTTCCTTGTGTTGCACAAACCTCAGCTAGGTACCTTTTTGTTTCAATATATATTGTATTAATTGTATTATTTTAGCTCCCTGAATCACAAGAATATAAAATATATGTATATTTGTATTAAATATTGTATATGTATATTTTCTAGGAACATCTTTAATGTTGATTCTTGTACGTAAAAAAAATGATAACACTACACACTACTCAGTCACTTAACTTCAGAAAAATCGTGGAGTGAATGCAGAGACAACTCTCAATTTCTGAGTGAAAGTAAACATACAAAACTTGTAACCATGGCAACCGAATTCTGAAACTGACAGAGATTCTTGATACCGTAGAAATTTTGCAATGTTGCCAAATATATCTCCCGATTAACTAAACGCCGCTCATTCGTAAACGGTGCAACCAGAGAGAATTATAAACATTGATTAGTAGTAAACGTTGATTAGTTAAACAATGATTATTCTGTGAACGGTGCAACTGGCCATTAATGTTTTTTCATCGCGAGTCACTCGCCCCAGCGAGCACGTTAATTTTTCATTTGAGCCTCAAAACATTATGTAAGAAAGGAAAAGCTTTCCGAACGGCTGAGGCAGAAATGATCATTCTCTTTTAAACATTTTTTCATATTATGAAACTTGATATTAGCCTATTGATTTTTTACCTTAATTATGGTCCAATGCTGAATTCCTGGTGCTTTCTGAACGCAAAATTTCATACTCTACTATTTTCACTCCATGAGTTTTTCCGATTGGATTGACCGTTTTGGAGTTACAACTCTTCAAAGTGCCAAAAATGGAGAATACCTTATTGCAGCTTCGAAAAAATATCAGAGCAAGTCCAATTTCTGTCAAACTGATCAACTGTAAAAAAGTGGACGTTAAATCTACATTGAATCGAATGTTAACGGTAAAAGAATATGGAACCGTTTATTACACGATATTCAGTAACACTTCCTATACCCAATTTTTCTGAGTCATCTGTTCGATTGTGACCTTACTGCCCTGGTAGAAAATATAGATAACGAATGAAATGTTCCAAATCTCGAAAATATAAAAAAATTCGTACATTCGATCAATAAAACTTTTCTTCTTTCAACATTGAAATTCCACTCTATTTCCTTATTGGTTCATTGATCGTACTCACCTGTTTTCGTATTATAAACGCTGTATGCAGACGATGCATATCTTTTAGGGGCTGATAGTTCGAACACATGAAACACGTTTTTTCCTATTCTCCTTTTTTTTTAATATCTATTTAGTTTTCAAATCATTAAACATATGCCATTTCGAGTGTGACATTTAGGCCTTCTTGAATTATCTATCATCAAATAACAGATTGAATAATTTTTCCTGAGAATTAATAATTGTCAGTATTACCTTTCATTTGTTCGGATATAAATTTTGGGAAGATTGCAAATAACAAAGAACATAAATATGATTTTGTAACGGTTATACAGAAAGACTTATATACATACTATATACATCAGAGTTTTATTGATTTCCTTCGACATATAACATCTCTTCCCACTCTTAAATCAATAAAATAGATTTAAGTAGAATATTTTTTCAGGTATTCATATTTTCTTACCAAGAATTAGCAGAAGGAGAATATGACTGTTGGGCAACATTCAGCTACAGTTGGGGAGAGAGAGCCTATGTAACATGGTAAGTCAAAAGGTCCATATCACAATATGTCATTCTTTATATCGTTAGAAACTAAACAATGTTTTCATTTCAAATAACCTAAGTGAAGAATAATTGGGAGGTTACACATTCTAACAATCTTGAGAAAATCTCTAAAACAACGTCTAACTCGTCCAAATGAAATTCCGCATTGGAAATGTAGGGGACGGTTAACCTATGTAGAGCGATAAATAACACATTTTCCGTCCAAACGACTTATATTGAATAATATATTCGTTCTGGTGCCCCAGCTTAGTTCCTATCCCTACTAATCGTTCTTCCCATAGGTGGGTCATTCATCAGCTTTCATATTATTTATAAGCTTCACTGAAACCCTCGAGAAATTTCTTTTTGAAAACATTGCCACTTGTAAGACTCCAAACCATTTGTTCCGATTCCCATCAGCACATGAATAAATTTTTAAAGATATGCAGTAGGAATATAATGACTTAACGTGGGTAACGAGTTTGTATATTTCCTAGGAATATCGTTGTATGCTAGGGGATAATCTAGAATTTCATAACGCTATATTCCAGGCCATGGATTTTTTATTGGACTGTTATCCCAGCAATCCATTTCTGTTATATTTTGCTCCCAACATCTCAACTATCATTTGCTTGCCAACTTCAGGGTTAGAGAAATTTCTTTATTTTTTTAATTATTGAAAAAAGATAACAAGATCCACCATGTTATTATCTAATACTACATTAATACTAATAAAGTACATTCGTGTGAAAAATTTTTGGAACGAAATATTGAACTGAACTAATAAAAAATTTCAAAATGAATCACAGTATCAAAATATTGGTTTTTTAAAGTAGTGATACTTAATCTACTCACAATGCTGGTTTCAGAATGAAACTAATTCACTACTGCTATAACAAAAAAAAAAAGTGATTTCAATCTCCGATTCAGTGCTCAAAGTTTCTCCTCAGAGAAAAACGTCAAATCCTGCTACCATATTATCTTCTTCCTGTCCTCCAATTAGATTTGAATAATAAGTTTGCGGCTTGAGGACTGGGCAAATCAACAAAATTCTTTTTGAATTGTCGACGTTTCGATCCTATGTTTCGATCTTTTTCAAGACTGAAAAATTTTTTTATTTATTCATAAACCTTAACCTTGACATGAAATTAACAAACAGTACACTTTGTATATATAAAACCTGCTATTTTGCGGTATAAAATCAGAATTTGCACACATCATATGAACAACGACAATAAACATAAAAGAAGCTTTTCTTAGAAGCAGCCAGGTAACTCATGACGAAAACTGTTATGAAATTAAAATTTGTATTTACCTTTTCAAATGGAAATTTAAGGAAACACACTATATCACGAAATCCATAGGTCATTTCTTGTGAAACTATTTCGAGTACCAACTTGTCATCATCACTCATAAAATAGAATTAAAATAATGAAATGAATGGAACACGTCTTAGGGTGGGTTTCACAAAACTTTAATTGTGCGATTAAAAAACCTTACGTAAATTTGAACCAATCGCATCACTCCTCTTGAAATTTCAACGAATCGCAGTGGCTCCATTTAATTTAACGGTACATTCAAAGTTTTGTGAAACCGACCCTTAATGTTATGATGTTACCTTTTTTGCGATATTCAATAAATATGGAACCACCAGCGGGATGCGTTGGTCAGACGATTTATTTATTTTTAATTTTTGTTAATAAGTTACTGTACATAATACTGAGTGATTCTATGTCAGTTCTCAAATTAATGGTATCATTGATTGAAATTTGAATCTCGCTGATACAACGCTTGAAATAGTTATTTTCTCGATCTAATATTTTAACGTTATCGAAGTCAAAGTTATGATTGTTTTCATAACTTTGATTCAAATTTCAATCAATAATACCATTAATTTGAGAACTGACATAGAATCACTCAGTATTATGTCCAGTAACTTATTAACGAAAATTAAAAATAAATAATTCGTCCGACCAATGCATCCCGCTGGTGGTTCCATATTTATTGAATATCGCAAAAAAAGGTAACATCATAACATTAAGACGTGTTCCATTCATCTCATTATCTTAATTCGATTTTATGAGTGATGATGACAAGTTGGTACTCGAAATAATTTCACAAGAAATGACCTATGGATTTCGTGATATAGTGTGTTTCCTTAAATTTCCATTTGAAAAGGTAAATACAAATTTTGATTTCATAACAGTTTTCGTCATGAGTTACCTGGCTGCTTCTAAGAAAAGCTTCTTTTATGTTTATTGTCGTTGTTCATATGACGTGTACAAATTCTGATTTTATACCGCAAAATAGCAGGTTTTATATATACAAAGTGTACTGTTTGATAATTTCATGTCAAGGTTAAGGTTTATGAATAACAGCTCGACATCTTCTCTTCATACTACACACGAGGTTTTTGGACATTTCTTGAGGAATTTGGTTTCATAGACGGGCCAGAAGCTCTCCCAGATCATTTAAGGAGTCTGGGGTAGGTTGATGATTATCTAATCTTCTTCGGAGCATATCCCATGCAAGTTCTATGCAATTCAAATCTGGTAAGTGCGGAGGTATTGGTAAATGGGGAATACCAAGCTCCTCGCGCGCATTCTCAACTATGGCTGTACGGTGCGGTCTAGCGTTATCGTCTAGAAATTGAAAAGTTTCACCAATAGCAGCTTGAAAATTATTTGGCAAAACATTGTCAATGACATGCTTCCTATAGTGTAAGGCGATTATATTCCCAGGACAAATGTGTAGATCTGTGCACCCGTTGAAACATATCCCGGCCTATACCATAACACTACCCCATCGGAATGGATGGACTTCCTGGACATAGCGACGATTACGGGGTATGCGTGGGATTGTCCATACCCTTATTCTTCGAGAATCTGAAAATTGTCTTTATCTGGATTCAGTGAAAAGGACACTACGCCATTGGTCGTTGCAATTGATATGTTGCCTTGCCCATGCCAGTCTTTTACGCTTAATGGACTTCTAGAACCTAGATTCACCTCTCTCAAACGTCGCCTGATGGTTTCGATGGAACCTTGGACCCAATCTGCATTCTGAAGAGTAAATTGTAGCATTCTACACGTACAGGTAGGCTTTCTTCTCGCCGAAACGGTGATGAAACGATCCTGAGCAGGTGTTGTTTTTCGTCGCTCACCAAGCCTTGATTTTTCCAACACGAAACCTGTATCCCTGAACCTATTCCAAAGTCGAGATATCACACTTTGGCTGACTTGGAGCCTTTCCGCTACAACAACCTGAGTTAGGCCACTCTGTAGCATTCCGATGGCCCTATGAGCCTCAGCGTTTGTTAATTTACGTCTTGGCATTTTTAGAAAACTCAAATCGAAGCCAAACTGACTCTATTTCAAAATAGGGACATTCATGAAGCATATCCAAAGAACCAAACTTGATAAAAAAGGGAGCCAGATTGACGAAATTTCTCATACTGATTTTTATTGGGTCGATTCAAGTTTTTATTGAGTTTCAAATGATTTTACAGCGATTTTCTCGAAGATTACATACTTTTCAAAACGATTGAATACGATATCCCTAACTCTTGTGGAGCAGTTTATTTGCAAAATGGTGAAGGGGCTAGTTTCACTAGTCGTGTTATTTCAAATTCCAAGGAATGGCTCATAGTGTCAAGTGATGTGGCATCATAACCCATTGTTTTTCTATGAAAAATATCGTGATAAAAATAGTATATTCTAAAACAAGTTGCAAAATGGGCTCCTATTCCAAAACGAATGCGAAATTCGTAAGCATGAGTGTTGGAATTGCTTTCTGCCATGAGTTTTAGACGATGTTTTCTCTATTTCTGTCAAGTTTTGTGAAATACTCTCGAAATTAAAATAAAATCTCAGATTAGTGACTTTTGTATTGTATCTTGGCAGTTGGTGTGACTTACAAAATTTGGCAGATTACGGAATTTGAATTGATTTGAAAATTGATAGGATAGGAGGTCAGTACTGACAACCAAAAAAGGAAAAATAGAACTGAAAACAGTGATGTAATGAATTCATTAGAGCACTACTTTCAGAACTGTAATGAACTAATTACGATACTGAAATAAAGAAATAATTTTCTGCAACTTATTTATTTGTTTTTCATTGATAGAGATATTTAGTTTTCCTTCTTGTTAAACTAAAACTGTCGGTATGTACCTTTTCCTTATAGGATTTGGTACAAGTGGCTGTCACTTACGGTCAGCAAGGCAACACAAAATTCTTAGGGTTTCGTGTCTGTGGTCTGTCATTTTGCATTAAAACCCTGATAACCATGAAAACCAAAAACAACATAAAAAATTATCCTCTGGGACCATCAAGTCCGACGTCTCACGGAGGTTTCAAGTCTTATCGATTCAAAAACAATATATTTAAACTGTTTCGGGAGCTTTCAGGGATTTGGTTATCCTTTTTCGGCAAATGTCGTGATTCAGATCAACTTGAATCATTTCACTAATTCATATTTTTTACAGTTATAATCAAAGATTATAGAGTTAGAAAGATAGGAAACGCTCTTATATCTGTGGTACTAAAATCAGACTACGATTTTTGGCTAGTTTCTTACTTTTGACACCTAGAGGGCGCTGAAAACATTATTCAATACAGAAAACTATTATAAATGGCGCGGAATTCGAAACATATTTCTCATAAATTTTCATTTAGGCCAAGTTCATAACGCGCGTTGATGTATTCAGATGGTCGCGCGTTGATAGCGCGGCAGCCCGCGACTTTTGTCATTTTTTGATTCCGAGCACAGAAAAACTCATTGAAATCTCTGTCAATATTTCAGCTTTGTACGTCTGATAGCCTAAATTGAATACTTTGTCGAGCTTTTAAAAAAACATCCTGATCGACAAAACAAAGGCAGGGCTCCGCTTTTTGATCAGGATGATCTTTTTCTTCTACACATTGTTTTGAATCAAATGAAATACGCTTCTGGATTCGCTATATTTTTATTTGAAATGATTGCATGAAATCAACCTCAATACGGAAATTATGAAATTGAGAACATTTCAAAAATTTGTTTACATATGAGAAAATTATTATAACAATATCAAGGACTTATTCATACAGTGAACTCTCGATAAATCGAACATCGATAAGTCGAACAGTTGTTTTTCCAGACCCGATTCATACAAATCGTACCCAGTGTATTTTCACCTCAATAAGTACGATTTTGTCCCTGAGATGTATGGGATATTGATGAGGCCAAACAAGGCCGAAACCGGTATATCTCATCTCAATGCAAAAATCTCATATCATTTCTCCAACCTCATGATAAAATATCTCTGAGCCTGGGAATTGAAAATGGTATTCATTTCGATGATTACTATTTTGAATTCATCTATGTTCCAAAAATGTTCTCAATATGGCCTCCGTAATGGCAAAGAATTTTTCTTTTTCCCACAAACACTTGGCTTCACAGTTGCAAAAAGAATTGGGCTTTTTCCATTACTTTGAAAAACTAGCAATCGGCCCTGAATAGATCCACTGCTAAAATCTCATTCAGTGAAAAATGAAGTACAGATTTCTTTTTTAGCATTTGATTGGAGATGTTGAACTTCATTTTGACGCGATTGGATGTCACCACCTTAGTACTTTGTAATATTTTACTCAGTACTTCACAACTGATTGCTTCAAATATCGAAGTTTTTATGAAGATTTCTTCCCTGAGATGTATGGGATACTGATGAGGCCAAACAAGGTCGAAACCGTTAAATCTCTCATCTCAGTGACAAAATCTAACATCATTTATCTAACCTCATGATAAAAGATCTCTGAGCCTGGGAATTGAAAATGGTATTCATTTCGATGATTACTATTTTGAATTCATCTATGTTTCATAAAACCTCAATAAGTCTTGAGGATCTAGTAGATGAGTCGAACTGTTGTAAGGGTTGTCAAGAGAACCTCCACCTCTATAAGTCGTTCTTCTAAGCACCATTGTCCCTATGAGTGCAACTTTATGATCTAATGAATGAGACCGAAGAAGATTCGGTTCGCAAACAAATCACCATACGCGATGAATATCATACGATTTTTCGACCTCTAAAGACATTTTTCCAGAGCTCAAACGCTCGTTTTTCATTGATGATGATTACGTGTTTAGCTGAGTTTTTCTCCGAAGCTCACTTGAATAACTCGAATGTTTGGTGATCTGAACAATAGATAAGTCGAACAGTTCTTTCGATCCCTAAGAGTTCGACTTAACGAGAGTCTACTGTGTATTAATTACAGAATGTTTGAACAATAAAAGAAAAATATCAGATGTGTACAACAAGACCTGTTTGTCAGCCCAGCAAGAGTTCTTTATACGTTCTTCAGAACAATATATTTTTGCCGCGAAAACTCTATCCATTTCACAGCACTCAAAATAAAAAGCAATGAACAAGACAGTTACATGATACGAGTTTCAAAACTTACATTTCTTTTCTCTTTGGTAATGAAAAGAATGCACATTCAGGATTATTATTTCTGCAATTTATCACCATGCATATTAAATATCGGCCAGTTTTGAACACAAAATTTATAACAGAAAAACACACAAACAAAGATTATAGAGTGAGCTAGGTACGACTCTTGTAGACTTCGAGTTATTTCTGTGGAAAATACGCGATTACGAGAAAATACAATCGTCATTCAGCAAAAAAATATTCATTCAAGTATTTCTTTCAAAATTGACAAAAGCCTACTAGTGTTGGGTAACTCTTGTAAGAGGCGGTTCATGTGCCCCGGACACGACGCAGAAATGTAAGAGCGGCTCACTTTACAAAACTGTATCACCTCAATTCGAATGTCTTACTAAGCGTCTACGCATCGGTGAGCCGAAAGACGCGAGACGCGAGAGACACCCAGGACCCAAGGTAGTCTCGGCAAACACATCGGATCGATAGGCCGAAGACTGTCGCCATTCTCAACTCTCGACCGCTCGACCATCATGTCACTCAATTCAGATTTAAGGACTAGAACGAAACTGCGGCACTTGTGTTGTGAAGCCACATCTGGGCCGGAGCGAGAGCGCAATCCGAGCGATCTGATAATCAAATATGTTTTGCCAAACGCCCCAACTGAAGTAATAAAAATTCAGTGACCCTATAGTTAATTGCTTTCATGTTGATAGAAGGTACTTATTTATTTATTTATTTATTTATTTCGAAAAATCGGAATACAAACAGGCCGAGGCCCACTTAAAGTATTCACTCAAGTTAACCTTCATAGTTTGACAAGGAGAGAACAATTATGCTTTTCTGCTTTTCTAATATTCAAAAGTTAATGTAAAAAGTAAAAATGAGCAATCTTCCCTTTTCACTAGTGTGTCTTGTCATAAATCACCGGATTTGTAGTTATTCCTCATAACAAAATTAGGGTTGTTTTTTAGAGGTTGCTTCTTTGACCGTTCTCACCGACCGAATATGCAGAAAGTTTGTTCTACAATGAGCGCTTCATCTATAACATCTAACGTAACGACATTATCCCCCTTTTTATCGGTCCAGCTGCGCGCGACACAGTATGTAGTGGAACAAATTTTGTCTCGACTGCCTGTCGCGTCATGAACGCCCGGAATGCCTCGCCTCATTGGAAGTGGTACACTGTACCGCTTAGATACAAAAGTAAGGCTCCTCTTACAAACTCAATTTTAAAACGTGTACTACCCAACACTAAAGCCTACTAATAATCTCGAAATTATCTTGCCAAATAGACCCTAATCGAATATTTTAACCATAACCCGTTTACATTTGAAACTACAGATGTCGCTCACATCACTGTAGTCGCTTCGTTTCCCATTCAAAGATTATAGAGTTAGAAAGACAGGAAACGCCCTTATATCTTCACGCAGAAAGTTACTGATTCTGTCTTATTGATATTTTTTTTCTTGATATCAGATAATCAATTGCTGAATAAAAAACGGAATTCCACATATTTCATTACACATGTTTCTATTCGTATGATGTTTATTGTTATTTCATCCTTTGTTTAGTTTTTTCATACGACAATAGAGACCAACTGTCAATATAGTTATGCATAAGATGTTTTCATATTTTCTTCTCATTGTTTTTTTGATCGTATTTATTGTTTTATCAAGTTGGTGAACGTTTATATACAATAATCTGATCCTGTTTCTTATTTTAATGTTACAGCCAATCATTTTTCATTCTAAACGACTTCCTATATTTATGTGATATTTATACGGATCATTCATTATAAAGTCCTAAGGATGATTTAAAATGAATCGAAACGTCGGCATTTCGTCTAATTGATCCTTTGTAATACGTACCTAAAAGGACCCTCTCATTAATTAGTTGAAATACCTATTAATAGCCTACAACCTAGCTTAGCATGAACTACTCTACGTCCGTTTCAATCAACTACTCCAACCTAGTCCGCCGTTACTCTAAACAGAACACAAAAGTCCCCTACGCAAGTAAGAAGCGTATCGAAACTACCCAAGGTTAACTTTACCAGATATAACCCCCTTCACTTATGACATGAAACAACGGCTAAAACCATCACCAAAAGCCAGTACAACCCTAACGAGGTAAGACAAGCACAATACTAGCCCTCACATTATCAACGCTAAATTCAATGAAGTACTGCCAGTACTACCATCACATTTCCACAGACGCCTCTAAAATCTCAAGCGGAGTTGGACCTGCGATGATCACGTCAGACCAGGAGCTCTCATTCAGTCTACATGCATACTCTACACTCTAGCACTCTATGGGAGTTGAACTCGATATATCAAGCAACAAATTACACAAACAGCCTCGGCCAAACCAAGAAAAAATTGTAATCCTTACTGATTCGCTTGGTTCAATATTATCGCTGAAATAGTTATATGGTAAGACAGCTCTAGACAAATGTCAACTCTGCATCTGTAACCGAACGGCAAAAATGTGGCCCTTTTCTGGCTCCGTACTCATATCGCCATATCTGGTAGAACAGACATCCGCTCGAGCAAAGCGACCTCCACAATAGTCCACAAACTAAAATTCAAGATCGAATGTACTAGAATGTGGAGAATTACATCAAGCAAATCTTAATAAACCCGTGGCAATCCGAATCGACTCAGTGTGAATCAAAACTTCGCGATATAAAACCAACTTGTCACTTGGTTTCAGGCCCGGATCTGGGGGGGGGACAAGCAGGGCGCTTGCCCCGGACGCCAGCTTAAGAGGGGCGCCAAAATCAATTAGCGGTTAAATATTTTATTTTTGATTTCCAAAGTGCTAAAACCTAAAAAGTAGAATGAGAACATGATAAACCATCACTATGCGAAATATCTTTGAAATTAATTCATGCCCTCAATGTAACTTTTGTAATTCAAAAGGCAAGGAAAAAGGGCGAAGAATTAGATTCACAACGATTTTCCGGTTTCCATTCGACTTAGCTTAATAGCTAATATAATTGTATATAATAGCTTACATAATTGTAATCGGCAAAGGTTTTTTATGAATGGATAACTTTCTGTGGCACGTTGAGCACTTTCTGGTTGAACAAAAATCATAAAAAGTTTTCGGTGACGATGAATTCCATCAATTTTGTATACCCAGAAAGTGCTCGATTTCGAATTTCAAGGACTATTATTATTCATATTTCATTTTTATGAATTTCATTCATCATTTATGTGTATGTATATTCGTCTTTATTTCATTATTTCTCGTTGATTCATCTTCATTTAATAGCAATTATAATATTTATTTCACTCCTTTCTCCATAATATTCATATTACATTTTTCTGTTGATATTGTTTCATGGAATGTGGTTTGTTTCGAAAACAATTGCCGTTAAAAACTTTATCATTTTTACTTTGCCCTCTTCCACCCGAGAACAAATTCTGCGAGCACCCATGCATAAATATAAAAAAGAAATAGAGAGAAACGAAAAACTGATGTCGCCTACGCCTCATCATCCTAATCACATCTGGAACTAAGGGCGTTGGCAATAATTGCGGTTTCATTCGAATTACAATTATATTTGTATATTTTTCTGTGTGAACGTATAATCAAATTTTTCCGAACTTTTCAGACTTTGATTGGAGATTGCTTTTATTTTCAAAAAAATAAAAAAGTTTAAGAAAATAATAACTGCTGGCATTGCCGTTATCCAAAGCATTAAGCGAACCTATCACGTGGAGGAGTATTTTGTTTGAATTAAAAATGATCAGGCGGTGGTTTTTAAAAATTTCTATAGTTTTTTTCTTTTTTGAATATTTGTGCAACATCTGCATTAAAATTGATATCGATAGTCAAAGACAAAAGGATACCTTTTTATTTGAGCGTCGATATCTCCATAATGAATTGACGAAAAAAAAAGAAATTGAAGCTTAATTAACGAATTATCCGAACATTATAGCGGTTAAGAAAAAAATAGACTAAAAAATAAATTGAAAATTTTGTTGTTGTTGGTTTTTCTAATATAACTAAAAATTTATGACGTTACAAGATTTCAAAGTAATAATCCAAAAACAAGATACACGAGGCACAATTTGTTTTTTGTTTTTTCTTGTACGACCATTCCTCTCGAAGTTATGGCCTATTGAAAATTACTCCAAAAATATTGATTTTAGTTTGATCCTGAATTTTTGCCCCGGTCAGAAAAAATCGTAGATCCGATCCTCCTTGGTTTTTCTAGCATTTTGGCCGTCGTTGTGGATTTATTCTCGACGTTTCGCCAGTTCGAGTGTTTGGCATCTTCAGGAGTTATACTTTCAGTAGATGTTCTCGTTGAAATGAGCTGCCTGATTGTGGCATGTGTGTGATGTGTGATCAGGCAGATCATTTCTACGGAAGCATTTCCTGAAAGTACAACTCTTGAGGATACCACACACCTGAATTGGGGAAATGTCGATAATTATTCCACGACGACGGCCGAAGTTCTCGAAAAAACAAGTGACATTGAACGATGGCCTCGAAAGTCCCGACCAATTCATAAAACAAACTTCTCAAAAATGGCAGTGCTTTCCTTCAAATTGCCTACAGCAAATTAAAGTGACATGTCTCCATTTTGGTCATACGAAACTTACACTTGGTTTTCTTCTTGAACCACCTCCAAGATGTGAACTACGCCGAACCACTCCCACCGTCAAACATGTGCTATCAGAGTGCCCAAAATACGTGAACCATAGACTTATATTGTCAAGCGTCTCATTGTCAGATATAGGTATGGTAATTGGGGATCAATCCGCACAATTAATTCAACGACTGGGAGACTTATAGTTTCTCCTTATTACTTTTTTGCAATAAATTCGAAAACCGTAATAGTTTTTAGTAGAGAATTAATTGTCTTTTCAAATGAAGTAGCACAAGAATGTACAACTCATACGAAAAATTTTGTATTGACGTTGTATTTTCAAAATTCGAAGATGATGTATGTGTCTTGGAACATAAGAAACATAATAGTATAGCTATTGGATTTATTCCATTCGACTGTTCCACTCTTTATAGTTATATTCATGGTATTACATCGTAATTGTCTTTTTTGAAACATAGATGAATTCAAAATAGTAATCATCGAAATGAATACCATTTTCAATTCCCAAAATGTTTCTTTTTCTTATCGTAATTGTCATCATAGCTTTGCCTTATTGCTATAACGAGGTTTCATTGGAATATTTTTTTTAATGACGGTGCAGCCGTGTGAAAGTTTTTTTGTCGGCGGTGAAATATTCTATATATGTTCTTTTAAGATTTTTCATATTGTTTTGTATGAAATAAAAAGGATTCTGATCAAACCAAAGTTATTTTGTTAATACAGTTCTGGGGTGAGCTAACCAGAAATATTCAAATATTGAAAATTTTATTCCGATGTGTTATTTGTGCGGATATGTAGGTATATCTCCTGGGAATTTTGCATCGGTAGCATCTAACAATAGCAGAACATTCCGTAAAATTCTCCCATAATTAGTAATACTACAGCTGTCTATACAAGATAACAGGAGTTGATTTTCTCGCACTTCTAGAAACGATTTATTCGCTTAGTTCGAGTCCGAATTCCATTTTCTGAAGTGGAAAATTGATTTGGAATAACTCGCTGGGTACAAGACGAATCTTCTTCTTGCTTAGCTTCTCTTTAGATGGATAGAACTGAAAATCCGTCAACTCTTTGGCATTCGATTAGTTGAATTTTTTCATATGATCGAGTCCCATCTATCCTGTTATGGTTAATTTCAGTCTTCAATTTCGAAACAAGTCAAGCTAGCCATGATATTCCATGAACGATATTGATATGTTCCTGATATTTGGGATTTTTTTCAGTAGAATAAAATCTGAACGTGTTCTTCTTCTTCGAAATAACAACCTCATGATTTGGTGGAAAGTTGTCAAATAGTTTCCGTGAATGGTTTTTCATTCAAATCAAAACTGAAATTGCATATCAAAACTATATTGTTTCAATCGATTGTCTGGTCATTTTGAAAAAATACTTTCATTTAAGTGTCTCCTGAATTGTTTTCAAATGTTCCTTTCTGAATGAACATTGGTAGATGACACTTGTTTTTTCGAGCATTTTGGCCGTCGTTGTAGATTCGTTCGTTTCGCCAGTTCGTGTGTCTGGCCTCTTTAGGCGTTAGACTTTCAGGTGATGTTTCCGCTGAATTGAGCTGCCTGATTATTATTATATGATATAATAGTATTTTATTATATGATATTATTTTATTATAAGATGGAGTAACTACTTGACTGCACGGTAGACAGAGTGATTGGAAGTAAACAGGCGTGTCGCCTAGACTAAAGTAGGAAGACGAAAGAAAGAATATGATATTATTATAATAATAATCAGACAGATTAATTCAGCGAGAACATCTCCTGAAAGTATAACTCCTGAAAATGCCAGACACTCGAACTAGAGAAACGTCAAGAATTAATCTACGACGATGGCACAAATCCTCAAAAACAGAATTGACATTGAACGATGGTCGCGAAAGCCTCAACCAATCCATGGCAGATGCTTTGTATTATTTCCCGCATCTGATGTATCGTGTTTATTTTAATTATGATGTAGTGGTTCTACATATGGAAGATTGTCCTATTTGTTGATATCGGTTTTTCACAGGAATTCAATGTTATTTCATTTTATTTTTTCTAATAACCCTCAGATCCAGAAATCGAGTCCATTTTTTCCCATTTCCAATACTACGGTGAACTTTGAATTTATATATTTTTTTCTGCATTGTTGAATATTTCAATTTGTTCTTGTATTTTTATCCCTTGTGTTGCCATAATGAGATCGTAAACAAAAAAATCAAAATTTGAAAAACATATCCATATGAACTTGTATACAGTTCCCCACTAGTAACTGATACGTTGGTGAATAGATGGTTCGGTAAATATTGTTACCTCTGGTTCACAAACTGCTGCAATATGATATCAACACACAAACAACTCAAATACATATTTATATTCTCCAAAGTGCTAGACCGCTACAAAAACCGTTTTTTCTAAAAAAGTGAATGACACTCAACAGTTCAGAGCACAAGTAATGTGATGATTATTAAGATGAAACATTCCTGGAATCAAAGTAATCAATCAAGGTAATCAAGAATGCAAACGAATCTCTAAAATTTTTCAGCACAATAACAACCCTGAATTTTGTCATAAGATATTCGTGAAAAAAATTGATTGATCCATCAAGAGGTTTGAACATCTGTAAAATTGTCAGGAAATCAGCTTATTCCCATCAATTACAACAAAACATGATTAAATACAGATGCTCATCATTTACTTTGTTTTTCTACAAAACATCCAAAGCTGTTCATTTTCCTGATTCAACTCGAACTGTCTGTTTCTATTTATAACCATTATTTGTCAAGACATGGAAACAAAAACCAACGCTTGAGTTGGCATGATGGAAGAGTATAATTAATTATGGAATCACAACGGATGGGAATCCATAACTCAGTCTTGATATGTTCAAGCAGAACATCATTGTTGTTCGAATGGTCTGATTTGCTAATTATGATTCATACTAGGTAATTTTTAATATTTGCTCAATAGGGGATCTCGATTTTTGTTATCAAGTGAAATGGCCTGTCAATTATGTTGACAGATAGTCTTCAATTCGAATGATAGAAGAAAAATATATATATATATATATACTCCATTCGCAAATATGAAATCACACCTCGGGCCCTTGGAAATTTGACACATTCCACTTTGTATCAAACGAAAATGGAGGTTATGACGCATGTCGAAATATGTTTATGTTCTAAGTCAACACTTTATTGCCCTCTCTACATCTAGCAATTACGTAACTAAGCACAATATGTAAACAAAGAAACAAACTGGCATCGTAATTTTGTCATTAACGATATTTTCTGTGTGCGCACAGTTTTCATCAGGTGCACCCATTCCTAAAAACGATACCATGACCTCCTATGTGATTTTATAATAGTGAATGGAGTATACTTCGTATATAATTATAATAACCTTCAGTAGTTGCGACTATGTGCAGCTACAACCCAATTTTTTTCAGTCCTAACAACTAGTTGAATTTTCGAGTTTTCAGTGCGTTTTGCGACAAGAAGACTAATAGAGGTCGGGTGAATTTCAGTTCCCTAAAAACTAATAATCGTGAAAACTTCAACCAAAATGTATTAAAGTAGTGACTAATCACCTTGTAGAAAAAGAGTAACTGAAGGAAAAATTTATAAATGCGACGAAAAACGTTTTCAATATATTATTTTTGCTTCTGAACATTTTTTCCAGTTTTCCGACTAATCTAACATCACTATCTCGATTAAATCGGCAAAATCAATTTTCTGTTGAGTCAGAATTGGACAGATTTTTCAGATCGCAAACATTCATATTAGGTACCTTCACATTAACGATCTTTCACGCGCGATTCATCGCGCGCGAAAATCACTCGCGCTTTCGCGCGGTCTGGATTGGCGCGTGTAAACTGTATCAGCTAAATGTAGACTAACGATCTTTCCTGCGTGACTGGAACGTCACGTGCCAATCGCGCTTATCGAGATGAAATAATCGCGCGGGTAATCGCTAGCGAGAGAGTGTGCGATTTTCATGCATCTAATCCCGAGCGAAAGGTTTCCCTTACACTATCATGCATTCGCGCGCGATTGTCACGGGACGTCGCGCAGGAAAGATCGTTAATGTAAAGATTGTAAAGGTACCTATTATGCTTGAGAATCATAGAAAAAATGAAGCTAATGACTTCTTTTATGAATGCTTGCGTGAACAGTAGCTGTCCAAAATATGTTGCTCATTACAAAAGATTTATATGATTCAATATTCAGATGCTCTAAATTTGTTGGTTATGGGCATTTGATTTGAATAATTTAACGATATCGACGCAGTTGAACTTTTCATTGTTACTTTTTTATTCTCTGGACAATTTTCAGTGGTTTTACTGCTCAAAACAAATATTTAGATACTGACTAATTGGCCTGAATGGACTTCTTATAATGTTCAGGATGCTTGATAGAGTGAGAAAATTATCATTGTTTCCCAAGGGGCCCCCTCTGAAATTTTGATAAACCGAAAACTGATTTCGCCTGCGGCTCATCGAATAATTATTTGCCCCCTCCCCGAGAAAAAATTCTGCGGGCGCTCATGTTCTTTGCGTAAATTCAAGGAACAATATATTATCAAGTTTCAATGAACTTTTACTGGTAGTCCCCTACTCAATTCATTCCAAATAATGTAAAGTAGATTATAAAAGTGTTTTCAACACAAAGTGACAATGAATATAATTCAAAATGAATAATTATCTCTTGACTTCAAACAACTCAATATGTCATGCACAAACGGTAAATCCGAAAAGCTTTAAAATCTCGATTCATTTCTGGATGAATTTCGTGTTTCTAAAGAAGGCGGACTATCTTTCGGACGGGAACATCCTATGTTTGTTCCAAATAAACATAACTTCATAGTACTTAAAGTAATCATGAACACGCCATAAATTTATCAAATAATGAAAATAAATTTCAGCCACAAATCCTAACAATTCTATCAGCGTCAAAAATTAAAGCGAATCAATCAGGTTGAAGAGATAATGACATGGACAATTTCCCCGTTGTCGATGTGCCACATATTTTTCAGATGTGCCAGATTTGCTATTCTGACTTATTCCCTGAGTACCTATTCAAGACGTTGTTCCTAGATTCAACCAGAATGGCTAGCGTTGTTTTTTTTACTCTAGACCACTTTGCCCTGCATATTATTTTGACCACCCTGTCAGTTATAATATACCTATTCCAGTGGAGACTGAAAAAGTTGTTTTCTTATAAAGGAAGTGTTCGGTACTGATAAAAAATTTGAACGTGTCGAGAAGCACCATTTCGTGTGCAAGTTTCTGATACATGATTTTCGTTTTGATTGTTAGTTTGAGTTTTAACCGAATACTCCACTTTCATGGTACATCGTGAATATCTAAACCAAATTGTAGAATGGACTACCTATACCTAATATTCCAACATGAATGCGAAATTCGAAAACGACCGACGAAGTAGTGAGTTTTCGAAGTGTTGGAATTGCCTTCTGCCACGAGTTTTAGACCATATTTTCTCTATTTCATTCTGTCAGTTGGTGCGACTTAAGAAATTTGACAGATTTCGGAATTTGAATTGATAGGTTGAGAGGTCAGTATTCACAACCACAAAACGAAAAATATAACTCAAAACAATGCTCCAATGAGTTCATTTCAGCACTATTTTTAGTACTGTAATGAACTCATTCTTCTTCTTGAAGTGCTTATCTCCAGTGGCGGCTTTAGGGGGTGGCGAACGGGGCAATCGCCCGGGGCCTCGCTCTTGGTAGGGCCTCGCGCGCAACAACCCGAGCAAATTTTGATATCGACTCAGATCCCTTATTATTTATAAAGGTTTGAAAATAAGGTAAATTCGAAAAAAGTTAGTTAATCAATACATTCATTCAGAACAAAATTGAAAAAACCATTTCGTAGTTTTTGAATATTGCGCTTTGTTGGAATGTCCGAACGGGTAATTGAGGCACCAGATGTCCGATCGACCAGACCAGTAGGTAGAAAAGAATGCACACAACACAATTAGGGTGAAATAATCTAAGTATTTATGTCAATGTTTACTTATCCCAGATGTTGGAACCTCATAAAATATTTATAGCCCTGTTGACCGTTCTTTGGCGGTCCCTTTGAAATGTTTGTTGAATTATCGTCTTATGAATGAATTCATTTCATTGTAGAGAATTACGAAAGGAGGAGAGCGAAATCTGTTTTTTTTCAAACCTAGTGATTAGAGATAAGAATATTGGGTTCAGTTTTGTTATATTCTATTTTTTGTGATGGAAAACTTCCATTGTTTTCGGTTCTTCTTTTACATTCAGAGGTCATATTCGTTCTTTTCAGTGTGGCTCTTGTAAATATAAATTTGGATACCAACTATCCAATGAATTTATCCAATACATAATACTTCATTCAGTATATCGGAAACTCAAAAGTATCCAAGTTGCACAACACTACCACGAACTGCTCTGAGCTTTAGGACTTGATACAACTGGGACTTTACGTTCACGCCCTCAATCAAACTCATAATTAGTGGCACCTCTATCGCTCGGACAATCTCATGAGAAGTCACATATGGTGGATTTTTCAGAGAAATTTTCGATAAAAATATCGTAAAATACCACTGTTTCCAATAGAAATATGCATACAAGATGGCGCCATTTCTAAAGAAACTTTCTATTCTGTTCATCTGGATCATAAAAATAAACAGTTTTATTTTTATGGCCTTCTCTTCGAAACCGAGAAGTTCTTTTCAAAATACCTAATAGTACTTTCATCATTTATTATCACCATCTGTGGGAATTCCACTACCCGTCTCTTTTTCAACCCCCGCTGTAGATCCAAAGTCTAAGACTTGTGGTTCAATTGGTTTGGTTTATTAGAACAGAATGAACAAACGGGTCATTTTCATAGTGAAGAACCGAAAAAGTGTGAAAAAACTGTTTGTTACTCAAAAATTATTTCTGACACTCTGTGCGAAATTCAACAAGAGATTTGAAATGAGTTCCCGTGATCGAGATGCCGGTAGAAAATTCGAGTCGGGTAGTTCAGAAAGGAAACGAGCAATCAAAAGAAAGCTTGACAGGTGCTGGATGATTTATTCACAAACAAAGTTTTTCTAGACTTAAAATTATAAAAACATATTCAAGGAATTCGATGACACAAGATCGGCTTTCAGCCCTTGCTATTCTATCAATAGAAAATGACGTAGCTCATTCGATCGATTATGATACTTCAATTATTGAAGATTTCAGTGCTAGGAACAGCCGCAAACATGAATTTCAAATTTATCATTTCTGTATTTGTTAATTTTGTAAATCTTCCAAAGTTATATTATATTATTATATTTTAATTAAAACTCAAATTTCATATCTTCATAAAATATGGCAATAACCACGAAGGAAAAAGGGCCTCGCCAAGACTTCCCGTCCGGGGCCTCGCAATGGCAAAGGCCGCCCCTGCTTAACTCCTCTGTAGATGTTGGCTATCACATTGGTCCAAAATACCTTATTGACTGCCGCTCTGAATAGACCTATCGATGTCATACCAGTCCATGTTCGTAAATTTCGCAGCCACGATGTTCTTCTTCGTCCTGCCAACCTTGGGCCCTCTATTTTCCCCTGTAGAATGAGTTGAAGAAGATGTTATTTTTCATTACGCACTATATGTTGATATTCCAATTTTTTGCGTTTGATGTTTTGCAGATATTCTAGTTGTCCCTCCATACGTTGCAATAGCGTATCGTTTGACACGTGGTGTATCCATGAGATTCGGATCATGCGACGGTAACACCACATCCCAAATGCATCTATGCGCTTGCATGAGGCATCCGTAAGGGTCCACGCTTCTGCTCCATACAGGAGGGTTGAGAGTACATAGCATTTTAATATTCTTATTCTTGTATGTATTTTGAGAGGTAGGTTGCATAGTATGTTACGCATCTTGTTAAATGTACCTCTTGCTTTTTCAATTCGGCACTTTATTTTCCGAGAGTTATCCCAGTTTTTATTCAAGATACAGCCCAGATATGTAATTGTATGTGTCATCGTGAGAGCAACAATGACTGCATTCACCGAACGTAACAGTTGTGTAACTGTTGCGAAATCGTCCGGTGGCATATACGCTACAAACTCAGCACGTTCCGGAGAAGCGGGCATTTTGGGAACGCTTTCTGTTTATGCTAGGTAGCGGTAGCGGAGCGGTGGCAATATTCTTCGTTCGGTGAATGCAGCCATTGTTAGCGGTGAATTGTATGTTATCGATGGCGGTTTTACTGATAATTAATGTGTGTGTCTTCTTACCGTTGATCTTCATACCATATCTGTTGCATGCAGTCCCCACACGGTTTATAAGTCTCTGAACTCATTACGATACCGAAATAGAGAAATGAAATTATTGAACAAAAGAGTTGATAGTTCAAAAGAAAAGATGAACGATAAAAGGATTTATTTTGAGCGATATCCTTACTATTTGGCCCAAAACTATATAACAGAAATGGTTCCTTAACTTTTTGACTTACCAATGTCATCTCGTTTTTCATGACATGTTTCATCCAAAATGTTATATATACAACTAAAAGTTTTAACAAAAGCAGCAGAAAACTCCAAGGATACTGGAATCAAGACTAATAATTTTTTTCATATAAACTCCAGTAAACTTCAGAGCATAATTTATCACACTCGCAACGCCAAGTGCTGTGAACGTCCGTCGCTTTTAGTTTTTCACCACAAACTAGTATCATTATCAATGAAGTACAACTTTCATCGGATAAACTAGATGAATTCTCATACTTCGTGAATAATAATAAAAGATTTTGCATGAATCGAGGAGTATTGTCTCTCTTGCGACCTTCAGGATCCTATTCCTATCGTACGTGCTGGGGTCGCGATGATAGTAAGTAGAAGTCTCTCATCCAGAAAGCTGCCTGATATTGAAAATCTCTCAATTGAGAGCAATATGAAGCAGTGAGGGTACCGTTGATTAAACTTGTGGTGGTTGCAGTTTATAGGCCTCCATCAGGTGACTACCAAATATTCGAGTCCAATATTACAGTTTTGAGAACGACATAATGGTTTCAGCGCTCTTTCACCGTCAATGCTGTGAAATTGCATAATGAACATTATGTTTTTTTTGTAATTATTATTGTCTTTGAGTTCTAACAAATTTGGTTTATATGTAAGGAACATTGAAGAGGACAATATACTCGCTAGATGACATTCAAAATTGTTAGTTTGGTTGTTATATGGCAATACTTTTATTTTTCATACAGAGTGTCGAAAAAGGCTGTGAGGTATTTGTCTATTTGATAAAATAGAGAGTCTACGGTCTCTTCTCTGTTTCATTTCCAATAATAATAATAATAATAAAAAAAATCAGAAGAAAAGTTTTATCTTTATTAAAATTTAGACAAGGTTTTGGAAAATTGAGTGGCAAAGTTTATGTTGTCCGAATATTAACCCTCGCGATGCAGGCACTCTTCTAATCGAACATGGAAATTAGCCTTTACGCGTCTACACTTCTCTGTTATTATGCTCCAATTCCTCTGAAATTCGTTGTTTGTGAAACTTTAGTACGCAAATTCGGATACACATAGGCGTACGGTGTTTTCTGGTACTCTGGCATCATCTTCTGGGTTTCTTCTCAAAACTCTCCGAATTGGTTTGATGTCGATCCATTAGCTGAAGTACTCCACAAACTGTCAACGAGGGTGATTCATCTAGTAAAGGTGTTATCCATATAGTATTACACCTTGTCCATATTTCGCCATCCGAAGAATAGTATACAATCCATTACTCAACTCATTAAAGAAGAAATCATATCCATTACCATATCCACGCAGCTGGGTGATACTCAATGCTCCTACTTGTGATTGGTTTTTTCCCATCTCTTAACCTTCGAAAATAAGTTCGTAGACCGACACTTTGCTGCTTATAAGTCCATAGATTCAGTTAACTACACATTGAGTTACTTTCTCTATTTATATCAAGTCTATTCAATTTATCTCGTCCATTAGTAAAAACTTTCCGTCACTCGTTCACTTTATAAGGTCTCTCTCGTGTACGAGATTTCACGACATCACGTATGAATACCACGATCACATCGTATGCTTTTAACGCTTCGACACTTACGAATCTCATTAAGTTTATACCATCAGCTAGAATCAGACCCTCCTCCAGGCTTCTGAAAGCCTGATATCCATCTTTTATCTTCGAACTAATCAAACTATAAAGAAATTATCAACTAATGTACAATAACAATAATAAGGTAAATTGAACAACACAATAAAAAATTAAAATTATAAAAGCAGTACACTCTTACTTCTATCCGAATAGTTCCCATGGTTTACCACAGCTGGTCTACCTTTTTTCTTGAGGAAACCAGCGAAGAAAAAAAATTGTGGAATATATGTTGTGTGTCAATGTTTGTCACATGTGTACCTCAAAATGTGTGGAGTGAAACGAAGAAATTCCTTCCTTTTCCGTTCCCGACATAGTTTAACAAGACGTCTGCTAACAGCTCTCTGGAATTATCTGAAAAATATCTTTGAATTTCGTTCCGATATTGGAAAGAAAACCCTCAAAGAAGGGATTAATTTTTCCCTGGAGTTTTTCCTTTTCCAAGGAATTTTTCCTGGATTGTTTTTGGATTTATATTTCCTGGTGTTATCGCCGCTGAAATACATTTCTCTTGAAATTACTTCTCCCTGGAATCGTCTTCGCTGGAATATTCTTCCCGAATGTCTTCAGTTTCCTATACTTCGAAGAAGTAGAACACCGAAATAAGATCTACGCCGAAACAAACTGCGGATTCCGAAACTTTTTCAGAAGAGCAAAATATCCCTGAAATTGTTAAATTTGTGAATATCCCAGAAATTTGTTGTAAATATTATTTCCCTAAATTTTAACCTGGCGCCAGTTAATTGTATATGTATGTAAATAATATTGTGAGAAAAAATTATTGTATACATTCAACTTGGAATTTGCTCGACTTGAGCCTTATGTTTTCTTTTCACTGGTTGGAATTGTGAGATCAGGCCCACACCCAATCAACCGACTGAGCTCGGGCATTATAACTCATAGTGTGGTCAAAAGATTGCTACACAATAAATAAGCGCCCAACTCTTCCTTTTCTGAGGTAAAAAAAATGAATTCAGCACGATCGCACGGAAATTCATTCCGTGTCCGATTGAGCTAAGCCCAGACGTTTTACCCCCTTACGAAAAACACTACCAACCCCAGTACCTAACACCGCCAAACACCACGAGTAGACGGACGATTACCAGTCTTACCGGCCTCCGAAAGGGGCAAAAGATGTGAATCGACGAATGCTAGATTCTGACCGTCCAACTTGACGATTTAGATTCTCCTGTCAATAAAAGAACATTAATTCTGGCTAGTTCTGATCGGGAAAATGTTTTCAACCGTGTAAGGTGCTCACATTCGGACCTGTTCTGTAACCTGTAATTGTGATAGATATTCCTTTCGTTTTTTACTTGTGTCATGAATTCTCAGCATTACTGGTTTTATACTTTGCCTTTTCCTTTCATTTCTCGATTAGTAAAGCCATAGTTCCCCTTCTGGGAAACTCAAGCATAGATTAACATTCACTTCACTCTTGACTGGAAGATTGTCGCTTAGATAAACCAGAACTCTGTCTCTGACTAGAGACTACCCAGGTAGGTTTGCTATTTTCCCCTATTCAGCCATTTCATTCAGAAGAATGGCTGACGCCCCACAGTCAATTTTTTCCGAGAGAAACTCCCAGCACAACATGGTGGCCAGAGACAACAAAATGGCGACAACCCCATTACAAAATGGCTCGGACATTATAACTCATAGTGTGGTCAAAAGATGGCTACATTTTTATTATGATTATTTAAAAAAATACTGTCTAATTGAGAATGAACACTTTTTTCAAGTCGGTTAATTACAAAAGTATTCATAATAATAAATCTGTGCCACTTTTCAAAATATAAGATCCACAAGTACTCACTAATGTAAGTAGAACGTTCATTGTCAGGATAAGACTTTGCTACCAGAAAAATGGAGGGCATATCGAAAGGCTTCTGTAGAGGAAACAGAATCATTCTTTCTTTTACTCATTCCATTTTGTCACAATTTTTTTTTTCTTCCATAAATGTTCTTCTGTTAAAAGTATAATGTAGATTCATTCTGCGTGAACACTTGTTACACCCTTCGTGAAGCATGAACTTTCACCTTTATGCATGTGAATAGATGGTAAAATATCTTATTTAGTGATATCGTAGTCCTTTATTGTAACCATCATAACTGCGAAATTTATCGGACAAAGTAGCCTTGCCAGATAATATAACACAGGTTAATTATGACCAATAGAATCTTTTAAAATATAATTTGATGTAGATTCAGAATAGGATATGATTTTAGAAATTATTCCCTAATTATAATCGACCCCTCCGAAGTTTGAATCATTCTTCTGATTCATTATTGAGTTTATTAGACAACTTGAAATGGGTATACTAAGTACATGATGTTATCCCGATTTTGTATATATTAGAATATTTCCATAGACGCTTTAGGTAGTATTTCAGGATGAGAATAATCCATTAATGAATAAATGTTATGTTGATAACGTATAATAGCGAAATATAAATTAAACATTCAATTATTTTCTCAAATCTACCTGCAATACCTGTTGTTCCATGATATAATATGTTTTCTTATTCTGGAAATTGTTTTTTTTTTCAGGTACAGCATCTCGATATTCATCGTTCCTCTCATCATTCTCATCTTCACATACACAGCTATCTGCAGGACTATTTGGCTTAGCTCTGAATCGAATCTGAGGCCCAGAAATTCTCAAACCTATCAAAACAATGGAAAGAATAGGAGATTGCCTCTTATTTCAAGGGCAAAAATCAACACTATAAAGCAGACCATAGCCGTCATTGTGATGTATATAGTTTGCAGTTCACCTTTCATAGTTGCTCTACTCTGGGCTTCTTGGGACCCTGATAATCCCTTCAAAGAAGGTTAGTAGGAATTCATCTCTTAAGAAAATTCATATTTTTGTCTCATTCGGTGTTGACTATTCCTCTCTATTTCATGACTTTTTGAAACAATTTCAACTATTCAACATATAATAATTGTATTAGTCTGGAAGCTCGAGTAATATAGGTTCAGACTAAAAAATAATGATTAATAATCGTTTCTCTAATTATGTGTCAAATCTCGTAGAACAAAACAATGTTAGAATACATATTTCATTCCAGCACTGTCTTCAGTAATATTTATCGATGACATGTTGACCTCCTGCCACGGATTTATTAAACATCTGTCAAGTTTATGAGATAGAAAATAGTTCTGCCAATCAATCTTTTGCAATGCAAAAATCAGTAAACGATTTTCACGGCAACATTTCATAAATTTCGATAAAAATTAAGCGATGTATGATACTCGTACAGAAGGCTCATTCTAACACTCTTTCATTCAATGCCTTCTGCACTTGTATCATAAATATAGTCCGTCTCAGAATTATTAGAGAGTTATCGAAACGCAAATAGAGGCCTAACTTAAATAAAGTTTCCCTTATTTTGACATTTACTCATGCGCATTCGCAAAAGATTTTAAGGCGGCCTGTAATAAAATACGGGCCTCCTCTACTTAACTCAAATAAAGGACAGCCGTATTTAAATAAGAGATCCCTTATTTTGACAGTTCTCGCAATCTTCTAGGTTAAACAGCTTCTCACAACTGTCAAAATAAAGGAAATGTCATAATAAAGTTGTCAAGATACAAATCGTTGCGATAGCTCAAATATTCGACCAACGTTAAGGGATCTTTTATTACAGGATCCTTTAATAAAGTCAAGCCTGTATTTGTGTTTCGATAACTCTCTATTAGCATCACGGGCGTCTGTGGAATCTCGAAAATATGTTGGTAATATCACATCAGTAACTTTTGAAATCCAGGATTTAGGTTGGTGTTGAGGAAAAACACTTACTTATGACATTTCAGAGTTTGAATTAACCTCCTGAATATATTTCGAATTCATTTCTGTGTGCCTATATTCTTGATTAAATCGACAAATTAGTTTTGAGAAAAAGAATAATACTGACGAGGCCAAACAAGGCCAAAACCGGTATATCTCTCATGTCAGTGACAAAATCTAATATCATTTCTCCAACCTCATGATAAAAGATCTCTGAGCCTGGGAATTGAAATTGCGATGATTATTATTTTGAATTCATGTTTCAAAAATTAGTTTTGGATTTGAATATTTCTCAAATCTTACCGAATTGAAAATGGCCGGAATTAATCAAGATACCCCTTGCCCCGCCAAACTACAAGGGAACGTGAAGCAGTTTATCGATGTTACTGCCAGGATTCGGCAGATATTTCTACTAGTATTAATCGCGTTTTGCTAGTAATGAAGGTAAACAATCATTTATTGTTTCGAGGTTCTTTCTGATAAATATGTGGGTCTCAAAATTTCAGTTTTGACCTAGCACTGGAAGGAAACCTATTCCACATGATTATACCTTCAAAGAGACATACGACGTTATTTTTTCTAAAATCAAAAACAATGAATAAATCAGTATATAAATCTTTTTTGAACTACCTGCAGACTAACTGAATTTTAATCAAAATCAACATTGGGTATATTATTTAATGAGTCATGAAATGGACAGTATTAATAAATACTAATAATAAGTAATCTATTTTCGAGATTTCACTATCGTAATGGGTACATTACAGTTCTAAAAGTAGTGCTGTAATGAAACTCATTACAGCATTGTTTCAGTTACATTTTTCGTTTTGGAGTTGTTAGTACTGACCTCCAATCGAATCAAATCAATTCAAATTCCGTAATCTGTCAAATTTCGTAAGTCACACCAAATGCCCAGATGAAATATAAAAGTCACTTACCTGAATTTTAATTCGAATTTCGAGAGTATTTCACAAAACTTGACTGAAATAGAGAAAATATCGTCTAATACTCGTTGCAGAAGGCAATTCCAACACGAATGCGAAGTTCGAAAACCAGCGACGAACGAGCAAGTTTTCGATAGCATAGGAGCTCATTCTGCAAATTGTTTTAGAATATACTATTATAGCATTTCACACTTCAAATGATACACAATTTGTCAACAAATATTTTCTATTTGTTTTAACAACTTGGCTATGAAATTGTAAGTTATGTCAGCTTTATACTTTTTGTTCCTCAATACTCAGAAAAAATGAAACAGGGCCAGAACTTGGCTGAATTTTCGATAGTCATCAGTCATCAAGAATGCAAAGATTGCTGAAGAGTATTCGTAGAGAATGAACTTTCAGTAATCTTTGATGAAGTCTTAATTATTTAATGAATGATATCTCTACAATGGAGTTCCTCGAGAGCCTGCATGATTTCATGTTGAAGCATTCCACGCTATTTTCATTATCAATCTTGAATTTCCAATTCCCATGCTTGATCTACAGCGAAATAGTGTGGGTGTAAATATTATAGTCATCATTTTAGCTTGTTTCTCTTTTGCAATTTAAATTAAGTTTGAAAATTTGTCAATACGACAATTATTGATATCATTTCAAAAAAAAATTTTCAAATTTATTTGCCTTGAAAAATATATTCAATATTCAATCATTTTGTAGGTTATATTGATATTTTTCAATCTATGATGAACACACAGACTGGAATTCCGTGGCTTGCTCTGATGACAATAATTTTGAAACGGAGTATAACTATTCTGGTTGCTATCAGAGGAGTTTGACAGGAACAATTGACAGGTTAATCCTCCTAAAATTCAACGTCACAGCCAGCATTGCAATTTTATTATATTCAAACCAATTCTCCAATACTTTATACGTAGATATCAGATACCCTCGTCAGCGATGAGTCATTATTTCGAGTGATCTCAGGTGGAGCATGAATCTGTATAATTATTTTGATTTCAATGTCTAAGTTTAGATAAAGGCCGTGTTTCGCATAAATAACATGTGAACAAAAAACGTATTATGTTATTAATCAAAATGATTCCAGCAAGTAGAAGCAGAGGACAATTAAAAACTATAATTGTTGAAGGTTTTAATTTGAAGGAAAGTAGAATTTTTCGACAAGTACATATCAGAAAACAGATGAATTGAACTTTGGAAAATGTTCAATATAATCCCGTATACATCCATTCTTTTGCTGAACGATTCTATAACTCCAAAAGATATATTTGGATGATTTGGAATACAATTATTGGAATTTTCCATTTGCTGTCATATTTGCAAAAACTGCATGTCTCAGTTTCTACTATCTACTTTTAACCGAACTTCGCAAAGCCAACAAAATAGTTTTACCTGTACACCTCATAAAAAGAAAAGTTCTTCAACAGGAAACAGTCAATTTGTAAAAACGAAATGCAGTTTTTTACGGAGAATTAAAAGGGACTCCTTAAAATTTTTGCACGAGGCGAAAACCTATCTGTATGGGTTGAATTGTGATTTTTCGACACTTGAAGTGGGCCGGCCACTTTCAATTTCGAATTTAAAATGAGAAACAACTTTATCCGCGGAGTGAGAAAAACTGTTCATTTTGTTTTTCAGAACTAGAAATTTGGAGTCTTTTTTATAAGACAAATAATCCCATGAATGACATTAAGAGAGTCTTCCGGGCTTATTGGCCGTGGTCTATTAGGAATTATTTCACCTAACGTTTCGCCCACAACTGCGGTAGGCATCTTCAGAGGATTCTTGGTCTTAGATTGTAACTCGACCGCTGAATTTCCGAAAGTGATGCTGGATTCGATCCGTTGGCCCCACTTATACCCTGATCATTGGCGGGAGAAGGTAGTGGGTTTACGCGCGCGATGTTGATTGGTCCATCGCTTCCACTTCGTATTGGCTTGATTTTGGTCTTTTCCAACACCGGCAACCATGCGCTATGTACCAAAGGAGTTTCTTCCCTTCTGTTCATATTGTTCTTATGTTTATATATCTCAATGGCTTCCATGTTCATCCTAGGATAGAAACTTTTGATGTTTGAAATCGCTTCTGCCTTTGAGAAAACAATATTGTGTCCATCTGTCAGAGCATGTTCCGCCAGTGCGGATTTTTCTGTCTGATTGAGTCGACAGCATCGTTCATGCTCCTTAATTCTCGTATTGATACTTCGCTTCGTTGTACCAATGTAGACTTTGCCGCAGTCACAAGGTATCCTATAAATACCGGGTTGAGAGAGTGGGTCGACTTTGTCTTTGGTAGTTCTGATCATTTGGCCAAGTTTTTGAGTTGGCTTATAGACAGTCTCTATATTGTGGCCCTTTAGTATTCTACCAATTCTATCGGTGACCTTGGGGATATATGGTAAGATAGCTCTTCCATTGGGGGTGAGTTGTGATGTGTTATCATCACGTGTGGAAAGTCTTGGTCTTATTGCCCTCTGAATTTCCTTAGCATTATATCCGTTAGCGACGAATGCATGCTGTAGATGTTCAAGTTCATCCTCCAGAAATTCCGGCTCGCACAATCGTCGGGCTCTATCTACGAGTGTTTTTATAACTCCTCGTTTCTGTTGAGGATGATGATTGGACTGCTTGTGTAGATATCTGTCAGTGTGGGTTGGTTTTCTATAAACCCTGTGTCCTAGCTTTCCATTAGGCTTTCTAGTAACCAAGACGTCTAGAAAGGGTAGAGTACCATCCTTTTCAATTTCCATAGTGAATTGAAAATTTGGGTGCCTACTGTTAAGGGATAGGAAAGCATCCAATTCTTCAAGTCCATGACTCCAGACGACAAAAGTATCATCCACATAACGTAGCCATGTGGACGGTCTCTTAGTTGCCGCTTCAATTGCACTTTCTTCGAATTTCTCCATGAAGAAATTTGTCATCCAGCTATTTTCAGTGGAAAGGCGAATTCTATGAGCAAATAGATGGCTGCGCCATGGGAAACCCTCTAAGTCCTGCAATTGCAAATTTCTTCATGGAGAAATTCTAAGAAAGTGCAATTGAAGCGGCAACTAAGAGACCGTCCACATGGCTACGTTATGTGGATGATACTTTTGTCGTCTGGAGTCATGGACTTGAAGAATTGGATGCTTTCCTATCCCATCTTAACAGTAGGCACCCAAATTTTCAATTCACTATGGAAATTGAAAAGGATGGTGCTCTACCCTCTCTAGACGTCTTGGTTACTAGAAAGCCTAATGGAAAGCTAAGACACAGGGTTTATAGAAAACCAACCCACACTGACAGATATCTACACAAGCAGTCCAATCATCATCCTCAACAGAAACGAGGAGTTATAAAAACACTCGTAGATAGAGCCCGACGATTGTGCGAGCCGGAATTTCTGGAGGATGAACTTGAACATCTACAGCATGCATTCGTCGCTAACGGATATAATGATAAGGAAATTCAGAGGGCAATAAGACCAAGACTTTCCACACGTGATGATAACACATCACAACTCACCCCCAATGGAAGAGCTATCTTACCATATATCCCCAAGGTCACCGATAGAATTGGTAGAATACTGAAGGGCCACAATATAGAGACTGTCTATAAGCCAACTCAAAAACTTGGCCAAATGATCAGAACTACCAAAGACAAAGTCGACCCACTCTCTCAACCCGGTATTTATAGGATACCTTGTGACTGCGGCAAAGTCTACATTGGTACAACGAAGCGAAGTATCAATACGAGAATTAAGGAGCATGAACGATGCTGTCGACTCAATCAGACAGAAAAATCCGCACTAGCGGAACATGCTCTGACAGATGGACAAAATATTGTTTTCTCAAAGGCAGAAACGATTTCAAACATCAAAAGTTTCTATCCTAGGATGAACATGGAAGCCATTGAGATATATAAACATAAGAACAATATGAACAGAAGGGAAGAAACTCCTTTGGTACATAGCGCATGGTTGCCGGTGTTGGAAAAGACCAAAATCAAGCCAATACGAAGTGGAAGCGATGGACCAATCAACATCGCGCGCGTAAACCCACTACCTTCTCCCGCCAATGATCAGGGTATAAGTGGGGCCAACGGATCGAATCCAGCATCACTTTCGGAAATTCAGCGGTCGAGTTACAATCTAAGACCAAGAATCCTCTGAAGATGCCTACCGCAGTTGTGGGCGAAACGTTAGGTGAAATAATTCCTAATAGACCACGGCCAATAAGCCCGGAAGACTCTCTTAATGTCAATATATCCGGTCGTGAAAGCCTGAAACTATTTAATCCCATGAATAGTTCACATGGAGGGGAAAATGTGGGAAGTCTCTCGGACTTCCGGAATTTAAATTAGCCTGTTTAGTTTACCAGGGGTGGACTAGGTTGCGCACTTTAATGTATACATTTTCAACACCCTGCATGATAAGGATTTGAAAAAAACAATTTTGGATACCTTGTACATCAAGCTAAAGAAAAGGTAGTCTTGTCGATTGACGATAAAATATAAATAATGAATAAAAATAAAAGAAGTATTTTTCAAATTCTACTAAAAAAAAACACGAGTACTATATTTTTTTGTCTGCACCAAAGTGTGATACGAAAGTTTTTTATGGTACAAAAAAGTTTGTGTTATTGAATTCGACAAAATTTGTCAAGGTGGCTTTCTGAGCAAAAAGCGCATTGTTAAGAATCCTTGTAATTTTGTCAGATTCAATAATATAAACTGAAACTTTTTTGTTCCTAACTTTCTCATCACACATCTGGTTGAGACAAGTTTAATTTAGAAACACAATGTCAATAGGTACATTCTACAAACTTTAAATAATGAAAATTCTTAAATTAAGGAAAGAAAGAATGATGACTAGTGGACTATTTCAAAGTCAGAATTTCAGGGAGTTTATGTGTGCGATATAAAAATTGGTCAGCATTCTCATTTGAAAAAACAGGGTGGTTTCTTGTTTCGCCAGTTTCGCACCAGTATGTGAAGTCAAAAATAATTTGAGCTTATGCGCTGAGTACCGTCGATTCCGTCAAAATATCAATGATTCATCTTGCACAAAATTTCCGATCTAATTACTAATTACTCCTGAAAATTTCTATAGTATTTCAAAGTGGCACTTAATTCGAAAATTAGAGAGATTTTGAAGAAATGATAAGCTTTTAGTCATAGAAAAACGCACGCATTCCTCATACCTATAAGTCAAAGTTAATCATTAATTCGAAAATTTCCCTTCACGAAGGATATGGTTGTCAAGCTTCATAGATAATGAATTAAACTGTGCTAATTCCTCAAGTAGGGCCATCGGGCTCTGATCTCCTGAGGCTGAAGCGAGAATTAATTTATTTTCAGGTGATTCTATCGAATCCGTTCAAGTTACAATTGATCGTTTCTGGGTTGAACTTCCCTCCATGAATAATGTAGAACCAA
Source organism: Hippodamia convergens (assembly GCA_038502775.1). NCBI lineage: Eukaryota > Metazoa > Arthropoda > Insecta > Coleoptera > Coccinellidae > Hippodamia > Hippodamia convergens. The sequence continues at coordinate 132,007,620 of CM076607.1, read as the reverse complement.
AGACTAAACGACAATTTGAATTGATCGCTTCAAGAGCGGTCGCTTTTTTTGAAGTTATTGGGGTATACTCGTAAAAGACAACATTTGCAGAAATTTATTATCAGGAAACTGGGAAATCTGAAAAGTGCTTTTCTGTCACTGGAAAGTTCAAACTCAAATCGAATTGGACACTAATAGTTGAAATATTGAAGAAGGACAATTCTCTTTTTCATAAACAACCGTTGAAAAATGCTTCTTCAAAGTATTCCTCCATAAAAAGCCTATTCTGTGCAAATAATTTTTAATGAGAGGGCTGAACGCTTTTGACCAAAATCTTTAGTAATATCTGAAAAACAAAATCCAACCTCAATGCAAATCGAGAATAGTACCTTATAACAAAAAAATTGTTAAATTACTTCTTGAATGAATAAATCTGAGATTTCTCCTCATTTATTTCTCCAACTAAAACCTTATAGGTATATGAGGAGAGGTTAAGCCTGTCTAGTCATGTTGATGTACAAAAAAAATCACACAAAGGGAAAACAAATTTTGTGTAACCTTCCAGAGTTTTAACTATCACTTCTGTAAAGTAAAATTTTTTCAAATAAACTAAAAACAGTGCAAGATCTATCTGAAGGACGAGATATGGAGAGATTGTGTAAGATATCAGAAGAATCGTGTGAAGGTGTTACTGAATATTTTGAATATGATATTATATTGGTATGATATCTGGGTCAAGGTGAAAATTAGGTCGGAATTTCAAATGAAATTTCTTGTTTTGAAATAATGAGATGTTTTTTATAATTTTTTTCATGTTCGTCACACGACGTAAACTTTCGTTTTTCAAATTAAATGCCCCAATTTTATTTTCCTTGTTAGATGTATTAAGAGAAAACAAGCGAAGTCCAGGTGATATTTTCGAATTTTCCTGAGGAAATTCTTGGAAAATTCCAATAATAAACGCAAAATTGAACTAGCACATGTCTGTAATTTCTGCATCATAATGAATAATCAAGTAATAGTTTATAACATTACTAGCAAAGCAAGAGGGTTATTACTGGCGAATGGAGGATATAATATATATATATATATATATATATATATATATATATATATATATATATATATATATATATATATATAGTTACCTCCTTGAGCCAGTGAAACCCGTTACCTTGCGTGTATTGTTTTATATTTTATTTGTTTCTCATTTGTAAAAAGGTTAGATAAATTCCAAAAAAATCTCAATAATTTGTCGCAAATGTCGTACGCTATGAAAGCGTTGCCATGAACATGTCTGTTCATTTTTCTTTACATTTGTTTTGGCGAAAGCGAAAATGAAAGTACCAAAAGAAATTATTAAGGCAGCCAGCAGTGTAGCATCAAGTTTATTACCTGCAAAATCAGCTTCGAGGTACGAGCGAGAATACGACGACTTCAAAAAGTGGCAAAACAAAAATAGTGTGATTGGGGTAACTGAAGATGTTTTGTTGGTATACTTCAATCAACTATCAGCCAGATTCAGCACTAATACTTTATGGGCAAAATGGTCTATGCTGAAAAGCTGCTTGGAAATAAAAGAAAATGCCCCTGTTCACAGGTTTTTTTTTCCTTAAAAAATTTATTGAAAAATATGACGTTTAGTTGTCATTTGCAGATTTCAAAGGGTAATAGCGTTTCTGAAACGAAAAAATGAGCGTAATACGCCAAAAAAGGCCAAAGTATTAAGTAAAGAAGAGGCTGAACAATTTCTTTTACATGCTCCTGATGACCAGTGGTTGCTGGCGAAAATTGTAACAATATTTGGAAATTCTCTCCTTAAACATGAATGATGTAGAAGATATGGAAATAGTTATTTGTGCAACCAGTTGGGAAAAGCATTATTTTTCGTAATGAGCGGATTTTTGCGAAACGAGCGGAGCGAGTTACGAAAAATAGTGTTTCCCAACGTGTTTCACACAATTTTTTTTCTAATTTTGAATAGGATGTGACTATTTGAATTCAAATTGAAAGTATCAAAACGTCCCTACAAGCGTCAAGTGAATTCGGAGATACATATTCATTTTTCACTTCGTTGCTATGGAAGTATCGTTAGTGACAGTGTCGTATTTCGTAATTTTGATTGTCAAAAAAGTGGAATATCATAATCGCTTCTTTATTCGCAAATAATTCCTTGAAATTGTTTCAAAGTAGAAGAAAATATACAGCAATGTCTGATTCAGAGAACGACGTACCGAGCGACATCGAGGAAGCAGCGCAATCTGCGTTATCTACAATTATTCCTAAGAAGTCGAGGAGCAAGTATGATTTGTCCTATGCCAAATTCTGTTCATGATGTGAACAAAAACGGATTACTCATTTGAACGAAAAAGTTTTGCTAGCCTATTTTCAAGAAAAAAAAGGAATGAAGAGTTCGACCTTATGGAGCTTATATTCGATGTTAAGAACCGAATTGTGCTTGAAGAGAAATATTGATATCAAGAAATATACAAATTTAGTAGCTTTTTTAAAACGTCATTCTGAAGGTTACCAACCTAAAAAGTCGAAAGTTTTTAGTAAAGAAAATATTGCCCATTTTCTGAAAGAAGCTTCCGATAGGCAACATTTAATGAATAAGGTAGCATTGATCGTTGGAGTTGCTGGAGCTTGCCGAAAAGGTGAATTAACTTTTCTTCGCGTAGAAAATGTAGTGTTTCAGGAGGAATTTGTTAAAGTTACCATTCCGAACACAAAGACGAAAGTATGTCGAGAATTTGCTATAACCGCTGGAGCTTTTGACGGTATGAACTGCATCGAAATGGTTAAAAAATACGTTAATCTAAGGCCATCAAATGTTAAGCATGACAGATTTTTTGTGAAATATTTGAATGGAAGATGTGAAGTGCAACCTGTAGGTATAAACTCATTTGGAAATATTCCGAAAATTATCGCCCAGTTTTTAAAGTTGCCAAATCCTTCTTTGTATACTGGTCACTGTTTTCGGCGGTCATCCACTACTCTGCTTGCGGATTCTGGAGCTGATTTGCTGAGAATCAAACAGCTTGGAGGATGGAAGTCCAATCCAGTTGCTGAAGGTTACGTGGAGAATTCCATAATTAATAAACAGAAGATTGCGACAAACGTTCTTGGAGAAAATCACAAAGAAAATACCCAAATTAATTCTATACAAAAAACTTCGTTGTCCGCTGGGGTCAATATCAATAATTGTTCAAATTGTGTAATTAATATTTATAATTAATTTTCCCATTCACGTGTTACAGTTACCTGAATATTAAATGTATTGATCTTCATAATATATAATACATGAAGGAAGTAAGGAAGTACATAGTTCAAATAGTTTAGTCTCACAACGATTCTGTGTTTTTCACAATCAATGGCGAAATTTACTTTCTCTATTTCAGTATCGTAATGAGTTCATTACAGTACTTAAACTAGTACTGTAATGAAACTCATTACAGCATTGTTTTCAGTTATATTTTTCGTTTTATGGTTGTCAGTACTGACCTCCGATCGAATCAAGTTTCGAATCAAATCAATTCAAATTCGGTGATCTGTCAAATTTCGTATGTCACACCAACTGCCAAGACACAATATAAAAGTCACTAATCTGAATTTTCATTTGAATTTCGAGAGTATTTCACAAAAATTGACTGAAATAGAGAAAATACCGTCTAATACTCGTTGCAGAAGGCAATTCCAACACTCATGCTATCGAAAACTCGCTCCTTCGTCGCTCGTTTTCGAACTTCGCATTCGTGTTGGAATAGGAGCTCATTCTGCAACTTGTTTTAGAATATACTATTCTCTATTTCAGTATCGTAATGAGTTCATTACAGTACTAAAAGTAGTGCTGTAATGAAATTCATTACAGCATTGTTTTCAGTTATATTTTTCGATTTGTGGTTGTGCCTAGAGACATACACATTAAATCACTTATCAGCATTTCAGTATTTTGAAAATTGTTCATTTCTCTTCTTTTACATAAGATTCGGTGAAATCCTGAATTTTTCTTCCATTTAATGTGTCTTGTTTCATTCAAAACCTTCCCGAGAGAACATAAAAAATAAGTTATAAAGTCAATGTAGAGTTTACTTTCATTAAAATTGAGATTTTTAGAATGTGCGTTAATTTTTTTGCACAGAGTATTTTTCTGAGATTCAGCCTACTTAACACTCAATAATTCAAATTTCACATACAAAGTATATTTTTCATGATATCTGAATGAATCTGAGGGCAATGTTTGATGTATAATATATTTCTGAAACGGGAAAAAAATGGGGATTCATTCTAGGCCATTTCAAACTATTGTTTCCATAAGAAAAAACACAACTTTATGTTATAGCTCAGCAAGGAAACCTCTCGGGAAAAAACAAAGTACGCTACCGTATTGCTATAAGAGAAGTGCCTGTATAATGTTTTCATTTGAACATCCTAGCACGAACAGAAACGGAGAGAATGGCCAAAGTTGAAATCGCCCAAATTTCAATTTTGGCCTGTAAATTGAAAACAAAAGAAGATAGAGGAATGCAGTTGATGGCATTATCAGTTTCTTTAAACAAGACCACCGTAACGTGTTATTCCTTTCCCTCTATCTCCCACGGTTAAAAAGTTGTAGTTCAAGTATCACCAATTTTGCCCACCCTGTACACTGAATGTATATAGTTGTATATGTGTCGAGTAATGAAACTGGATTTACTTATCAGTTGAGTTATCAGTACTTTGCCTAAGATGTTGATAGTTTTTTTTTAATATTCCTTTCCTATTCTCATAACTGATTGAATAGGAGGAAGCAATCACTCAAGTTTACTCATTAAGATAAATGCGAACATTTAATTGACTGTTCTGAATTAAGCTCGGGTTCGAATGTCAACATCAATAAGTGAATTAGTCGTTCCTTGTTGTGGGTGCAAAACTAAACCTTATTTTTTTGAGCCAGATCAATTCGATGTGGACGGTCCTGAAATGAAAAGCACTCCCTTTCTTGGCAATTCGACGACAGTATTCTATGTAATTTTGTAGTTTAAAGTTTAAGAGTCGGAAGTTATCCCCGAAAGATGTCATTACTTTCAGGTGGTGATTAATTGAAATAATTTTATGAAAAAACTTCTGGAAAATGTGTGCCTAACTTAGGTCGTTTTTGAGTAGAAAATGGGTACTCACAGAAGCACCTAGATCGAACAAAGTGTCAACACATGGAGGTATATACTATAAAATAAAAAAGCTCCCAAGAAAAGGAAAGTTACAGCAATATTTCGAAAATAGAAATATAGAGAATTCTCAACAGTGAAACAAGATGGAAATATACCAAAAAAGACGCAAGTATGGTAATAATGAAAGAACTGATGCTTTCATGCAGGGGAACGGCAATGAATGAAAAAACAAATGATTTTCGGAGGAATAAATAAATATTCGAATCGGTCGAATTCCCCAACACGAAAATACTCAAATGATGCCTATCAATTCATGCTACAAGGTTGACGCATCCAAACTTCCCGGAATATCCCCGATCTTCCAAATCGACGTTCAGTCAAGAAATTCATGAATAATAACTTCCACCCGTTTACAACGGCTCGTGAGAGTTGTCCGAATTTGAAGTAAATTTTCCTTACGAAAATCGATGGGCCTAGGCACCGTATTTCAAATTTTATCAGGACGGGGAGTATACAAGCGATGATGCGAAAATGTTTTATTACTTACACAAAAAGCTACACATGCTAAGGCGATACAATTTGGGTTACACAATTTGTTCTCTTCGGATATTAATTCGATAGGGATGTTGATATATAGAGGGTTTCCCAAAAAGAACACGTCAAAGTAAAATGGAATGTAGATCAGGATGTACTATACCTTATGTGAGTAGTGTTGAATGATTGCTTCAATTTATGCACTGAAAATAGCACAAAATGTTAGATCGGAATTCTGAAAAAAAATGTTTCAAATTCACGATTTGAAGATAATTTATTTTTGTACCGAATTCGATCTAAGGTGGTAATAACTTTCTTCAGAAAAAAGATGTTCAAATGTACATAGAAAATGGAACATTTTTATGAAAATCTCGCTTTGTCACCTTTTTCACAAAATCTTTCATTTTGTTCACCCTGCTGAAAATAATCAATCAATTCATTAATAAAATGTCATTTACGTGCCAATTTACTTACTGAGTTGATATATTAGTTACTACTTGAGATGCGCTGTGCGTACGAGCTCAAATACCGGGAAAGGGCAATGGAACCCTCTTAATCACACACACACATATCACATAATATATAAGGCAATATCGATTAACGGTGAATTTTTTTACTGGAATATTTAAATGAAAATACTCGGACCGACAGAGTAGCTGCAATTATTTGAATTTTTGAGGAACAATGTACCCTTATTCTGGGGAGATATAGATACACTGTAAATGCCTAGCACACTAGAGTGATCATGTTAGGGAGTATTTGAACCACACATATCTTCACCGGTGGATCGAAAGGGCAGGCGAAATTTTATGGACGCCCTGGTCAGCAGACCTGAATCCTCTGGATTCTTTTTATTGGGTTTTAGTAATGACATTTATTGCAATCCTATAAGAGAAGAAGTGAAACTGAGGGACCGAATTCGTATTTCTGCAATCAAAATAACGGAAAGAAATTTGGATACTTCAAAAAGATAAATTCTCAATCGATGCAGGGCTTGTATTTGCGAGTGGGATGATCATTTGCAACATTTACTTTAATAATAATTTTGAATTATCTTTTTCATCACATTTATGATAGATGATAGGAAGAGTCTGCTCAAGGCAGTAGTCATGGCTATCATGTTTTGACGTTGACCCGAAGTGCTTACGAAAGCAGCTACAAAAAAGTCGTAAAAGCATCGGCGATGTCTTGGGGACTTGTTAAAACGGAAACCATTTAATTCCAACGAACCCGGAATAAAGCAACTTCCTCGAAGTTTAATTAAATAACCCCAAAATTTGTATGGATCTCTCGACAAATCATTTTCAGCCTCCTGATAGAAATTGACTCGAGCAGTTGAAATGTCCTAGTTCTCTTCAAATAACCCTCCTGCACTGATCAAGTCAACATAATCATACTCATTCAAGAGTTAGTGTTCAGCTGGCAGTCATAGAGCAGCGAGATATCAGCTCTTTTAGAAACTCTTCTCTTCAAATTATTTTTAGGATGTCTTGTTGACAAAGTTAAACAAAACTCTAGAGGAGGATGATGTAAATCAACTAGTACGAGAGACAAACTAGACTTTTACAATCACTTGACGTCAACAACAGACAAGATCTTATATCCTTCCGTTTACATTGACAACAATATCTACTTGGCGTAAGTCCATGTAGTCCAATAGTACCTGGAATGCTTTCATTCTACCAAGAACATGGGAAGAAGATTACTGATAATCCACATATTCAGGAATATTGAAATCCCGAAGAATAAAGAGAATATCACTCTTATTAAAGACTTCGGTGATATAGCCAAGACCAAGATAGGTATAGTCCCTTTCAAAATGATTGTCATCAGAGCAAGCCATAGAATTCCAGCCGGAGCTTTATTTCTAGTTACAAAAAGTAACTAAAAATTTCTGTGGGTTCATCATAGATTGAAATATATCAATATAACCTATAAAATGATTGAATATATTTTTCAAGGCAAATAAATTTGAAGATTTTTTTGTGGAATAATATTATTTTCGTCATTGTTGGACACATTTTCAAACTCAGCTTCAATTACAAAAGAAAAACAAGCTGAGATGATGACTAAAATATACACACCCACACTATTTCGCTGTAGATCAAGGATCAAGCATGGGAATTGGAAATTCAGGATTGATAATAAAAATAGCGTGGAATACTTCAACATGAAATCTTGAAGGCTTTCGAGGAACTCCAAAGTAGAGATATCATTCATTAAATAATCAAGGATAACTGAAAGTTCGTTCTCTATGAAGACTCTTCCGCAAATTTTGGAATCTTGATTACTATCGAAAATTCAGCCAAGTTCTCACCCTGTGTCATTTTTTCTGAGTAGGTATTGAGGAAAAGAAAGTATAATAAAGCTGACATAACTTTATGATTCCATAGCCAAGTTGTTGAAACAAATAGAAAATATTTGTTGACAAATTGTGAATCATTAGAAGTGTGATATGCTATAAAATAGATCACTATATTATTTGTATTTTTATTAATACTGTCTTTTTCATGTTTCATTAAATAATATACCAAATGTTGATTTTGATTAAAACTCGGTTACTTTTCAGGCAGTTCAAAAAATATGTACAAACTGATTTATTCATTGTTTCTGATTTTAGAAAGAATAACGTCGTATAATGTCTCTTTGAAGGTATAATCATGTGGAATAGGTTTCCATCCACCGCTCACTTCTGACCGTTAATGACTTGTTTTGCCTTCTTTCTCTCCAAAATTCATCTGACAGTTCTAGGTGAAAACTGAAATTTGAGACTTATTTATTTATTCGAAAAAATCGAAAACACCTCGAACAAGTAAATGATTGTTACCTGAATAACTAGCAAAACGCGATTAAAACTGGCAGAAACCTGCTGAATTGTTGAAAAACTCGCAATACCGACGAAAACTGCTTCACGTTTCCTTGTAGTTAGGCGAGGCGAGAGGTATCTTGATGAATTCCAGCCATTTTCAATTCGGTAATACTTGAGAAATATTCAAATTCAAAACTATTTTTTCGATTTAATCAAGAACATAAGCATACAGAAATGAATTCGAAAGGAGGTTAAATCAAACTCTGAAATGTCAAAACTTAGTGTTTTCAATCAACACCAACCTAAATCCTAGAACTCAAAAGTTACTGATGGGATATTACCAACATATTTTCGAGATTCCACAGCCGCCCGAGATGCCAATCATTTTGAAACGGACTAAAACCATTAAATCAGAACTCATTGCAATCAGAACTCTACCACCTCTCATCGCTGTCGTGATGCCAAAGCTACGAACCTTTTTATACAAAATATATCGATCACAAAAAATTTCTGAGTTTGATATATTCAAAGAGAACTAAGTCTCAATTAAACATATTATTATCGTTGTCATATTGAGAAATGCTATCATAAGTTGTATACAATTTTGACCTTAAACCTCCAACATTTTGTGAAAACATAATATGCCATCTGAGTGAGGTGCAAGAAAATCCCCAATAAATCCATAGAGTATTGATTACTATTTAACAGCGAAGAAATAAGATTTCAGACTTTTGAATTTTCTCAAGTAAATGGGGCATCTTTTGGCATCCCAAACAGTATGCTCGAAATTTTTCAGATTAGCATTGAAACAATTTCAAAGCAGTGCTTGAATAATTGTTCAGGGAATGATCATTTTGGGCAGGATGTGTTTTTAGAACATTCTGATTGCCCATGATTGAAGCCACTACAATTATAACACATCATCAAATCAGTTGCATCATAAACAGAACAAACATCAATAATCATAATAGTAGTACGAAAATCGGTTTCCATTTCTAGTACTGCCTGAAAAATTTGGGAATTTTCATGTATGGTCCAGGTTTCAAAACTCTCGAATGAGAAATCACGTTGTTCTGACCTCTCAAATAAATTCACAATATCCTCGGATGGATATTTTTCATCAAGACCGACAATCTTCACCTTCGGAAGAAACTTTTTCACATCGGAAAATCTATAGTCAATTGAAAATTTCCCACGAACAATTTTCTTGGTGGTATAAGTACCCTCGAAGTGATCACAGTTGATAAATATACCATCATCCTTCATTTGCTAAACCTTTGAAATCCTCAGTTTTGAATCTGCAGGATCTATATTCTTCATTATGAAGCCAAGAGGGTCATTCTTTGGCATGTTTCGCTAGTGCAGATTTGTCTTAATTCTTGTATTGATATTTTGCTTAGTCGTACCAATTCCGCGGTCGCAAGGTATCCTGTGAATATGCTCTTATGGGAATGGATGTACTTCGTCTCTGGTAGTTCTGATCATTTAGTTTTAGTGTGGGATTTTAAATGGTCTTAATGTTATATCTCTTCACTATTCTACCAATTCAATCTCTAACCTTGGGGATGTATGGTACCTACGATAGGTTTTCCGTTGGGGTAAGTTGTTATGTATCATCATCATTTGTGGAAATTTTTTTGTCATATTGCCTTCTGAATTTCTTTGGCATTATATCCATTGACGATAAATTCATGCTGTAGATGTTTAAGTTCATCCCCTAGAAATTCTGCCTCTTTCTACTAGTGTCTTGATTACTCCCCGTTACTTTTTTGGGTCAACACAAGGATGATGAGCATTATCAGGAAAAAAACGTTCCTCGTAGTGCATCAAATTCACAATAGCTCTTTGATTGTTTTTTGATTTGTCGCTTGCATTCGACTGCCCTAATGTTAATTTTCTTCTCGATAAGCTCTACAATATTATCTTCAGAGGAGTATTCCTCGATTGGGTGCGCAAATTTCTGGTTGATCGGAATCTATTTGCCCGTGTCAACAGGACTCTAGAGAATATCCTTTAGAAATAGGTGTACCTCGGGGATCGGTTTTGTTCCCGCTATTGTTTTTGCTCTTCATTAATGATTTGCCGGATTATATATTTTTTCATTTGATATTCCGTGGTATTTTTTGCTGATGATGTGGCATTCTTGGTGACAGCTACCAATTTGACAGAACTCAAGTCACGATGCGAGCTACTGGTCGAATATTTTTCAGACTGGTGTTATAGAAACGGTCTCATATTGAATATGAACAAGACAGACCTTATTTACCTCCATTTGCCAATTTCATGACTATAATACAAATAAAAAGGAACTATATCCATTCCAGCTCATAAAAAACCAAATTCGAGTATTCACCAACGTGAATAGCGGCATTAAACTGTATAATCATCTGCCAGATAGAATAAAATTGCTTCAAGAAAGAGATCAAGAAAATTCTTTTAGAAAAGTGTTTTCATGGTAGGAGCGAATATCTCAGCTGAGTGATAGAGTGAATGTAGGTGGTTATTTTACATTTGATCAATTTGTATTCCTGAGGTGAGGATATTTTATAAATTTTACTATAGTTTTTTATTCATTCTTATCTTTTCTTTTTCTCTTTCTCTCTACGATTGATATTTGATTCTTCCTATACATTTTCCTGAAAACTTAATTTGGGTTTTTCCTCCCAATCTCTGAAACAAGAAACAATTAGAAAATTTTTTTGAATAATATAAGCGTAAAAATTCGAGCACTGATTTGTCAGGGACCAAAACTTTACAAGAAGAAATTGTTGCCTAACAATGAACAAAAAGAATATCCGAACAACTAAGATCTCTACTCCGCACACCAGCAGCGTTCCATTCCATACACACCCATTCTATACTGGTTCATCTCCATCCCATTGTCAAATCAGGCCATGACAACAATATACATATATGGGGGCAAGTATATAGAGCAAATGAATATCCTCGTTAGTCAAGAAGCATCCAAGGATCTCCGCATCAACACTTAAATCTAGGGGAGTCCGTGCAGCATATAGATGTTCCTTACCGCCTCAAGGACACCTCCTCCATCCCTTTCAGCCGAATTAATCGTCTCTCGATCCCTTCTGAAGACGAGGTCTACGTCCCCCGAATCGAATACTTACATTTTTTCTTCAAACAATTTGGGAATTATCCCAATCATTAGATTCAAAAAAAAGTTACTTGTAAAGTTGGTTTTCACACTTTGTGGCTGTTTCAATGAAGGTCACTGAAGATGAAGCAGTGAGAATTGCTGGTAATGATCAGGTTTCAGAGAGATTTTCTGCTTCGTCCAGATTCCTTGACACTTCAAACAACCAGGAAGTAACACGTAAATAAAAAATTATACAGAGAAAAAGTGACTATTGTTGCAATTCGAGCAAATCCAAGAAATACTGTTTGAAGTAAAGATATGTAAGCAATGAAATCTTTTAGGAACAGATTAATTTTGACATATGAACTCACTGTCTTTGTATAGTAAGACTTCCATGAGTAACTTCCTATTCGGATACTGTGTATGAACTGAAAAATATTTTGGAAAAGTAAATAATTTATTTATTTATTTTATTTATTTATTAAAAATTAGGGACATCAACAGGAAAAAATCCCAAAACGATATCCACAAATTACATAACAAGAAATAACAGTCTGAAGAATATCAAATCATGCACAGATAAGGGCTTATACTATTGATTAACATACCTACACTATCAACTTCAAGATATGCGATCATATTCAAACTGACTTAACTAACAAAAGTTATCATTAAAAAAAAAATTTTTCGACTCTTCTTCTGAATGAGAACAAACTTATAAAAAATGGGTCAAAACTACCACAGTATTTATTAAAAAGATCACACATTCTCGTTATAGGGGAGTTCTTGCCAATATTTGTTCGAAAATTCGAAGCAGCCAGCAACTGCCTGCTTCTAGTACACCTCTTAGGAATGTGATAACCAATCAGTGATATCAACTCAGGAGAATTGTAATAGTCTGTAATGATCTTGTATACAAAAACTAGGTCAGTTGAAATTCTACGCTGCCCCAATGTCCCCAGATGGTAGAGAGAACGGACACTACTGATACCTACAGTGACATAAATCCTGGTCAAGTTAAAATGGAGAAATCTCAAAAACCTGTTCTGTACTCTTTCTAATCTTAGTTTATTACAACTATAAAATGGAGTCCATACAACGCTAGCAAAGTTCAACTTACTGAAAACAAATGAATAATACACTGCCTTAATTGCAGTCTCATCAACAAAGTCTCTACAAGTCCTGCAGAAGAACCCCAATAACCTGTTACATGTGTTGACTGCGTAATCAACATGTGCGTTGACGACATTTTCGAATCAAATATGACTCCCAAGTCCTTCACCTGACTAACCCGTTGGACGTATAATATATACATCTCGACTTAAAGTTCAATTTGAAAAAACATTCATACCACCACTGAGTGCCGGTCTCAGAAATGTATTAACAGATAATTAAAATAGAATCCCAGTTTGGAGACCGGTATTTTTATATGTCAAAAATGGCCACCAAACTGCAATTGAATTTCAATTCTATGTCGTCACGTTTATAATTCGGGGTCTCTGTGAGCTCTATTATGCAACCAAGTAGTATAAAAATTGTTTCTCTATTTCAGTATCGTAATGAGTTCATTACAGTACTAAAAGTAGTGCTGTAATGAAACTCATTACAGCATTGTTTTCAGTTATATTTTTCGTTTTATGATTGTCAGTACTGACCTCCGATCGAATCAAGTTTCGAATCAAATCAATTCAAATTCCGTGATCTGTCAAATTTCGTATGTCACACCAACTGCCAAGATACAAAACAAAAGTCACTAATCTGAATTTTCATTTGAATTTCGAGAGGTTTTCACAGAAATTGACTGAAATAGAGAAAATATCGTCTAATACTCGTTGCAGAAGGCAATTCCAACACTCATGCTATCGAAAACTCGCTCCTTCGTCGCTCGTTTTCGAACTTCGCATTCGTGTTGGAATAGGAGCTCATTCTGCAACTTGTTTTAGAATATACTATATCACTTCTATGGATTCATTACGTAATTAATGAAAAAAAAAATATCATCGTATAATCTTGCAGATGGAATTTCATATGCTGTATTATAAAGGTAATGAAAATACATCTGGTTTGAGGAATTTTGTTTCGTTCGCCCTTGTTCCAAAGTCGTTTGGATTGAAATGGTTTGAACATATACATTCCAGCTTGCACCTGATGAAAAGTCAGTGAGCACACAGAAAATATCGTTAATGATGAAATGACGTTGCCAGTTTTTTTTTTTTTTTTTTTACATATTGTTCGAAATGGAAATATTGCAAATAACTAGAAAAGGAATCCTTCCTATCAATTCATATAAACGTTAGTTATTTTCGTCCATCACACCTTTTCCAATTCATTCATTTTCAGAATAAACTCACATTCTGAAAAATACGTAATTGCTAAGAATGTAGGGCAACATATTGTTGACTTGGAACTCGGGACATAAAAATATTTTGACAAGCGTCATAACCTCCATCTTCGTTCAATACTGAGTCGAATGTGTCAAATTTCCAAGGCCAGAGGTGTGATTTTATATTTGTGAATGGTGTATACTTATTGCGAAGTTACAAAAATACTCAAAAACTTCGGCTGAAAATCTTAAGGAGCATTCGTAATCAACTCGCGTAGCGAAGTGCACTTTGGCACGATAGTTGGCACGAAATTTACCATTCACAATAAACTTCGGACTTGAATTGAACGCATGCGTTGAGCTGTAATATTTGTCTTATAGATTAACCTTACTTTTAATGAAACTGAAAATGAGAGGATAACTTCATTATTTTCAATAATTATCTATGGTTGAAAAAACAGATGACCACTATAGTTATTTCGAATTCAAACTAGAATGACGGTTAAACTGTAAAGCACGTGATTGAAAGCACTGCGCATGAACTAAAGCCGGCACGATGTCGTGCTGGAGTGAAAGCTTGCAAGAATTTTTGCTGACTCATCTAAGCTGAAAATCTGTCTGCATAAGAAACGAACAGTGTTGTCGCACAGCCATAAGAACTGCGGACGAAGTTTTGAAATGAAACATCTTCGCAAAAGTTGAAACTGGCAACAGTCCCGTCTCCACTGGACCAGACAAGATTCAATTCAAACAGTTGAAAAAACTAGTTAATGTTGGCGTCACTTCGAAATGTAAATAACCTTTATTTCCCTTGAAAATTAACACTTTTATAAGACATATCATAAACGTGTACACGTGTACAGGATGGTGAGATTTCAATGATTTATTTCTTCATCTTCTGAAATGAAAAAAAAAATTAAAAAATTAGTATACAATATCATGTTCTTTGTTTTCGAGAAACATAAATTACTGAATACCACAAGTCGTTACGTTGTCTAGTTTCATTGGGACAGGTTGATTTGGAATTTCGCCAATTAGTATATGATTGGCTATAAATTCCGAAGTATTTCAACTACGCTCTTGAGTCTTGAAATAAAAACATCCTTCTAGCAATATTTTCAATATTTTTCACCGGTGCTACCGAACTTTCAGTTCCATTTCAAATTATAGAGAAATCAAAAAACAAAAATTTCAAATGGAAACCGTAGTGTGCTATGATATTTTCCAATAGATTTTTCTCAGACAATATCAAAATTGTATACATACCTATTATGATATACTTCCGATTTCAATGTATATCGATTTTCGATCGACATAATTCAAGCAAGCTCCCATCAACTTCTGGGGAAACTTTGGTTAAAGATTAAAAAACTCTGTTTTCGATTACTATTCATAATAGAATTATTATGCAGTGTCTGCATACTAATATAACTGTTGCTAATGTTTTCTGAATCAATTTGACAGCTTACAATTGTGGAATATCAAATTCTATGACCTCAGGTAAAAATATATGAATCAGAAAGAAATTTTCTGGTATGGAGAACGCGCCGAACCATTCACTGTTGGGTAAACAATTAACAGTGCTGTGCCTAAGGTGGCGTCGGGACACAGTAACAAAGCCTACACAGAACACACCCATCATTCTAACTCGCACAAGCTTTAAGTAGCTTCTGAGGGGTTTCACTGAAACCTAGAATGCATGGAAATACATACATACATACATACATACAAAATAAAAACCTTCTTTGTTATTGTTAATCGAAAAATATTTCTTCGTAATTTTTGTTATATAAACTCTGAAGTATCATATATATATATATATATATATATATATATATATATATATATATATATATATATATATATATATATATATATATGACTAACGTAGAGTTCCGGGACATTTTGTACATATACGAACATTTTGTACATATAATTGTATATAGGTTCATTTCGTCATACATTAGTTTTAGAATTATCTGGTCAAGTCAAATTTGATGTACTTTTTTTATTTCAGTTTTTATATAATTTTTTGCATATAACGTCTAGTTCCAAGACCTATCCCAAAAAATTTTTTAAAGTTTGGAACGTTCCAAAAGTATTATAATTAACGAAAATTTAGGGATACAAACATTTCAGAGCTTTTTCAAGTTGACGATGAAGAAAAATAACTGATAGGTCTCAACGAAACATAATTGCTCTTGTTTCAATCGAACTTCACTTTCATCATTAAATATTTCAATTCATGTCCTAATTCTAATTGTTGTTGGTTGCGTTAGGTTTCAGATTGAAAATTAACTGTTTGAATAGATAAATAGATAAATAGGTAAATATTGAAGCATAAGAAAAAAATGAAACGGAACATAATTTTCATAACAAGCTTACGTTACATGTCCGTAATGTTAGAGCCTTCACATTTCCATTTTCGTTTGAGTTTCTGTTTGTAACATCATCTTCAATGACAAAATGACCCTCCTAAATGCGAAGTTACCACCAAAAATTTCGAAAAGGTGGAACTTTTTTCTTTTATGTGTAAGTAACACGTAAGTGACTATATGTGATATTGGAATTTCACTTTAGAGTCTTAACTTGGATGGAACAATTACGCTCCTGAAATGAGTTGGCACCCATATTTTCGAAAATGTTTTTTTACATTCGTTAGTAACGCGTTAGTTACTTAGTTACTTTTTGTTACATCAAGAATTCCATTTGTGCACCCGGCATACACGGGTAATTACTTTAAGTTTGCTCCGAAAAACGAAAGACAATTGGTTAATCTACCGTTATTTTTAAATTATAAATTTTCATTTGCAAGACTTTTCAATTGATTTTGTTTCTCGCAAAAAATTGAAAAGTGTTTGTCCGTGAAGTCAGCACTCCGAGGTATGCGGTTTTTTTCTGTCAGTACAAATGAATAATTAGATTATACAATGAAATACTAACAATTAACTAACGGATGCAAAAAAAGTTGCCCTTCCTAGTTCAATTCAGGCATGTTTACAATTTTTGGTTGGGGATATTTGGATTATATTTATATTTTTCTAATCTCAACCCTCCCGCCTCGACTTTTATATTATAAGAAAATAAGGAATTTACTACTTCTAGCAAGACACACATATCTATTCATAGAAATCCACATGATTAATCATGATAGAAACATTGAAGTCAAACATAGAAAAAACGAATGAATATGTCTTTCGTTCATTGATATTTCGATTCAGGATTTCATCCAATCTTATGTGAAAGAAGTGAAATAAACACTTTTCAAAATACTGAAATGCTGATAAGTGATTTAATTCTTGGTATTTCCACCTCGTGCGTTAATTACAGCTCGGCAACGACGGTTCATACTCAAAATGAGTGATCTTGAAATGTTCTGATCTAATCCTTCCCAGATTTCTCCGGGTTGGATTCCTAAGTCATTAAGAGTAGCTGGATGATTTTCTGAACTTCTCAGCCTTCTCTTGAGGTTGTCCCAAACCTGCTCAATCGGATTGAGATCTGGACTTCTTTCTGGCCATTCCTTTCGAGAGACTTCAACCTCTTCAAGGTACTCCTGAACGATGCGCGCACGATGGGGTCTGGCATTATCGTCCATAAAAATGATATTTTCACCAATGTATGAGGCAAACGGCACTATATGCTCTTCAAGAATGTTCCTTATATACTTATCAGCATTCATAGCTCCATTATCAACGACCACTAGGTCTGTGCGAGCAGTCAAAGATATTCCACCCCATACCATAATCGATCCTCCCCCGAAACCAGTAGTGAAATTGCACTGAGCATATCTTTCATGTGAACGTCTGTATACAAGGGAACGTCGATCACAATGGTAGAATCAGAATCTAGACTGATCTGTGAAGAGAACTCTTTCCCAATCGGCCTCTTCTCAATGGATATGCTCTCTCGCAAAATCCAAACGATTCGATGGGCTGGGGTAAGAGCTGGGCCTCCAAACCTTTCTGCAATTCTTGTGTATGTCCACCCTTCTTCTCGCAAAACTACCGCTTGGGCACATTCTTCTTGGGTCAAATTGCGTGTTTCGCGTTGCATAGCGATCGAGTGTAAAATATCAAACGAAAGAAAAACTATTGATCACTAGAATTGATCGAGAACAACTGATTCTAGAATGGAGCCAATACATTCAAAATCTGATAATATAATTTTTTTTTTATTCCTGCTGGGAAAAAAAACATTTTTATTGAAGAAAAACGTTGAACGCATTCTGATAAAAATAATTATCATTGAGAACACCTTCAGTAGTAGAATAAATTTGAGATTTCCATAATGTGCGCAGTGTATTTTCAACAAATCCAACACTTTATTTCATATCGAAGGATCTTGAAGGACAACTAGGCGATCTTGAAGGTCATCTTTGAGTTATCCATCTTAAGACATATTCAAAATGCTCCTTTCCCGCTCTGTGGTATTACACACCCCTCTGAGATAGAGTTCTGTACCTATGCTACTATTCTATTTTTTGCGTAATCGTTGACATAATTGGATGGTAGCATTTCAGCTGGAGGTACCCATTCAAAACAATTTTTGTAACGTGTTATGTGAAATATTAGTAATGAATTGTTATTTGTCGAAAATTTGCTTCACCCTGTATCTTCGCATCAAAGCGCTCTTTCAAAAATAATAAGGGGATAAATTATCCTTAGAATGGTACCTTAGTTACCTAACACCCTGTATAGGTTGATATCATATTTCATTTAAAAATAGGTAACCTTCAATCATCTGACATGAGAATAAACCAATATCAGTTGTCACTATTCTGTATGAAGATTATATGATTCCTTGTTGTTGATCTGTCGATATTCATTGATGATGTAAATGAGATAATTCAAGAATTATTGTTGAACTAAATGAATGAAAGTGAGAATATGAACAAATTGGGATATGTATGTCTTGCCTCATAAACTTTAAAATCATATTTTCTTTAGTGTACCTATTATTCTGAAAGATTAAATTGTCCAGGTTCTCTTCAAGAAACTGTATTTCAAGGCTTCCTCTGATAACGATGATTTTGAAATGTCACAAAAATTACTCCATCACATGACGATAAATTTTCGCAGTCCATTTTTCCCAAACAGTCATGAGATTAAAATGCATATTAATATCTGAATAGAACCAAGGCTGAAGTAAAAATTGAGGTCTCGAAAAACGACATCGAGTAGAAGTATATTTACTCTAATCTCAAATGTCCGAACTCATTTATTTACTTTTTTAAATTCCTATTAGATTTTGTCCTATATTTTGTGTTCAGAAAGATAACTCATTCCATTTTTAGTGAGGAAGTTTCCATAGCACCTCTAGTTTCACAGCGATGAAACATAAAAGCCGGAAAAACAAAATTAGTTTCTCGCAAATCTCTAGGAAATATTGACATTCCTGACGAAATTTCCCAGAGAAAAGTCAAGATTTCCCAACTGTTTGGAAATATTCATTTCCTTACAGTAAGAAAATGATGTATTATACACATTTTCTTGTGAAAAAGTCATGGCGAGTACCACTCGAGATGTAATTTAAGTAGGTAGAATTTCTCTTCTGACGGCACGTGATTTTGATACAAATGTCATTCGCGAAATGCCTTGCAACAAACTTTCATACTGCAATCGAGAAATTTTCCCGGAAAAATTTCATCTCTAGTATTATTACCTATATATAAATATTTTTCCGCAATGGAACTTTTTGATTCATAGCCTATTACTAATTCAGTTATAAGGGTTCTGCTGGATGTATAGTGTATAGTCATAATCATTGATTTATGGGAAAATATTCCACTATCGAGTAAAATATGTTCCGAGTTGAATCAAAGACTTCGCGTTCCTATCTCTAATTTCATGCACGATATTGAAAAGATCTCTAAGCTTCGAATATTGCAGACATGAAAATCGATAGAAAATGATGAAAGTTTCGAAAATACATACACATTTTGTCATTTCTATGTAAATGATATTTGAAAAATGGAATGATATAACGAGAGATAAGTTGTCAATCGTTTATTTCTTGTGTCTACCAATTCTCCCCCAAGTAGAAAAAGAATTACTGATTATAGATATCCTGATGCAATGAAAAACGAATACAGAAGAATTAGTCCACTGAAATTAGACTTTTGCTTCAGACCAATTCATACAAAAGCAAATGAAGGCTTTTCGGGTAGGTCTCGGTGTCCCAAATGATGTCTCAAAAGTCCCCTAGGCGGGAGTGACCGCATAACATTTGGCAACGCTGTAAAGGGCTGAAATCCTGCCCAAATGTGAATTTTCGTGAATATCTCGGTCCCTATCAAACTTACGACAAAAATACATCATAGCAAAAAGAAAGCTGATGAAATTTCCCAGAAAAAAGGTCTGGAGTAGTTTTTCCATATAACCAACGGTTTCGTCACAAACAGCATTATTTTTGTTGAAGATTCCAGCTGCTTTTTTTAAGTCCTGCCGTTTCTTATCCATTTTCAAAGCTGTGGTCTTTCCTTTATTAAACAGCAGATGTTGTGTCGCTTGGTGGATAGAAACTAGTTTCACAAATTTCAGTTCTTATGTCCTGGCGCAAAATTTCTGCAGAAGTACCGATATCCTGTTTTCCTTTGAGGTGATAACAATACGGTCTCCATCGAGTTCTCCATACTTCTCTTCGAGTTCCCTCTTAATTATCTTGTCAGTCAATTTAAACTGAGGGTCTTAAAGTTTTCAATGAAAGAAAAAATGTCCTTCATTGCGTTGAGAACATTTTCATATGCAGGATGACCAAACTTCATTTTCTCGGAGACTGGCAACTGGCAAGTTAAATTTAGCTTCAGCTGCAACTATATCTGTGTCAAACGTTGCACGGTTTTTAATAGATTTTGCCCAATCATCTCTTCTTTTTTCGGCAAGTGCTATAATATTTTCTTTGAAAATGAGGGTTGAAACATGACAAAATATTTGACGCTTGTCCATTTGTGCTATTTTCTGTTTCTTCTCGTCAACCTCGTTCCCGCATCAATAAATACCGGTATTCTTGCTTGATTAGAGCTGTGAGCAGAAGCAGACCAGTGAGATTGAATCTTTTACCTCCAACTCTTGACGCAGCACAACAACATATGTGAACATCTGTTTCGGGTGTACTATCAAGAGTATCAAGTACAACAACGCCTTGGTAACAATTTGTATCCTGAGGAGTGGGGATGGGTGTTAAAAGACAATATATTGTAACCAAAAACATCCCAACTTCCTGTGCCTGATTGTCTTTTGAAAATGATATTTTGCATCTGTACGAAAGGTTGTGGACCAATGTGTGGCTGTCTGAGTTTCGGACTTCGTTGCTCACCGGTTTGTTACAATTGCCATGGAAAATCCTGCCTGAATGCCGAACCATTTGAAGATTCCTTAGAAAATAAAATGTCACCGATGCATGAATCCAAAACTCTGAGATTGACTCCACGGATGTCATCGAAGAAAATATACATGCATTTATGGAAGGAGAAGACGAAGGAGAAGAAAATCAGCTTTCAAACACCTTTCCAAAAAACACGGAGGTAGTTCATTAGGCCTATAAGGAGACACCACTTTAATAAACGCGCTGCACTCATCCTCAAAGGTGGAGTGGAATAGAGTGCCTAAATTATCCATAATATCACATACGTTCAATTGAAGGCAAGATTGTGACGAAATAGTTGGTTATATCAAAAAATGACTGAAAACCGTTTCTCTAGGAAATTTCATCAGCTTTCTTTTTGCTCTGATGTATCGATAGGGACCGAGATATTCACGAAAATTCACATTGGGGCAAGATTTTAGCCCTTTACAGCGTTGCCAAATGTTATGCGGTCACTCCCGCCTAGGGACTTTTGGGGCATCATTTGGAACACCGAGACCTACCCGAAAAACCTTCATTTGCTTTTGTATGAATTGGTCCGAAGTTTGGGCCTATTTCGACCTAAATGCAGTGGACTAAATGTATTCTGTATGTACTGATTAGAAATTTGGCGGGAAACTGCAGTCCCGAAACACAACATTATATAGATGTATATTATTTACCTTGGTCGTTTATCAGAAGAAGGAAGATACGAGGGCGATCGAACATTTGATAGTTCTGGAGCAAACACAACCCCTTTCATTTTCAATAAGTTCATTTATAGGTACTTTTTTGTTTCAATGTGTATTATTATATTATTTGGTTGTATTATATTACTAGCTGACCCGGCAGACTTCGTACTGCCTCAATCGATAAATGAAAAAGCAACTTTAAATTATAATAAACAATTATGGTATAATACCTTGAAAGGGGGCATTAAATTGTCCTGTACAAAATGTGTTGCACCAAATTATGTCGTAGGAAACAGTTGTTATATTGTTGAATGTTAGCCAAGAAGTGTATAGAATCATTTCCTATCCCAGAAACAAAAGAGCGTAAGGGGTCTGGTGGTGGGACCAATTGTGGCAATTGGCAATTAGATAAGCTATTAGCTGACTCGGCGAACTTTGTTTCGCCTTAGAGATGAATAAAGTCGTAGCAACCATTGGTTTTTTTTTTGAGAAGGAAATATATTAGGTGAAATACACAGAAAATACAGAAGTACAAGATATACAAAAAATTTAATTGCATTGAAATAGGTATGTACAGGTGGGCAAAGTTGGTGATACGTGAACAACAACTTTAACCGCGAGAGATAGAGGAAAATGAATGACACGTTAAGGTGGTCTTTTTTAGAGAAACTGATAATGCCAAGAACTGCATTCCTTTTTTTTTGTTTTCGAGTTATAGGCCGATATTGAAATTTGGGAGATTTCAACTTTGGCCATTATCTCCGTTTCTCTTTGTGTTAGGATGTTGAAATGAAAACATTATACAGGCACTCTTTTCATAGCAATCCAGCAGCTAACTTTGTTGTTCCAAGATGTGCTATAACATAAAGTTGTGTTTTTTCTTAAGGAAACAATGCTTTGAAATGGGTTAGAAAGAATTTTAATTTTTTTTTGCTGTTTCAGAAATATATCATCCATCATACATCGCCCTCAGATTCATTCAGATATCATGAAAAATATAGTTTGTATGTGAAATTTTAATTATTGAGTATTAAGTAGGCTGAACCACAGAATAACTTGTCTCTACGCATGGTGTCATTATTGTTTTGCGATTGAGTACTTGATTCAATTATCCGTGGTTTGATCTCTGTTGGAACAAATGAATTCGAAGTCATTATTGCCGCTAAAATAAAACATTTCAACATCATATTTCTCGTAGTTTCTGAACATTTCCATATTGCCGGAAAAATAATAACGACACCATGCGTAGAGACATATTATTCTGTGATTCAGCATTAAGCCTACTTAATACTCAATAATTCAAATTAAAACTATATTTTTCATGATATCTGAATGAATCTGAGGGCGATGTGTGATGTTTGAAATATTTCTGAGACGGAAAAATATGGTGATTCTTTCTGCGCCACTTATAACTACTGTTTCCATAAGAAAAATCACAACTTTATGTTATATCTCAGCAAGGAAACCTCTTGAGAAAAAACAAAGTACGCTACTGAATTGCTATGAAAAAGTTCCTGTATAATGTTTTCATGTCACCATCCTAGCACAAACAGAAACGGGGATAATGGCCAAAAAAATGAAATCGCACAAATTTCAATTTTGGCCTATAACTCGAAAACAAAAGAAGATAGAGGAATGCAGTTGACGGCATTATCAGTTTCTCTAAAAAATACCACCGTAACATGTCATTCATTTTCCTATATCTCTCACGGTTCAAAAATTGTGGTACAGGTATCACCAATTTTGCACACCCTGTACATTGTTATTCATACATCTAAAGAATTATCTTTATTTTAGGGGTAAAGAGGTAACTTTTTTATATTGAACAATTCCTTCATTGTAGTACCTTGTGATGAACAACAGTTTTAGTTTTTTTCCCGGGTGCGAGAATATATCGGGCAGATTGAACATTGTGAATCGGCACCTACTTCTCCGTAAAGACCTTAGAATTCCAAGGCTGAGACGTTTAGGCAACTCAAAATACACAGTAATTGTTTACTAATGGCGAGTAGAAAACTCTATTAACTGTAGCGACATCTACTGGCTTCATTCGCAAGAAAGAAAATTATTTTCTATTTTTTTTCCATTTCAAATTTTTCAGAGTTTTAAGGTATTCTATGTTAACCCAGCCATAGAAGGTTCTAACAAAAAATCTTTCATAACAAACAGTTCATCCAATATTGAGTTATAAATGGTGTAACCAACAACATGGCCGAGTTAGTTTTATATATGAAGATATTATATTATATTAAACTATATGTATTATTTCTGACATAAAGGCCATTTGAATAAAAATGAATGGAATACAGAATAACGCAATTGGGATCCTTTCAACGTGAAAAATAATTATTATATTGTAGAAACTACAATTCCGAGACCGTCCTGGAACTATGGAGTATATAAGGGTCCTGGAAGTCAACGTTAATCATATATCATTTCCAAGACTGTCTTGGAAATAACATTATGGTCCTGGAAGTCAACGTTAGTCATATAGGATTTCCAAGACCGTCCCGGAACTATACAAAAGTCCTGGAACTAGCGGTTAGCTGGTCTCAAATGTCTCGGAACTCAACGTTAGTCATATATATATATATATGTGTGGCATGCAGCGATAAATGACGCCTGTGTTCGCTCCGTATTAAATCGCTAGAATACTCGAATAACAGTTAGAACTAATTAACTTTTAACCATCCCAAATCTTTTATTTACATATTTGTGATAAAGTGGATATATTGAAATGGCTCCAAAATCGACCAGCGATTTGAAAGGGGTTGTAAAAGATGCCCTTCGTGAACTCCTTTGTGATGATGAGTTTATCAATAAATTACTAGCGAAGGTAGATAAAAAACTTGAATCCATAAAAGAAACAGTTGATAAACAATCCCAGGAATTACGTGCAGTTGTTGACAATATGAAATATGTACAGGAACATATCGACGTGAACACTGATAGAATAAAAATCTTGGAAGGTAAAATAGAAACGATGCAACGAAATGATAAAATAAACAACGTTTGTGTTCATAATTTGCCCGAAGATGAGAATCAAAACTTGAAGGAGACATTTATTCAGATGTGTAGAAACAATCTTAACGTCGACGTTTCCCACGACGATATCATTAAATGCTATAGAGTTGGAAAAAATAAAGAAACACCCCGACCTGCCATTTTTAAGTTTGAAAAACTCTCTACAAAAAATTTGATTCTGAAAAACGTCGGTAAACTCAAGGGTACCACTGTAGGCATTGCTGAGGATCTCATGAAGAAACAGTTGGAGGTTTATCGTGCAGCACAAAAAATAACAAACAGAAAAAGTGTGTTCACGAGATTTGGAAATGTATTTGTGAAGATAGATGGAAAAGTTTACAAAATTTCGGATATTTCCTTGTCGAAGGAAATAGTTGGAGTAAATGAATGAGAAATAATTATTTGTATTATATAAACTTCTAAATATCTTATTTTAGTTTATTTCACCATGAAATTTATGTTATTTGGAGTGGCACATATGAGTCTTTATTGTAAAATTTCTTCTTTTTTGGATTTTAGTGATGAGTTGGGTGAATATGGCAGGGTGAATGCAGATGAGGTTGATGATATGGGGATGATAAGTCTGATGTTTTCTGGACTAGACAAATTAAATATTATACATATAAATATTCGTAGTCTTCAAAGAAATTATGAAGAACTTCTAATTTACTTGGGGGAGATTGGACTGGAGAAAGTAGACGTTTTGGTTTTGTCTGAAACTTTCCTGATTCAAGATACAGGTAGATTTTCATTACCAGATTTCGATTTATTTTACAACCAATCAAAATATAATAGGAATGATGGAGTTGTTGTTTTCGTAAGAAAATGTTTCAAAGCGACATACAATATAATTGAATTTTCTGAAATAAAAGTTATAAGATGTACTTTTGGTATGGGTGGCAATAATTTTGGCATCACTGGTATCTATAGACCGCCTTCAACGAGGTTGGATATTTTTTTACAAGATTTGGAGAGTTTAGTTTTGTCACTTAGCATGAATGATAATGAAGTTATACTAGGAGATTTGAACATAAATATTTTGGATGAAGATGATTTGCATGTCACACAATATTTGAACATTATGTCGTTGGGTGGGTTTTTACAATGTATAAACAAACCAACAAGGGTATCAATAAATTCGTCTACATGTATTGATCACATTTTTCTAAAAATTAAAAATTATAACACAAAAATCAACGACTTGAAATCGGCAGTTTTGAGAAGTGCATTGACTGATCATTATTTTGTTGTTTTGTCTGTCGGTGATGTCCTCAACAAGCGAGTAATGTCTAACAAACGAACAACTGTCAATAAAATAAGATATGTAAACTTGAATAGGGACCTAGAGAAAGAGCAATGGAAGGAAATTTTAGATATTGGTCGAGATGTTGATGTGGCCTATAAGCTATTTATAAATAAACTTGGCCAGTACATTGAAAGACATACTTTCACCATTGAAATTACAAACAAAAATCGTAAGAGAAAACCATGGATGACACAGGAAATCTTAGATACTATTAAACTAAGGGATTTGTTGAAGAAAAAATTGTTGAAGAAATCTCAATGTGACTCTGAGCTTTTGTTGCAATATAGACGACACAGAAATTTTACAAATAAAATAATTAAATCTACAAAAAATCAATATTACAAATAAAAAATCAATGAATCAAGGGGAAATTATAGAAAAATTTGGGAAGTTATAAATGAAGCTACTAACTCTCAAAAAAGGACTCAAACGGTAGAACATAAGTTGAAAATAGATAATAGATGTGTAACTGATGAAAATGAAGTTTGCTCAGCCTTTAATGATTATTTCATTAACGTGGGAAAATCGATTCAAAGTAAAATTACAACAAATACAAATATTGATAAAGTGATTAACAGAAATAGTACCACTTTTTTCTTAAGCCCCGTCTCACAAGAGGAATTGATTAAACATATAAATACCTTAAAAAACTATTCCGCTCCTGGGCCTGATCAAATTACATCGATCCTAATCAAAATCATACATGTTCATATTCTGAGGCCATTGTTACATGTAATAAATTTATCATTCGCTACTTCCATTGTTCCGTGTGACTGGAAGACGTCTATTGTTGTGCCCATATTAAAGTCAGGATCTACAAGTGATTTAAATAACTATAGACCGATATCAATAATAAATAATTTTGCTAAAATTTTTGAAAAATGTTTGAAAGAAAGAATAATTAAATTTTTGGAAACTCAAAATATACTCTATCATAAACAATTTGGATTTAGACAAAAAAGGAGCACAGAGGATGCTGTTTTTGAACTGGTCAACGAAATTAACATAAATTTGAAGCACAAAAAAAAAAGTTTGGCAGTGTTCATCGATTTGGCTAAAGCTTTTGACACGGTTTCCCATAACATACTTCTAGATAGACTAGAGGAGGTTGGAGTCAGAGGTTTACCGTTAAATTTGTTTAAGAACTATCTAACAAATCGTAAACAGTGCGTCAAGGTAAATGATACTTATAGTCAGATGCAACTCATCAATACAGGTGTACCTCAGGGTACAGTATTAGGGCCCATTCTCTTCCTGGTTTACATAAATAATATTGGTCTAATGTACCAGGAGTGTAGTATTATTTCATATGCTGATGACACAGCCATCTTGTTTTCTGGGGATTCCTGGGATGATGTTTATGAACAGGCGGAAATGGGTATTGCACGGGTGTATGCTTGGATGAGCGATGGTATGCTGGCTTTGAATCCTGTGAAGACTTTTTTCATGACTTTTAGTGCATCATTTGTGGATCAGCCGACACGAGCTCATTTGAAGATCCATAATCATGATATCAATAGTATATCTGATGGTAGCTGTGATTGTAAACAAATAAATAAAGTAGATAGTTTGAAATACTTGGGGATTCTACTCGATAAAAACCTCAGATGGGATGATCATATAGCATTTTTGAATAGGAAAATAAGGAACTTATTCTATAAATTTTATCAAATACGCGAATTATTAGACCAAAGGCTGTTGAATATTGTTTACAGTTCCATTGTAGAGTCCAATTTAAGATATGGTGTAATTGTGTGGGGGGGTGCTTACAAGAGCACTTTAAGAAGACTTGAAATTTGTCAAAATTTAATTTTGAAGATTGCACACAAAAAACCTTTCACATTTTCTACAGTGGATCTCTATAAGGATTGTAACGTATTCAGTGTCAGAAATCTGTATGTTCTAGGAGTAATTAATCGTATGACAAAAATAGAGAGCACTGACTATCAACAAAATACTTATACAACCAGATCAAATGAGCAGAAAAATATGCCTGTGCCGTATATGCCCACCTCAATATGTCAACGATTTGTAACATATTATGGCCCCTTTTTGTTTAACAAGCTTCCTAAAGAAATAAAAAAAAAGTCGAATTCTTCCAAGTTCGCAAATATAGTCAAAAAATTTCTCCTCCAGAACCAGCAGTTGTTTATAAAATATTTTTAAATGAGGAGAATACAGCTCATCTGTAGTTCCTGCCTGCCCCGCCCCTGCATCACTCTTTCGCTGTTATATATGTGTGTATTTATTATTTTAATTTTGGTTGTAATTGATTCATTTTTTCAATAAACACGAGGAAATGGAACGAGCATACAAGATTTCTTCGGAAATCTTAGGCTTGTTTGACATATCTGTGGGTTACAGTAATTTCTAAAGGTGAATTGTATGTAAATTTAATTCAGTTCTTGAATCTGTAATTCAAAATTGTATATTTTCAAAATTTGGGAAATAAATTTATGAGTTATGAGTTATGAGTTATATATATATATATATATATATATATATATATATATATATAGTTATATATAGTATATATATATATATATATATATATATATATATATATATCTATGGTACATTTTGGCATCCTCCCATGTTAAAATCGCGGTAAGAGTGGCATCCGCGGTAATGTGGCATCCGATATACGGATGCCACTTTACCATCAGCTGAAAATCATACAGAACGGTTCAGCATGGCATCCTCTATACGTTGCGATGATAATTGGCTGGACGCCAAATTTTACCATTTCTGAACGTCCTGTATGTCAGAGGTTCCGCGCAATCGAGTTTGGTGGCGCTCTCGTCACACTCGTGTATATTATATTCACGAATATGTATATTCTCGGTTTTACATGTAGCGGTTGAAGTGGCATCTGGAGCAAGCGGCAACACTGGAATGTCGTTCACGGGACGAGTTTTATGGCTTTATAGACGTTTTTTGCATCGTTAAGAGATAAGCAAACATTGCAGCTGGCGGGAGAAGATATTCTGCCGGGATTTTAATATGGTGCGGGAAATCTAAAATTGAACTATTTCTGCTTCTGCATTTGTGCAAGAATAATCATGATCATAATCATTAGAAAGATTCATCCTGAAATATATTCATTGAAATGATGAATTATAATATTTTAATCGTGAGATTATATTCTTCACGAATTATTATATTAAAAATATTGAAAGGACAGTCATCTTGAATTATGTGAAAATTAGATGAATGGAAACTTTATTTGGTTAAATTAGATTCGAAATGAGGGAAAAATTTTCATAATTTTTTTCAGTATATATCGGAAACGGTGGAAACTTTCCACCTGTGCTTTATTAGATAATGATATTTCAGGCCAATAACCATTATCTCCCGTTGAATAGCGTGTGAAATGAATATATTTTATGATTTCAAATATGAATTTATCCCATCCAGGATGATTTACCGTGATGGTCTATCAGACTTTTGAGGAAACTTTCATTTTATTCTGAGTTCTCTCCAACCTCTGATACAGGTACTCATGGTTCCTGGACATTTTTGCAGAAAAGTTTATTTCGTAAAAATCTTTTCTATTTTCGATGATGCCGATAAGTTGTATTATAGGACTGTTCGCGGTTTGTACCTAAAATGTACAGGGTTTTGTTACGAACTTGGTTTTCATGGGTGACCGAATCACTCGAAAATGAGTTGCCCCGAATTTTAACACGAAAAACTACTGATATCGGAACGACGTGTACGTGTACATACACGTATCATCCGATTGATATATTAACTTAGATTCTTTGTCGAAGCAGAAACTCTATCATTTTGAGTTGACATTTTGTCATTGTTTTTTGTTGCACAAATATAATGTACCTATTTTAAATCATTTGTTTTTTCTGAATAAAATATTTCTATATCTTCCTGATCATGAAAATAGATTCGGAATACATATTTTAATCTATTTTCAGCGTTGAAACTTTTTCATCGCATTGCAACGATAAAAAAATGTGAAGTGAGTAACTATTTCATATTCTGCTCAAAATCTATTGATTCTTCTCAAATGTTGATAAAGTAAGTGGAGAAAACTCCGAATGGAATTCCGAGAATTATTATCATTGCATATATGTGCGTGTAATGTGCGTGTGGCCTAGTGGATATGGCCGTGGACTCCGACTCGGCAAGTCGGGGTTCGAGTCTCCGCCAGGGAAGAAATTTTCTGGTATGGAGAACGCGCCGAACCATTCACTGTTGGGTAAACAATTAACAGTGCTGTGCCTAACGTGGCGTTGGGACACAGTAACAAAGCCTACACAGAACACACCCATCATTCTAACTCGCACAAGCTTTAAATAGCTTATGAGGGGTTTCACAGAAACCCAGAATGCATGGAAATACAATACAATACAATACAATATTTAGTACACAGAAATAATCTAAGTTTTAGATCTGTCAACAATCATATTGAAAATATGGTATGTCGAGATTCACATCAGAATTAACCTCAATATGAAGAAAACTTTCCTTTGTACCTACTTTGATTACAATTTTTTCGACAAAACATAAGAATTTCAAACGAAATATACAGCGTCATTCATTCAGAATGGTGATTGGCTGGATCTCGGAAAATTTATCTTATATAATCAGTAATGAATCTTATAACAAACTCAAACCTAATCACCCTGTACAATTCTTTCCGATTCATGGGTGAATTCTGCTTTTCATCTGTAGCATACGTATCATCGACTATCAGATCCGTGAATAATTCTGAAGTTGTTGCTGCATTTATCTTAATCACAGGTACCTAGGAACTGAAAAATGCATTATTCTCAAATCTGTAAGGTGGTCAAAGAGGTGAAGATCAATCCTACGTTACAGATCTGTACCCTGTACCGCACGATTAGAAGATAAGAAGCAGAATACACCCATTATTTTGTTCTTGTCACCAAACTGTGGATTGATCTATTTTCGTTCTGTCTTGAGAACTTCGAAGTCGCACCAAAAAACTATAACAGTTATTAAGACCGTAGAATATTATATGCGTTGTCTTTGCAGGTGATTTTTTTCATTTGGAATTCATCTAATTTCAATTCCCTTTTTTTAAATTATCAATCTTTCCGTGGGGGTTCAATACGATTATGCAGAGATTTTGTTCGAAACGTGAGTCTAAGGTAGGCTTTTGACTTCATTGGGGTTTACAAAAGCTCGTTTATCCGCCAACAACTTGAAAAGTTTTTTTAACCTTATAAGTATAATTAATTAATTAAAATCAGTAACAGAGTGAATGTGTGGGATTTTTTCTTGTTAGAATAGTAATGTGTGATTTTTCGTGTTCGGCTTGTTCAACTTTGTTTCCATCGATTTTTTTTTAATTATTATAACAATACGAACAATCAGAATAAATCCATTCTATAAGCTTATCTGCTGGCTACAGAGCTGAGTGCTTTCAAGTGTCGTTGAGAGGTCCTACGCAGTGGCAGTTTTTTTTGACATCTATTTCAGATCTGCTGGACATTCTCGTTTGAGTCGCCTATCCCTATCGTTGTGCACTTCAGTTAGGAGGTGAAGTAAAATATTTACGTGGTTCATGTGGTGATTCCCGCTTTTTTTCTTGATGACACCTTTCACATATATGGTACCTTCAAGTCTTCTTGAATTGTTTGATTTGAAACGTACCATGATGCATGTGTTATCATTCTTCGCATGTTTTGATGGTTCGAATAATCAAACTATAACATCTCCGAGATTTTCATTTATTTTCATTTAATTTAATTTATGAAAGATAGGAATATAAAAAGGGGTTCCAATCCAAAAAAGTATTCACAAATTACGTGGAAAAAATCATACAATAGTTGAAATTGTACAAAATGAAAATTTTTCTTTTAATATTTATTGTGATAGCCTTTGTTCTAGCAGTTTTTCAAATTGAGAAATGGACGTATTAAAAGGATCGATATCGCTGAACTCCGAGCTAAACTTCGTCGAAAATCTGCAAAATTTTGTTGATATAATGAATTTCAGTTAATACTGCTAAAGTTATAGATTTTATTGATTTACATGAATTAGGTACCTTCACAGTTGTCCTCAGAAATAAATGCATGTAAATATAATCCCATTGAGATGTTCCTCATCAGACGAGAGCTAGAAACGTCGAAAAACGGGAATTTAGGTGCAGCTGCTTCTTTGATATCATTTCCTATAGTACCACCACGATCACCATAGAAGTCATCTGGCAGTTGCCAAGATGGCAAGATTGGCAAGTATTTCTGGGTATTTTTGTTCAATAAAGAAGAGTTTTTCGCGGTAGAATGTGAAGAGATGAAAGTCGATTCCAATGAGGGAATGACTTCTAATATAGGATAAATTGATGTATTTGATATCTTGGTTGTCAGCCCTCATGCCAGTGGGAATTCTATACGTTTTGATGTCTCCAATGGATAAGGTAGGATTGAACAGTTGTACTAAATGTGCACTGGATCCTGCCTTTTTGTTGTTCAAAATAAGTATGTGTTTTTTTTTCATTTGCAATATCATATGCATAAATAAAGGCCTTTATTATTTTTATTGATTAATTTGTTATTCTGATACATCTTTGATATGCCACGAAAGATTTGAGACTTTGTTTTAGAATACGTGATATGAAAAAACACATCCAGAATAGTTATATCGAAACACGGAAAAATCGCATCTCATATATAGTTGTCAAACCCAGAAGTCTTTCAAATTGAATCTATACTTCTCCATTTCTGAATCAAATAGTATCCAAAATTCAGGCTTACTGATATAGGGGATTTAGAAATTTTTGTATATTCTGAATTAATGTGGAAGAAATCCAAATCAAAACAAATAATAGAACTTTTGAATCTGAAAAACATGATTATCGCATGGATAAACAATTACCAATTACGCAATTGATAACGAAATAAAAAACCATTCAGTCAAGTGTAGAATTACTTCCAGCATTTCGATAAATCAAATGAATAAACATCTTGAATGACTTCCGATGACGAACATGAGAGTAACATCGAATTGGCAACATTGCTGGAAGGCAGATTACCTGGAAATAGAATATATAGAGGTCGAACTGTTTCCTACCTATATCAAAATATACGGATGTCAGTCCATCCGCTGGATATAACTGGAAGTTGAAATGTACGGTTCAAACTTTCTTGAATATACACCAATATACACGAGGATGCAGGCCTATACCGTTTCGGAAAAGATGCCAGTTTGTTCGTTGGATATATATATATATATATATATTATATATATATATATATATATATATATTATTTTTTTCCACCGTATCATACGGGTAAGTGGTTGCACATGTCGGGCGGTTGGCCAAGACAAGTGCTATCGCACTATATATATATATTTTTTTTTTTTTGAAATTGTCTAAGAAAATTCTATTGAAGAATATCATGGCCCACAATGGTTGCCATTAGAAAAATATTTTTTTTCTCTAAAATTTAAAGTGGCACTGAAGTTACTGAAAAACTAGGCTAAAGATATTTTTATTTCGTGAACGTTGTCATGATATGTGGATTACTTTTCCTCTATCCCTTTTTATTTATGAAATGTATTACCTACAGTATCATCGAAATTCGACCACCTCTACATCGACATGAAACATGGAAGGTACGATACTGAATTATATCCCGAGTGCCTACACTTCTTTCAGTCCGGAAAAAATTCGATAATTCAGCAAGGGGTATATGAAAGACTGCCCGCAGATTAATAATAGTTATTATTGTTTGATTAACAATAATACAGATATGGTTTGAAACGTCACAAAAATATTCACTAAATACACATACTCAGATATTTTGTTCAGATGCATTAATATTCAAAAATATTCGAATAGAAATTCATTCAGATAGAATCTATCAGTGTATGCTGCCTGTGAAGAAGTAAATGAAAATGGACTTCGATATGCCATAAGTACATACGACCAAATCACGCCAAAATGATGAAGATAAGGATTCGTTTCGTCCTTTAAGCTTACTCCTCGAAAAAGCTCGTGTCGACATCCACCCAAGAAAGGAATAAAGTTTTCTGCGATTGTAGTACCCCTTAATATAAACACATTTCTGGAGTAAACTTTTCATTTATCTGTGCAACTTTTTTACAGGAGTATCATTCGTTATTCTGACCCTCCTCTATAGTTTGAATAGCTGTTTCAACCCTTGGATCTACTTGGCTTTCAACAGGGAACTTCCAAGATTACTTCTCAGGCATTGTTTGACGTCGGAGAATAATTATAGCACCGCTAATGGTGGAGGTAGGTATTCACTGATTCCATTTTGAAATATTAAATATCTATGTCATGACAGAAGAATGCTGTATCTTTCTGGTTTCATACACAAAGATTTTCATATTTTGGATCGCTCGATTTTTCGAATTAGTTTTATTATTCATTATGAATCATTAATTATTTTTATAATTTGAATTGTTTGATCAATAGCCGCTATTCAGGTAAACATTGAAAATATGTGCACGTAGTCCAGTCAATCTAGATTTTGGTGAACACAAAAGGTCGGATGTTAAATTTCAAAGCTTGAATTTGTGTCTTGGTTCCCCAGTATTGGGAAAATAAGCGAATCCAACAAAACTCTTGGGGACAAAAGTTTTGGGCTTTTTTTCAGTTTTTTGTCTATATCTCATCAAGGAAACCTCCCACAGAAAAAAATGTTACTTCTTTCAGCTTTAACCTGATCGGAGATGCGGTAACTCTTATATGATGTTGGGTTTAATCACTCAAATTTTTCAGTAAAAATAGATTTGAAATTGTATGTTTTCGATTTATTCATTTGGTTTCGTAGACAATCTGTCTTTATTCTAATCTTGTCTTAATTATTTTATCAATCTCCAACTTTCCGTATTTCTTCTGCCGCCAAGATAAGAAGTCTATTGAAAAAAATCATAGCACACGGCTATAGTACACATGGTTCCCATTCGGAAAAAAAATGTTTGATTACTCTGAAATTTGAAGCAGCACGAAAATTTCGATGGCACCTGTAAAAAGTACTGAAAAACAACCCTAAATAAGTTTTTATTTCGAGAGCGTAGTTGCAATAGTGCGGAAGTTATAGCCAATTATAATTATAAATCCCAAAATCTCCCTGTAGCATGGAAACTACAACCTGTAGCGGTGTTAGGCAATTTGTTAAAAAAAAAAGAACATGACATGTCTATTAGTTTTTTTCTACCTCCTTTAATTTAGGAGATATGTATAATACTAAATCATCAAAATCTGACCACCTTGTACAAAAATCTAATATCGTTGCAGTGATTCGAAAAGTAAATTGAATATGACCATGCAAGTGGATGAGATTGTAATCGCTGGGCAAAGTTGATATGTTTTACGGTACATTTATAGTTACTTCATTTACTCAGTTCTTGTTGAAACTGACGCCTTACCTTTTTTTATATGGCAAAGTAGGGGCTCATAATTTGTATTGTGCTAAGGGCCCCCAGTAAAGTTGATCCGCAACTGCGTGTACAGGGTATCCCAAATTGCTTGATTTTGACTGTTTTAGGTACTTCTGGACTAGATAGGTAAAAACTTCCTAAGGTGTCCTGGGCTCGATTTTTGTGAAAACACCATTAGTGAAAACCGATTCACAATATCTTCATTTTTTTTTATTTCAATTTCGAAAATGTGTCATAACTTTTTCATTTACGAAAATATCTTAAAACGATTAAAACTTTCTAGAAGCCCTTTTTTCCCGGAAATAAGAAACTATATTGAATTTTTTTCTCATGGCAAAAAAAACACTTGTTTTATATCAATTATGAACGCATTTTTTTTATTTTATTTCATAAAAAAAATTTTTGACATAAAAAAAATTTAAAATAATGTCTTATTCCCAGTGAAAAAGTGCTTGTTGGAAGTTTTTATCTTTTTCAGATATTTCCGAAAATGAAAAAGTTATGGCACAACTTCTGAATTCAGCCCTGCTTCAGTATCCAACCAAAAACATTTTCATATAAAATATTGCCAAGACGGGGCCGTATTCTCCACATTGTCAAAAAGTTTTGAGATCTCATGTAGAGCCAAGCTGTTAACTCTACACTCTTCAACTTCACAAGTACTTATTTCACAAACTCTATGCTGAAATAAGTGACTTGGCCGCTTCTCTTCCACCACGTGAGCGTAGGGTGAAAAATTCATTCGCTGTTCATACCTCTTCTGTTATGAAATAGTTTTTGTCCACGACTACCCTATAATCCGTACATTACGAATGAGCTTTCAGAAACATTATGATAGTCATTTTACAACCCGTGTATAATAGATGTTGAATAATGAGTCATTATTCAACAGGTTCGAAATCATTATCAAACGGTTTGAAAAAAGTTGATATAAATTAATCCATCCAACAAACTCGCCCTGGATTCGAACCTGGGACCACCGCGTGGAAGGCGAAGAGTTTCACCCCCACACTGATCTGGCGATGCGGAGAAGTAGCGAATAGATCCAGATGATGTGTTTTCTATGAGGTTTCAAATTCGATTTAGTTTGACAGATTGAAAAATATTTGAAACGTCAGTGTTGAAAAAATTGCGTCTCATAAATTTTAATTATTCTTGAATTTATTATGGAAATCGAAAGTAATGAAGAAATGTTGTGTACTCCACCGGAAATAAGAGATGTTGCAAAAATCACAACATTGAACCTTTTCCCGGAAAAATCAAGATATATCTACCTAAAAGTGTTCAACAACTTCATGGACTGGAGAGCAGCGAACAAAATCCAATCATTTTCTGAGGCAGTTTTATTGGCATATTTCTCGAAATTAACAGTTAACTATAAGCCATGAACATTGTGGTCACATTATTCCATGCTGAAGACTACTCTCAACATAAATGAAGGCATCGATATCGAAAACTATAAAAAACTGCGTTCACTCTTGAAAAGGAAATCAGAAGGCTTTCGGCCGAAAAAAGCTTGAGTATTTTCTTGCCAAGAAATAAAAAAATTTATTTTTGAAGCATGTGATATATATATATATATATTCTTATGAAAAAGAGAGCTAAAATAATACATTAAATGTTGAAACAAAAAGTACCTAAGCTGAGGTAAAAAAAGAACGGGGTATCATAACATTCTTTGTATGATACTATAGAATCATACGATACTATCAACACTAGTATCATACGATACTATACAGCCAGGGGAAAAAACCTCAGCCGAAAAAACCTGCCTCCCCGTAAACAAAATAACATAAAATATCAAATATCAGGAAAATCTTGAAAGACATCAGTGTGATCATCTTCATGTTATCCGTCGATGGGCTCGGATACACAGATTCTTCCCAAAACGACTCGTAATTCTTAATCTGAAATGAAAAAAGACAAAAGCAGAAAAGAAACCGATTATTCAGAATAAATCAAATGCATTTTGGAAATGCATTTGCTACTTTAAAAAACATCAACATTAAGATTTCTTGGCCAAATAATGTTCGGAGGTTTATAAATATTTATGACAGAAATGTCACAAAATTTGAAAGAAATGAAAAAAAAACTCCATCAATTTCCCCTTTCCGATTCTGTTGAAAGTCACGAAACTGATAATTTTTCAACATAACAAGCTAAACTTGTAAAAAATCAATTAATACATAACCTTTCAACTGTCCTCTTTCATGTGATGAAAAGTATTTTGCAATGAAGGTAAAATTTATTTTTGAAGCATGTGATGAAAAGTATTTTGCAATGAAGGTAAAAAACTAGCTATATTGAAGAAGTTGTTCGATTTATATTCATGAAATATTTTTCTTTGTTATTAGGTTACAATGATAATCGATGTCAAGTGAAATTTAGACGTTTATCGTGAGCTTGGAATTATCAGTGAACACACAAAATTGTGTCAACGCTATTGATAACTATTGTCATTGTTGAAATAGCAGATAAATTCGAATTTCACCGAGGAAGTCGTGGACAAAGTATAGTATTCTATTCGCACATAATTACTATTATTCACTCGAGTGAATTGCAAAACTCGCCTGACGGCTCGTGTCGCAAACTTCACCCTCGTGAATAATAGTAATCATTATGTGCTCATCGAATAATATACTATTATAGTTAAGAAACGGCCAAGTTACTCATTTTGACGGCATAGAATTGGTGAATAAGGACTTGTGAAGTTGAAGAGTGTAGAGTTTGCAGCTTGTCTCTACATGATGTCTGAAAACTGTTTGACAATGTGCGAAATACGGGCTTGTCTTGACAATATTTTTCATGAAAATGTGTTTGGTTGGATTTCAGTTTTTTTTGGACGTTGCACGCTTGTGACAAAATCTTTTCATTTCGTTCTTGTTTTCCTCAATCAGTAGCAATAAAATATAATTATTGCGAGATCTATTTCAAGTCAAACTAATTCACAATCCATGTTCAAAATAAACAATGTACGAAGTGGAGAGATATACTTACCTTTATCTACCTAGGTTCAAGCAGCGATCGTGATTTATTTGCGAGCTGCCATCACAACCCTTTTATAAAGAATCCTATATTTATACAATGATCACAACGGGAAATTGCACAATGGAAACTGTGGTTGAGGTTATTACAGAGCAATTGTATGAGGCGTTTCCAACCGCTCTATTAATAATAATAATAATAAGTTTTATTCTCATAATCAAAATACAATTTGAATGGAGAACATGTCAAGCTTCATGGAAATGATAATACACATATTAGTTAACAGAACGATCGTATTTGTACTCAAGAAATTCCCGCACATCATTGGCTCTATTCTGACCAGGTAATGGAAAATTTCTTTTTTGAAATGTTTGAAGTCTTCGATAATCTGGTATTTACGTGGCAAAGTATTGAACAGTTTAATGCACATATACGAAGTATTTTTCTCTGTTATTGTCAGTGAATGGCTTGGGAAGTGGAAGTATTGAATATTTCTGGTTTTATTGAAATTTCGGAAGCCGTGGAAATATTCACTGTGTTTGAACACAAATTTAAGACAAGAGTAAATATAAAGTAATAATAATAATAATAATAATAACCGTCTTTATTGAAGTTGAAAAAATCATTCACAAATAGGCGATATTTAGCTAAAGCTATTCTTACATATAACCTACTCGCAATGAGAAAAAACAAAACAAAATATGTACCAGTACCGCGACCCTGTTCCCCGACAGTCCCACACCGCATAAAAGATTAAACAATAACAAATGAAATAATAATAATAATTTCGATAATAATTTCAGAGAGGGTGACCCAAAAAGTATAGACCCAACGGAATTATGAAGATAAAAAATCCTCGAGGTATATCCGCTTCACTTCCTTCTTAAAAGTGGAGACCGTTAACGTTCCCAAACAACTGCAAATTTCATTGTACAATTTGACTGCTATATATGAGAAACATCTTCTAAAAAGAGTGGTCCTATAACTTGGTATTGTAAGTGAATTACTCCCTCGAATGGATACATTATGTATATCAGATCTGAAGGACAACTTCTGCCTCAAATACCCCGGAATACCCGTCAGAAGCAATCGATGCGTGAAAGTCAAGAGCTGAATCTCCCAAAGCGCCGACATAGGTAACCACCGAAGTACTTTCAACTTTTCCGACACGGGATCGAATTTTCTAAGGCCAAAAACGAATCTGGCACAAATTCTTTGAACGCGTTGTATTCGGTTCTTCGTTGCAACATCCAAACAGGGACCATACACTGTACAGCCATAATTAAATATTGAAAACACTAGTGACTCACACAGTGTCTTCTTTAAATTGTGATCCAGCACTTGTCTGTTTGCATATAATAATTTCATGGTGGCATACGATCGGCGCAACAAACCAGATACATGTTCTCTGAACCGGAGACTGGAGTCAAAAACTATGCCTAAGCTTTTCGCCTGTGAGACAGAAATCATCTTCAACACATTCGAAGCATTTTTTGAAGTTTCCGAATAAAAGAAATTGTGACTTGTTAGCATTGATTTTCAAGTTATGTGCTTTCGAAAAATCATTTATAATATTCAATTCCTCATCGATAATTCGGTTAGAAAGACGTGCATCATCGGAGTTGAAGTCGAAATAAAGTTGAATATCATCAGCATATCCGTGGACAGAACAACGTGTTAGCTTGGAGAACAAATCGAAGGTGTATATCAGGAATAACAGTGGCCCCAAAATTGAACCCTGAGGAACACCCGAATTTACATTTAACGAATTTGACATCTTATCATCAAAAATTACTCTCTGAATTCTTCCAGAAAGATAACTTCTGAAAAATTGCAACGGTCCCTCATTAAAACCGATATGTTTCAACTTGGAGCAAAGTAAACTGTGATCGACGGTGTCGAACGCCTTCGAGAAATCAAGCAATACAAGCGCCAGAATTCGTTTTGAATCAATCGATCGGCCAATATCATCCAACACCTTCAGAAGAGCAGTAATCGTACTATGCGACTCTCTAAAGCCTGATTGATGATCAGGAATGACGAAATTTTCTGTTAGAAATTTCAAAATCTGCTTATGAATTATCTTCTCCAAGATCTTAGACATGACAGGTAGAAGACTAATTGGCCGAAGATCTGATAGATCCAAGGGATCTTTCGATTTAGGAATGGGGTACACATGGGCCTGTTTCCAACATGCAGGGAATTCACCCCTTTCCAGACAAACATTAATGATGTGACAAATTTGTGGTAAAATATCAGGGATGCACAAACCTAACATACGTAGTGACAATGAGTCACAACCAGCGGCATTCGATTTAATTGATAAAAAACAATCGAGTATCTCATCTGTTGTTGCCAATCTGAAGTCAAATCTATGGGCAGTCAAGCATCCAAGGCTATCATACATGTCAGCAGTCCTCTGGCAGCCAGAATTCACCTCTGAAACAAATCCTGAAAAATACTCATTAATTTCATCCGGCGTTGCCAAATCAGGGGAAACCTCAATTTTCCTACTAACCCTGACTCCCAGAGACTTTAAAGCCTGCCATCCCTTCCTTTTATCAGAATCAAACATTTGTCGCATATAATTCCTCTTTTCATGCCGAATGGACGACAAAACGAAATTTCTCAATCTTCTATATCTGACACCATCTTCAACGGATTTTGTGTGTTTGAACTTTTGCAGAGCATTATCTCTCTCCTTCATCAACCGCCGAATCACAGTTGTTAGCCACGGAGCTTTTGGTTTAGTTACACGCACAATACGGAACGGTGCATGCACGTCGAATAAATTAAGTAATGATAGAGTGAGGAATTGAACCTTTTCATTTATATCCCGCATAGCATAGAACTCATGCCATGGCACATTATTCAAACTTTCAGTAAACTGAGTACCATCGAAGTTTCTAAAATCGCGAGTTCGAATAAGTTTGGGTCTAAACTTTGGAACAGCGATATTCAAAGTACACTCAACCAACTTATGGTCAGTGAAATCAATACTCACAGTCTCCACACGATCACACATCTCAGGACAACTCACAAATATAGGGTCTAACAATGATTGAGAAGAAGATGTAATTCTTGTAGAATCCTCCACTAGTTGAGTCAAGCCTAACGAGGTCAGACATCTATCCAATGGGTTTGATGAATTAAAATGATTTACATTTGTGTCACCCAAAAGTATGAACTCATCGACCGTAGGAATAATGTGGGAGAGTATTTCATCCAAACTGTCAACCGCGGTATTAAGGTTACATCGAGGCGGCCTATATATGGTAGCAAAAATACATGTCTTACCCTCGATTTTCATTTTAATAAAGAGATGCTCCAAACCTAAATCCGCAGAGTGAACATCAAGAACGCAACATCTTGATTTAAGTTTATTTGCTACATAAACAACAATTCCTCCTCCCCTTCTCACTCCATCACGGTCCTTTCTATAGACGGAATAGCCATCTATATGGATAGTACTTGTTTCTATTTGTGAGCTAAGCCACGACTCGGTTACACATATTATGTCAAAACACTCTCCGAGCACCAGCTCTCTGAAACTCGTAAAATGTGGTAGTAGTGAACGAACATTTAAATGTGAAAATTTCATGCCTTTTAGAATTTCAATATATTAATCACCAGTAAATTCATACGTGCAAGCGTGGGAACGTCGGAACATAGTAACAACAAATAAATATAAGTAGACTGAATGTTTCCTACAGGTGAACAAAAACAAATCTTCCAGATACTTGAATTAAAAGGGCTATCGCAAGGGTCACGACACTGAAGAGTATCACAAAAAAAAAAGAGAAAACTAAGAAGTAAACAATTTAAAGCTGAAAAAAAAAATATATGAGTCGTTATAGTTTCGAGCGAATTTAAAAATTCTGATTGATTCAGTAAACATCGAACTCATTTTCAATCAGGCCCCATATAACGGAAGAAATCGCGCAAGATACAATTTGCACAAATGAAACAAAATCTGATAACAACAGAATAATATAAGGAATTTTATAGTATCAGTTACCTTTTGATCTTACACTATTTAATATTTCCCGAAGAAAGAAAAATGAAAAGTAATCATGAAACACAATATGAAATATTTACGTTTGGAAGTGTCACACGAGAGCAAAATAAAACATTTATTATTTCAATACCTTTCGAGTTAGATTCTGAAGATCGATTTCAGAATTAATAGGCACTTTTTCGTTCCCAGAGCACACATAAACTACACCATTTTTAGTCCAAGTAGAGTTTCTAAAATGTGATCTTGCAACCTTGAATAATTTAGCATTCTCTGCAGTCAAAAACTCCGTAATAACCATTTTTGTTCCCTTTAGTTGCTTTTTATTATAGAATACCAAATCACGAATCCACCTTTGACAAAAAGAAACGACAACTGGTCTCGGTTTAGTTGACGTTGAATTGACCTCACGGCGCCCCATACGGTGGCAATTGTTTATGTTGTTTTTATTCAGGTCAATGCCCATTCTTTGCACTAAATTTACAATATTGTCTTTCAGGTCAATATCCCGATTCTCTTCAACACCGTGAAGGAGCAGACTATTTCGGTTAATAAAATTTGTTGACATATCGATTGCAGATTTTAGATTTCCAACATCTTTTCTGAACTGATTCAAATTACTCACTACTCGTTCCTCGAAGTCCTCGAATTTTTTACTAAGGGATGAAAGAACTCCTTCGTCTTTAGAATCCGAATATTGTCCCGCATTCACCTTCAGTTCCTTCTTAAAATTCATCAGTTCGGCATTGAAGTTGGCAGCCATTTCCTCAATTCTATCGTTGAGTTTCTTGATCTCCAGGGATTGTCTCTCCGAAGAGGCCTCTCCGTTCCTCGTTTTACCCATGACAAGCAAGCTACTCTAAAGTTGTATGTACAATTTTCAGAATTTTTCAATATATATATATATATATATTCTTATGAAAAAGTGAGCTAAAATAATACAATAAATGTTGAAACAAAAAGTACCTAAGCTGAGGTAAAAAAAAACGGGGTATCATAACATTCTTTGTATGATACTATAGAATCATACGATACTATCAACACTTGTATCATACGATACTATACAGCCAGGGGAAAAAACCTCAGCCGAAAAAACCTGCCTCCCCGTAAACAAAATAACATAAAATATCAGGAAAATCTTGAAAGACATCAGTGTGATCATCTTCATGATATCCGTCGATGGTCTCGGATACACAGATTCTTCCCAAAACGACTCGTAATTCTTAATCTGAAATGAAAAAAGACAAAAGCAGAAAAGAAACCGATTATTCAGAATAAATCGAAGGCATTTTGGAAATGCATTTGCTACTTTAAAAAACATCAACATTAAGATTTCTTGGCCAAATAATGTTCGGAGATTTATAAATATTTATGACAGAAATGTCACAAAATTTGAAAGAAATGAAAAAAAAAAACTCCATCAATTTCCCCTTTCCGAATCTGTTGAAAGTTACGTAACTGATAATTTTTCAACCTAACAAGCTGAACTTGTAAAAAATCAATTAATACATAACCTTGCAACTGTCCTTTTTCACGACGATTCTATTGCCGTGTGGGTTTCTTGCAGAAGAATCTCTTTGATACCATGTTCATCAGCTAATTTGGAGACGTAATCACACTTGCCTTTCGAAATTCCTTCGATATTCAAATTCAAAATTTCCTACTTTAGGAATTTCGAAAAACTTGGGACCCGATTTAACAATGAACTAGACAGTTCGCAGCGACATCTACACAAATAGTCAACGTTAAAATAT
Source organism: Hippodamia convergens (assembly GCA_038502775.1). Lineage (NCBI taxonomy): Eukaryota > Metazoa > Arthropoda > Insecta > Coleoptera > Coccinellidae > Hippodamia > Hippodamia convergens. Next base: position 131,963,215 of record CM076607.1, on the reverse strand, counting down.
TCAGCCGCTTGAACATACCACGGCATGTTTCGCGAAACCCCAATTTCAGAATTACTCTCACAGCCATTTTCTGTGCAATGAAAACCGTATTAATTTCAGAGCTATTTCCCCATGCAACAACACCATAACCCAATATGGATTGGAAGTTTGCGTAGTATACCGTCATGAGAACCTCCTGGCTGACTTTTCCTGTCAAAACCCTCAGAGAATAGACGACTCTATGTTGTTTCCTCCTAACAGTTTCAACATGATTGATCCACCGCAAATTGCAATCCAGTACGATCCCCAAAAAGTTCTTATGTGATTTTATCTCGGTAGGCTTTCCTACGATGTTAATACTGGTCGGTACTTTTATTCTGGAGTGGGATGTCATAAAAACTACACACTCTGTTTTCTCTGTATTCATAGATAAATTGTTTTTCGCAAGCCAGTCTGATACCTCAATTATAGCATGTTCACTTTCTGTAATTGCATCTTCAACTTTAGTTTTTGTAACCAAGAGATTCGTGTCATCGGCGTACATAAAAAATTTCGGGTGCTCATAGAAAATATTTGGCAAATCGTTTATGTAAATCAAGAACAGGAGAGGACCCAGAATACTACCCTGGGGAACCTCAACCTCAAGTATTCCATCCTTAGATGTTATCACCTTTCCATCAATATCCAGAGTTACTCTCTGCGATCTCCCAAGAATATAACTTCTCATTAAGTTGAGCTGCTTATCTCTGATTCCATAAGTTGATAGTTTTCGAAGGAGTTCACTATGATTCACGCAATCAAATGCCTTTGATAGATCTATAAATAGACCGACTGGGGTTTCACCTCTTTCAAATGCTTCAATTATGGAGTGTATCAGCACGTAAATTGCGGTCACTGTGTTCCTGCTCTTTAGGAATCCATGTTGACATTTAGAAAAAACTTTGCATTTGTGGAAGAAGTTCAGCAATCTATTCACCAAAATTTTTTCGAAAATTTTGGCGAAAGAGGTTAGCATACTTATGGGACGATAATTTCCTAGGTCTTCAGGATTTCCCTTTTTATAAATAGGTTTTACCACAGCAATTTTCAGAGGTTTCGGAAATATTCCATCCTTAAGAGCTTCATACATAATGAACGCTAAAGGTTTAGCTATATAATGGATAGATGACTTGATGACCGTCATGGGAATATCATCGTATCCGAAGGAGCTTTTAGGCTTCAATTGTTTAACAGTACGAATTATCTCCTCCTCTGTAATTTTGAAGAGAAAGAAAGATTTTGGGTTTGTCTCAGACTTTACATCATAAGATGATATATTCGGTGGCATCTTGGGAATTGCATTTATGAAATGTTCATTGAAGCTATTTGCTAATTTTGTAGGGTCTTCGGAGACATTAGCAGGCAGACTGGATTTTGTATTTCTACCTGTGATTTCATTAATGAGCCTCCAGACTGTTTTAGATTTATTTTTTGATGTTTGTATTTTCTGATTCACATATGTTTTCTTCAAGCTTTTGATTTCCGCGTCATAGGCTGATTTTAATCTTTTATAAGGTAAAACAGAGTCAGAACTATATTTTGATAAGATGTAGAGTATATCTAGGCTATATTTGATATTTTTCAGTTTAGAAGATGGTTCGTATGTTTGCTTGGAAAAGTTTGATTTTGTCACCGTAATGAGTGGAAAGCACTGATCGAATATTCTCGCATAAATCGAAAAGAATTCATTCCACAGAGACTCAACGTCATCACCATGATAAGAAATTATGACTTCGTCCCAATTTATTTGTCCTATTATATTCACAAATGAATCAATAGTTTGCTTGTTTATCGCACGAATTTGTATTTTAGAATTTCTTGACAAATCAGAATTAACTTTAAAAGTAATTTTTTTGTGCCGTATGATCTAATATATGTGACGGAATTACAGAAACTTCGAGTTCATCAAAATTAACAATAATATTATCAAGACATGTAGAGGAATTCATAGTGACTCTGGTAGGCTCTGAAATAGTTAATTTTGCATTATAAGTTTCAATGACTGAAATAAAATTTTGGGTCTGGGAATCAGAAGAAAGCATATTCAAGTTGAAGTCACCGGCTACCAAGAAGTACTGATCATTGATAGAGAGTTTCCGGAATATACAATTCAATTTATCAATAAATTTTTCATAGTTTGCCTCGGGTGGGGTGTTAGGACGATAAATACATACAATCAAATATGCAAGACCCCCAAAGACTACTTCCACACCACACCACAGCACTCAATTATCCGCGCATTGAGACAATATCAGATCGTTCTTTACACATAATACCTGTTTTACAATAAATGGCGCATCCACCATGTCTACCACTGTCTCTGCAGAATTTTGAAACCAGTTCATAACCTTGAATGCCATATGAAGGAAGTTCAGTGTCGCTCTTCCAGTGTTCTGTGACTGCGAGAATATCCACATTGTGATTGTTTACTAACAATTCCAACCTATCTAGGGTGTTACCGATGGATTGTAGATTTTGGTGCATTAAAACTCGCTTACTCACGTTAAGTTCTTCATTTTGATGAGTCGAAATAAAAAATTATTCATTCTCACCCCTTCTGGCCAGATATCAGGATTCTTCACTGCTGTGAAATCTTTCTCTGGCACTGTAATTTTAAAAGAAGAGTATTCCTCCGGTCTTTTGGACTCAAGTTTCTGACATTTTACATCTTGAAATCCATTCGTTATGAGATGTTCAGTTAGTACATTCTCTTCTATTGAAGGATGTAGTTTACATACATGTAAGTACCCATACCTGGGAGCACTTTTTATAGTTATTAATTCCCCCTTTCCGTTTCCTACAACACCCCTAGGGAGTCGTTTTGTTTTCCTTTTATTCTCCACAGTGGTGAATTCATTTTCAGTGCCAGTGACTTTCTCTTTATTCACCTTATTGTATTCTCCTTCATTTATAGTTTTCTTATCATCAGTGCTTGCATTTATTGGCAAGTTTTTACGCTTTTGTGGTATTTGGAATATTGTTTTGGGTGGTTGTTGCACTGCCACAATGGTTTGCGATTTTTCCCTGGGTTCTTGGGTCCTAAGAATATTGGCGTAAGTTTTGGGTTTCTCATGAATTTCTTTATTTTCTTGTTGTGAAATAGTATTTAGTTTTGTGAGTTCGTTAATGCGTTGTAGGTAGGTCCGGTTTTCCTCCTTAAGTTTGTCGATTTCAATTCTGAGATCTGCCATTTCAGTTCTCACAAATTCCGAGAAAATAGAAAATCTGTTATCCATAGTTTTTTCTATCGTGTTTTTGATTATAGATAGTAATTCTTTTCCATTGGGAAAATTATCACATTGATTGTTCTGAGTTTCCATTTGTTTCGAGGTTATATTTTCATTAGTGCATTGATAACATGTCCACGTCCCAAATCCAGAGGACTTTTTCATTTCCTCCATTTCCACGATGGACACATCTACACAATTCAAATGAAAAATATGGGAACTGTTCTCCGAACACGTTATTGAATCATCATATCGACTTCAAACACTTACTACACGTTACCGCCATTTTGTAAATATTTATAACCTTATTCAAAATGTGAGGGCGGTGATTTTCATCGAGAATTCTCGAATAGTTTTTTCAACATTCAAAACAAGCAGTCCTTCGTTTAATCAATTTTCAGACCACTAGCATCAAAATAGGCGGAAGTCTCATACCTACTTATACATCCCCTGGTCTAAGGGTTGGGGGATGAAAGTTTCAAGTTGATTGTGTAGTGATACAATGGACTGACAGCCAGCGTTCGGCAGATTTACGGTATTTCAGCAAACTCCATATTAATGTCACTTACCTTAGGGGAAATGGGGATTCGCTATGCTCGGCGATGGTTCTCTTGAGCGTGGCCGGCAGTCCAAAAACGTGAGAACTAACTTTTTCAACGTGATAGTAGCATATCTGCCTTTGTGATATATTGAAGTATACACTTTTCTCTATCAAACAATGCAATGGCAGACATTCATTCCGGTTCCAAGTAAGTAATGTATGTTATTCATGATATTATCAAATACACATATATGACGAGGCAGACCGTTCATTCTTCCAGGCGACTTCAATGCTCATAATGAAATATGGGGCTCACGGAACACTGACAGGAGGGGCCACACTATCGAAGACCTGCTAGAAGAATATGGACTCATTACACTTAACACAGGAACAGGAACTTACCTTAATAGCAGAACACAAACTTTATCTGCCATTGACATCACCATTACGACTCCACAATTGAGCACCAGACTACATTGAATGGTACTAGAGAGGACATTTTTTTCTGACCATCATCCAATATCAATGAAATTCCTGAATACTCGTCAGCTGGAATATCAAAACTCAAGATGGAACTTGAAAAAAGCAAACTGGGAATCCTTTAGAACAGAAGCACAATTTGACAATTTACGGGGCATAGGTATTAATGAAGATATCGGAGAGTTAACGAACAAATTGATCACAGTAGCTTCCAACTACATACCCAAAGCAAAACATACTTCAAACAGAAAAGTCCCATGGTGAAATAAAAAATCGCTACTGCAATAAGAGATAAAAAACGTCATTAAATAAATTCAAAAGAAACCCATCAGAATGTAACATGGTAGATTTTAAGAGGAAAAGAACGATAGCAAGAAGACTTATTTTAGCGGCGAAAAGATCAATCTGGAGTAAGTATGTTGAGAGTCTAAAAAGTGACACCAAATGAAGAAAGTCTGACAAAATATAAACAAAATAGCGGGAAGGAAAAGAACACCGACTTCCCTAGCCATCCAGAAAGAAAACACAATATACTCCGATGCGAAGGATGTGGCAGATAAAGCATTTTGAGTCCGTTTGTGGTTCTGATAATATTCATTCTTTAATCTTTAAGTTTTCTGTTGGAAGAGGAAAACGTAGAATCTGATCTGAATTTCGATGAGAGAGATGAAGCATCGTATAACGATGACTTCACTATGGCTGAACTCGAAAATGCACTCTTGAGGTGTAAACAAACAGCTCCCGGTCCTGATGATGTCCCTTATGAATTTATCAACCAGTTGAGTGAATCTGAAAAACAGAAACTATTAGAAGTATTCAAAAGAATGTGGAACGAATCTACTTGCCCAGATGCTTGGAGAGAAGCTCTTATATTGGAGAATGCAATTCAGAAGAGCTTCTCAAATAAACAGCATTTGACAGCAATTTTTTTCGACCTAGAGGAGGCTTTCGATTCAACTTGGAGATTAGGTCTCATCAACACTCTGTTTGAATGGGGGATAAGAAGTAAACTACTGAAATTCATCAACAACAGGAGTTTCAGAGTGATAGTTGCAGTTCAAGTATCAGAATTATTCGAATTGGAAAATCGGATTCTACAGTGGAACACATTTCTTAGCTTCGGTAGCAAAAATCCTAGATATTGAATAAAGTGTATGTATATTAGACTGTTTCAAAAAAATCGACATTTTTTGTTTTCACGAAACCCCCCCTAATTATCTTCAGGGTATCGAAAAGAGACCTCTATGAAAATATCAGCTTCAAATAATAATATTTAGAGGTCGCTCATCAATTATTTCTATTTTCCCTACTAATAGCAGGGAAAGAACTTCTTTTTTCAATAAAAAATTCCTAGAGCAGAAACCAATAGACGGATTTCATTGTGTGATACATTTTCGTTTAGACAATCAGATACTCTACAAATATGTCCCTTACGATATTTCAATAAAACGGCCGCTTCAAAAGTTATTTGTTTCGATGCTAATATTGAGGTATTTTTGAAGAAAAAAATTATTCAAAAGAATCAATTCTGTTTGTTTTCACGAAAACTCTATTTCTAATTATCTTCAGGATATCGAAAAAAGGCGTCTGTGAAGATATTAGCTTTAAATATTAATATTTAGAGGTCGCTCAGCGATGATTTCTATTTCCACTGTTGGTAGCAGAAAAAAATTTCCTTTTTTCAATAAACAATTTTCTCTTCACGAACCAATTGATGGATTCCACTGTGTAATACATTTTCGTGTAGGGAACTAGATGCTCTACGAAAATGTCTCATACAATATTTCGATAAAACCGCTCGTTCAAAAGTTATTCGAACTTTTTCTTCGAAAATACCTCTATATTAATACCTCATATTGAGGTATTTTGGAAAAAAGAGTTCAAATAACTTTTGAACGAGTGGTTTTATCGAGATATCGTATGGATCATTTTCGTAGAGTATCTAGTTCTCTACACCAAAATGTATCATATAGTGGAATTCGTCTATTGGTTCGTAAACAAAAAATTTTTTATTGAAAAAGGAATTTTTTTTCCAGCCATCAGCAGCGAAAATAGAAACCATCGATGAGCGACCTCTGAATATTAATATTCAAAGCTAATATTTTCACAGACGCCTTTTGTCGATGCCCTGAAGATGATTAGAAGGCGATTTATTTGAATATTTTTTTTCTTCAAAAAATACCTCAATATTAGCATCGAATCGAATAACTTTTGAAGAGGCCGTTTTATCGAAATATCGTAAGGGACATATTTGTAGTGTACATATCTAATTGCCTACACGAAAATGTATCACACAAAGAAAGCCGTCAATTGGTTTGTGTTCTAGGAATTTTTCATTGAAAAAAGAAATTTTTTCCCTGCTATTAGTAGGCAAAATAGAAATAATTGATGAGCGACCTCTAAATATTATTATTTGGAGCTGATATTTTCACAGAGGTCTTTTTTCGATACCCTGAAGATAATTAGGGGGGGGGTTTCGTGAAAACAAAAAAAGTCGATTTTTTATCAGTCTAATGTATATACTAGACTAGTGCTTTGATATTAGAATGGCTAATGACCCTAGCAGTCGATGCCGAAAACATAATGAAAGAAAACAGTGTTAGAAGGCTCATTCTTACAACCGTATGATAATGCACTTGTATCATAATAACTATTGTATCTTCAGACTTGCAAACACGGCCGTCTTATGAATGATGACATTTCTCAAATCTAATATATACTGAAGTCGGCTATTCCTCTGTCAGCTATCTCGGTAATAATCTATCATGGCCCATGTTTAGGATGCTAACTTATTCTATTATCTCGGTAATGTTCATCTATCATCTGAGAGTCTACATATTCTCTTATTTTCTTATGTCCTTCCACAGTATGTACCTCATACATCCTTTTCGTATTACGTTTCTTCATGAATATATATAATATAACCTTCAATTCCAAAATCAATTGATTTCAGTGATTTTAGTGCTTCAGCTTACCCATCACATTCGATTCAGTAATGATGTTTTCTAGAGATGTCACTTTTGTGCTCGGAATCATAACAGGGTTATGATTCCGATGATTTGGCCTTTGAACCAAACGAAGGAAAGTGTCGTGCGAATGTGTAAAATGTCTTCTCTTTTGCAGGTCGTAGTGGAAGTAACTCCTCTGGTATCCAGACAACCACTTTGCGTTCATTTTCCAGATGGTCTATTTGCAACAGTTCCAAGTCTGCAAAAACTCCGCTTACCAACAGCAGAAACCTTCCTCGCCCTTATGTGACGAAATACAAGGCACAGCGTTGGGTGGTAACAAATGCACCGAGCACGATGGTTACAAACACCTGAGAGTTATGTGACGATGGCCTCTTTACCTCAAGAATGGGCTGTCGAGGCTTGGACAATATATCTAATTCGTCATTGGTTGAGCTCAGCGAGATTACTTCCGAACTGGCAGAATTACTTGAGATAGATATTCCAGAGTCTGTGATTTAGATTTAGTCGGAATGAATTATGTGATGAATGAAGAATGAAGCAATTTCCCCTAGAAAATTGTTGGTGGCGGTTTTGAAATCATTTGTCAGAAGACCAATTGCCAAAAATGTTAAATATTTATGTACTTTAATATAGCCTTAAATGTAGGATACGAAAATTACGTTCCAGTCAAACCCTATTGATAGAGATGAAATATTGATAATGTTTACCAAATTCTGAATCTATAAATATTTTAACGATGAAGCCAGAGTTTGAGAAAATATGGAAGAATGGAAAACTAAAATAATTCATACCATCCTATGTAGACCTACAAATATAAATGCATTTATGAAAATTTGATCCATTGAAACAAGAAATTAATGAATCTTACACTACGAAAGAAAAAACTATCGACATCGAATGAAATTATATTTCAAACCAAATGCGAAAAATTAAAATCAATATTTTTCAAAAGATAACATCTTCCTTCTCTGGGTGAAATAAAATTGAAAAAAAATTTCTCTCTCGGATTGAATATGTACTATAAAATTTTAAAATTCTCATGGTCGAACATAACGTTTGATAGGTGTTTTCGATCGACATCCGTCATCATAGTCATGAATTATGACCTGAAGCTTCTGATATATAAATATAATATCTACGTTAATAAATCTTCTTTTCGGAGCCCAGCAAAACTTGATGACATTTTATATTTTTGTATCAAGTAACATTAAAGTAATAATAGAACCGATATCCAATCAGCTTGCCAGCTTGGTGGATTCCAACAGACATCTACCACCATTTTATGTTTGTGAACGAGATATTCTTGATAATGGAATATTTGTTGGGACATTATTTGGGCTATTTCCATTATCTCTACTGTTGGTTTTACCGACGTTTCGTCAAGCCTTCGCCTGCCGTCATCAGGGTGTTGTTGGTCCTGAGAAGGACCGGTCTTTGCCAAACTTGTTCCGTCTGGACTTTTGCGCTCCATACTATCCAACTGAGTTGTGGGAATGCAAACGCGAGCTGTCAGAGGTGCAAGCAGTGGCGTAGCAGAGGGCCCCGCAGACCCCACAGTGCAGGGGGGCCCTGGAACTAAGGGGGCCCCCCGAGCCAAAAGAAAAACTTTGAATGGGGCCCCCAATAACTTATTGAACTTGCCAATTCGCGATATTTTTCTGATGATATAACGAACAAAACCTAAACAGTGAAGGTACAGTTATTATTTTCGAAAAATAGAGTAATATTCCTGAATTACATTCAAACATAAAAGGTTTACAGTAATTCGATTCGACATATCACTGAATCACACCCTGTGCTAGCCTATTTTTAAGAGTTTTTTATATAGCGTCAAGCTTTTCGGCATTTCTCTTTGATCGTTTTATTAGGAGCACGGCGGCTTATATGACGTGTTGTTCTTCAGGCGGCTTATCTCCTATTGCAGAAATTATTGTCAATTCTCCAATTTGGACATTTTTATGAAGAAGGGAAAAATATTATGAAATCTTTTTATTTCCATACTAGTAGTGAGAGAAACAAGAGTTTGAATACGAAAACACGTTGTGAGTTTGTTTACATTCAAAGACAAAGTTTTCAATATTCTCACTTTTTTAGTGCTGTTAGTTTCAGGATTACAATTTCATTGAAGGTTAGTTCTAAAATTAATTACGTAGCTTATTTATGCGTTAAGAGATGTCTCCTGTATTTTTTCATTATTCATTCATTTCAATATTAAAAAAAAAAGAAGAGTTATTGAATGCGCAAATTAGAAACGGCAGTTTGAATATCTTATAATTTTTCAAATATTAGAAAAAATGTCAGAGAGGAAAAGAAAATATTTGAGTGGAGCTAGCAAATGAGAACCACAAGAAAAAATAAACATAAATCGCAGAGGCTATAGCCTGTACGCAAAAAACTAAAACAATGCTTTTCGAGGCTCTCTTTAAACATCGCCAAATGATCGTTTCATTGGGCTTAAAATAATCAAAGATTATCTTTGGAATTCAATGTCGCAAACTCGTCTATCACACTTTCCAGCCTACTCCAGCTTGGAACAAGAAGCTTGGACATCGACAAGTTGATAAATATGTTTGAACAAAAAAATTAGAAAAGATTAATGAACTTTTGTTAAAGGATTTTTCAAATTCTTTATGACATTGATTTATTCCCAGTCATTTTTGTATCAGAATCTATATTATTTTGTTTAGAAATTCTTGTTATTCAATATCATACATAACATAGATCTATGAAGGGGGTCCCCGACTAGAATCTTGCGGGGGGGCCCCCAAATTCTGCGCTACGCCACTGGGTGCAAACTCCGAAACTCAACCCACTCTGACTAACAGTCTACTGAAGTAGGAAATTCTCATTTAACTCGAGTTAGTAATTGTTAGAAGCTCGACTTTTTAATTTTCCAGCATAACTTGGGATTAGATAATTAAATACTAATTACAGGTGAAACAGATTATTCGATCGGTTAATCAAAAATTCAGATGGGATTGTTATGTTTCTAAAGTGTGGAAAATATTAAATGAAGAGCTGAAAAATATGAGATACCAGGCCTAATAAAATGTGAATAGGAATCGTTTTCCACCTTTTCAATAATTTCTCTTTTACTTTGAATCGCTCAATGTGGAAGTATCTACGAGACGAACTAATGTATACGAAATGAAATTGTATTATTGAGAATTTAAATGTTTTATAAGTATTGTGCCGTACCGAGAGGACTGAATAAATGTATATTTTACATATCTCTCAAGAGTATTTTTTTTCTTCGATATACATAAATCAAATCGAGGTTGAAGTTATAATTTAAGGATGTTCACCAAGTGCAGTCGCTTCGTTTCCAATATTTCTTATTTATAACTACACATGAATACGGTCACATTTCGAAAAAATTAATTTCCGAACTGTGGCGTGGACCGGCGGAGATTCAGACTGAGAGTAAACCACAGGAAAATTTTTCGTCGTCGGGAAGGGAATAGATGTATACTGGTTTCGGGGTTGTTACCCCTCAGTAGTGCAACATAATTCATACACTCAACGACGAACACTTTGAAGCACGGAAATATATAACCATAACAGGTGACCTCTTCGGAAAATTGAATAACCTAAGCGACATCTAGTGATGAGCATACATTAATAATCTCAGCGTGCCGTCCAATGAGATGAAAGAGGACTTGGCCTTTATGGCGCGAATTCGTTTTCAAAACGTTCAACTTGGAATACGCAGCATAATATCGGATGATATGATAATATCATATATGGACGTTTTGATATGACTCATATCATGTCTAAAAAATTGATAAATTGAAAATTTACATTCATGGATATGTCTATGAATGATGTTATATCCATTTTATTTCTCATTTAATTTGAAAGAATACTATCCATTTTATTTTACTCCATATGGATTTAATTGGGAAATGAGTAAAATTAGAATTTAACCCTTATTTTGTTCTTGAAAACTTCATCATCCCCACGAGATTTTAAAAAACAAATTGTTATGGATATATATAATATGTCAATGGGAATTCCTCCTGATTTTGTATATATCATGAAAGAAGGAATAGTGTTCTCATTATGTTTATTCAGAAACTAGAGTAGGAAAGCCAAACACAATAATATTTTGAAATCCTTCAATGAGAAAGTTGAACCAACTAAAATACAGAAAATTTTAAGCTTTAATTCAATTCTTGAAGGACATACTCCCTGAATATGGATACCTACTGCCTTTGACCAATATATTATAAATTTCATAATTTTTGTAACTAGAGAACTTGTCTCTATTATCAGCAGGACAAAGACAACACAATATATTTTGATTCTTGTCCATTTGGATGTCCTAATTATGGATTTTCCGAAGGTGCCTATTCTTTACTGAAACACTGCTGAACTCCTTTTGGCAAATTCCATATATCCGAGAATTTGATCTGCAAAAAATCTCAGCATTTACTATAACCCATATGAACTATATACATAATTAATATTTGGATACACACAAACACTGCTATCAGGTACTTACATCACAATCGATGCCATATCTCACAATAATTTCGAATAGCTTGCTATCGTTCACTGAAAATAATTAGTAAAATAAAGGAAACTAGCAAAAAGAATTGCTTTTTCAGAAGTCTCGTTAAAATTTTGCAATGAAATTCCTAAAAAATTCACAGCAAAGTTCTCAGTAACAAAGTTGTATCAATATGATGAGAAGTGAGAAGAAAAGGGCGAAGAGCGCCAAAATCCAGTTGACCGTTGACGTTCAAACCGATTAAACGAGTTCGGGCGATTTCACACGAATGCTCGTACTTCTGATTGGACGGCACGCTGAGATTATTAATGTATGCTCTAGTGATGGTAGTCCCACGTGGTACTCAAAGCATGGATCCCTGCCAGGCGCGGATCCAGGATGGGGGAACTGGGAAAACGGTGGAGATCCAGACTGAGAATAAACCACAGGAAAATTAATTTTTCCGAAATGTGACCGTATTCACGTTTGTATCAATGAAGCCTTCCGAGATATTGGATTTCATAAGATCTCTGAGACTGGAAGGCGAACTGTAAAGCTCTGTCAGGGGGCACAATAGACCATCAGGTCGCAGTGGACTGTAACCCCTTTCAAACTTTTAACTATTTTCAATGATATGCTTTTCCATAAAGCGTTAACCGTTTTTTCGCTTGTATAACCTTTGACTGACACATTCTCTCGCTAGCGACTAACCCTCGTGACTTATTTCGTCTCGATATCCAGCGTTTGTTTATTCGCGTGGGTTTAAATTGAAGGAAAATTCTGAATTACGTTTATGTACAGGGTGATTCACTTATCTTGGTAACCCCAATTTTCTCGAGAACGTCCGAATATTTTTTCATTCTGTGAATGGCGTTTTGAACAAGTCAATGTCGACTTGAGATGCACATAAAAATCTGCGGAATAAATGAAGACGTCAGGCGTCGCGGCGCTAGCAGAAATTTTTTCTCCAGGGACATACCTTTTTTATCATGTCATTCTGAAGATGATTTTATTCTGAACTTTTTTTCGAATACAATTTGTATCCATTTCTAACCGTCATCGATCTGCACCGTGTTTTGTGTTAATTCTATCCCATTTATTTTTTTCTGTATTGTGGTAGTATGCCTTCATTTGGAGACATGGATATGATTTTGTGCCTTGAATTCAAGAAGTCTAGTTTTCTAAACAATCTGCCTCCTCAAATGAGATTAAATATGTGGATACAGCAAGGTGGGGCTCCATGTCACAACGCTGCCATTGTGAAGAGATATTGAGATCAAGAATTCGAAAATAAATGGGCCCTCATATTTTGACCAAAGTAACTTAAAATGATATAGGGAAATGATATAACTTATGTTTTGATCATAATGGCTAGATGACCTAGATATGATTTTGTTTCGTAAAATGACGGAGGTTTTGTAACAAATTATTTTTCTTTTATTATATTCATTAAATATTATATCTTATAACAATAAAAAAATTTTTAGTTACAACCGAAACATTTCGAATCATATATGTTCTATATACCGGCCATTATGAGCCATACATAAGTTATATCATTCCCCTATTTCATTATAAGTTACTTGGGTCAAAATATAAGGGTCTACTTGGGCACATGCGTTTCTTATCTTTATTTTCAAATGGTCCAAGTTATTAGAATCAGTTTGGTATACCATATTTTTCAGGGTACCCCTCAGAAAGTAATCCATGAGCTTTACGTCTGGCGATACCTGATGGGTTCATTGGTTCCTATCCATTTATTTTCGAATTCTTGATCTAAATATCTCTTCACAATGGCAGCGTTGTGATATGGAGCCCCATCTTGCTGTAGCCACATATTTCATCTTATTTGAAGAAGCACATTGACTAGAAAACTAGCCTTCTTGAATTCAAGGCACAAACTCATATCTATGTCCCCCAAATAAAGGCATACTACCACAATACAGAATAAAATAAATGGAATAGAATTAACATAAAACTAGCTGCAGATCGCTGACGGTTAGAAAGGGATAACAATTGTATTCGAAAAAAAAGTTCAGAATGAAATTATCTTTCGAATGACATGATAAAAAAGGTATGTCTCTGGAGAAAAAATTTTTGATAGCGCCGCGACGCCTGGCGTCTTTATTTATTCCGCAGATTTTTATGCACATCTCAAGTCAACATTGACTTGTTCAAAACGCCATTCACAGAATGAGAAAATATTCGGACGTTTTCGAGAAAATTGGGGATACCAAAATATGTTAATCACCCTGTACGTATCAATTATTGAGTATTCGTAAAAGTTTTTAATTTGTAGGAAACATGGGAGTTTTACGATTCTTTAACAGGAACGAGGACTTCATGACGCAGTTCATTGATTTATATTGATCATTTCTATGTTCATATAAAATCAAATCTGTATACATAATATACAAGCAGGAATTTAAAAAATATATCTTATGAAAAAAAACATTACGATCCGCCTATTGTTTTTGAGCAAAATGGAATACTGACGTCGCCTACACCTCATCAAATTTTTATTTTGCCCCCCCTGAAAAAAAATTTTTCGGGTGTCCATATAGTTCCTGGATTTTGGGATAGTACAATTTGGTACCACTTCATGTGTGCCATCGTTGACGTTACCAGAGTTTATGACGTCTTGGCCCGACAGGGCCCCATTTTTCGCATACGAGCAGTAAAATAAAAACAAACACAATTAACTCATCTCTGAAAAACCTACCTTTCTACTTTTTGATCTGATCTGATTTTTTAGGTTTGATTAAAAAACCGAAAACCTCAATCTATAATTATAATATATTTTCATGTACTCGAATGAAAATTTAACAGTTGCACATAATATCTCCGAATGGAATAAAACCAGTCTCCATTAAAGCGAGGAAGAAAAGTCCGTAGCAAATTTTTAAATTTCTACTCATCCCTAGCTGCTTTCAGGAGTCAGGAGAGTGTTTCCTATCCCTGGGCGGCGTTCGGAATCAACGTCGGATAAAGTGCGTGTGTCGAACGCTGGGCGCACTCAGTTGTTTGAAATGTTGCCGATCGTTTTCGAACGACGTCGGGTGTTATCTTCCCTCTCTTTCTAACTGCAACGTGAGGTTAATTCAATATTTTTCAAATGATATATCAAGAGTATGAAGATATCTTATTTAATTCAATTTTCTATCAGTGAATACTAAAAGTGGCTATTTTATTAAAATGTCTATAACGAATGCAGAAGTAGTTGGATGATGTTCGCAGGAAATAAATAAGATTGAGGGTTTTGATTTACACCACCTTGAAAAAAATGAGATGACTCTCCTTCTTTAGATTTTCCTCCCGTGGAAGCTGCAAATGTATTTTGTATTCAAAAGTATCAGTAGATTTCACACCAATAAGCAAATGAAAGTCTTCTAGAGTGCTTGACAGCCTGTAAATAAATAAAATTTTTGGAGCAAAATATTCAATTGAAGGAAATGTAAGTAAACGTACTACATTACTGTAATATATGTAATAAATAGACTTTCTATTTTTTTGAGGTGAAGCATTCACAAAGGAAATAAGATACAGCATTGCTGATGAAGCTAAAAGTATCAACTGAGGCCATTGAATTGGCCTGGCCGATCTTGAGGAAGTATGCAGTCTTGTTCATGCTACTTTGTTTGTAGCCAAATTTATTGTAAATTCTAGGATCAGCACTTGTGCTGATATTCGTTTATTGAGGAATGTACCCAAAATCAGTAAGGTAAGTGGTATTTATATTGGAAGTAGATATTATCAGTAATAAAAATGATTTTAGGTTGATGCATACCAGTTACAAAAATTAATTTTGGTAAAACATTCTGTGGAGCAAGACCAGGCATGATGAGGAAGCAGCTATCCTCAGAAGAGAAAATAATAATAATGCATGAATCGTAGTGGAAACTGCAATATGTTGTATGTCCAACATTCCAAGTTTTCAGGAGAGACAGCAAATTTTTCTAATACGCTTTATATTTATTTCACCTCTAAATGATAATACCATAGTTTTTCGAAAATTTATTGCCTCATGATTCTTGTTGACATTATGACTTTTTGTATACAAATTTTTTCTGTTTTCATCGATTAAGACTTTTTCTGAGTTATTTGGAAAATGAATGATTCAATTACATATCACCTATTGCATGTTGTGCAGATTAACAAGTTGGCCAGAGTGGTGCAATAAAATAATCCTTGATTTTTTTTGAGATACCACATACTGTGGTTTCCATCACAATATATTAATGTATTTATCAAATGTTCTTCAAAAGATACACTGTTTTATTTAAGAGCTTTATTCACTGTAAAAAACAGGGTTAAAATATAAAATCCATTCATGATTCTAATGTTTAGTGTTTCTATCATGTCTTGCATATTTCTCAGCATCAGGAGAACTTCTATTTCCTGTATTATTTGTCGACTGGGCACCCAGTCAGAGTTATCAATATTTTCTTGATAGCCGTCAAATAAACCAGATTTTTAAATAATCAGAAAAATAATTAAGAAATAATGAAGTGGTCCAAGCAAACTCTTATCTCTAGACTGTTTGTTGTTCTAAAATAATGAAGTAAGTTGCAAAATTTGAATTGGAAAAGCCATGTTGCACATACCATGATCACGTTTGCTGCTTCGGTTTCTGTATTTACAAATGAAAGAGTTGGCAAATTGAACAATTCTCTAACTTATTCATAATCAGCGAGAATTAAGCCTTCATCTAAGGATAAATAAATGACAGGCTTCCAGGCATTCCAACTTCAGCAACAGATAAGAAATTGGATAGAACGCCAGCACTGGAACTTCTGGATTGGTATCTGGAATAGAAATAATTTCATTTGATAATAATTTTTAACTTGTTCTGGAAAATACTAACTTGCTTTCTCTAAATACTTACCTTCAACACTGAATTTGGATTTGTAACAGATGAATAATAAACTCACCACCATATATGTATTTATCAATGTACCTATATAAAAATATTTTTTTTACCACATACAAGTTCTTGGCACTTTTTCTCCTGTATTGATAATGGTGAATATACATAATTCATTTTTCATAAACCTTGAGTATTTTGGAGGTGTACTTCATTTTCTTTGTGAATAAATTATTCCATTGAGTATATATCCTAGACTATCACGTGTGTAAAATTTGAAATTACACTCATCTTGAAAAATAAAAATAATAAACTACCTTAAGAAACTAAATACTAAAAATTCCTCCGTTAAACAAACTTTTAAAATTCGAATGTGTAAATAAACGATATCTGCGCAAGACGAGTAATTGTTACCTACCTATTTTCTTGGTTGCAAAGTTGTACATCCGGACGAACGTCCCAAGTGATTCCGAACGGGGGTAAAATTTACCCGACGTCGATTCCGAACGGCTTGGACTGACTTGGTCGCACACCGGACAACGTCCGCCGTTGATTCCGAACGCCGCCCTGCACTACCGAACTGGTGTTCCCAACAGGCAAGGTCGGATTTACGAGGGACGGTAATGGAAGTAATTACCCCGCCCCCCCATGCGAGTATTGAAAACCTGAAATGTACGCAACGTCATGCTCATAAAAAATTTCTTACAATAATTTTAAATTTGTAATTTCTCAAATATTGACAATAAATTAGCCATGAAAACTGTTTTTTATTGATTTCCTTTTTTTGTCATCTTCTAGATAACGGGATTTTGTATTTGTGATCATTTGTTGTTTGTTATCTTGTTGTAGGAGAGACTATCATTTGTTCGTTTCTTCAACTGAAAATATTTTCGGAATTATTAACTTTTATTTCAAGTCTCTTTCATTCCAGTTTTAAAAATCAATTTCCAATGTTTCATTAAATTTTTAAAAAAATACAAAATATTCTGACAGCCCATCAGCAGTAGTGAGTCTCACTATACCTTTTCCCCTATAAAATCCGTAAAAACGATGTGATACCTAATATTCGTGAATTTCCACCTTTCCTCATAGTTCCGCCGAAATCATACGTCGTGGTACTTTCAGTTTTCCTTATCGGAATGTCCCAATACTAAAGAAAACGTCGGTCAGCAGTACTCACTCCGCTAAGATCCGGATATGCGCCTGGTCAATTCAGCGTAATACGTGATTTTTCACGTTACTTCCCCCCCACCCAATAAAAAAAATTGAAGTTGATATGAAAAAGAATGTTTTATTCTTTAAAATCATGATACTCCTAATGAAACCAATTTTGAAAATTCAACGGGTGAAATTATGAATATATAGAAAAAATGAGCTGCAATTAAAAGATATGAGAATATAACCCGTACCATTGAGTATTAATATAACTAGAGCCGCAACCCAGTTCAAGGAATTGAAGCTACTTTCAGATGAAGTTCCTTCTTTGCTTCATAGAGGCGCTTGTGTGTTTCAAGGAAAGCAAATTTCAGCCCCTAACATCTGGTGGTGGGTAGATGAACTATTAGGTTCGATTTCATACCCTAGCTGAACTCCAAGCTGTTGATAATCAGGACCGTCATAGGATATTCAGTATACTATCGCAATAAAGGTCGTCGTTTATGGATAGTCGTGAGAAGATTTTACCTAATCTATTTCAATTCAACTTGATATAACCATTGAGTATTAATATATTATATATTTATACTCTATTGTCGAAATAAATTAGGATATGTGAAACTGAATCTAAAGCGTGGAACACAAGAAATTTGTTATGTGACCTCACTCGATATTTGGTTGATCAAATTAATCGGAATATCGAAATATTCAAATCTAATATGAAAGACTAAGACTCGAACAAAAATGAAAATCCTGTTGAAGAAAAGAATAAGGTATATATCACAATAGGTATATCACATTCAATTCAGGTAACGTTGAGTAGCATATTTTCTGTAGTAATGTAGAATGTTAATCTTTATCCGGTGCTATATAAATAATGACATTTTCGGTAAATTTAGGAGGAGTTTGAATTCCTTCGAATATAAAAATACATAACTTCATCAAGGAGTTAAACAACTCAAACTTCTACAAAATTAGCGATCTTCTCACATCGGAATCATTATCTGACCTTTTTTTAATAAATCCGTTGAATGCAGAACTTTCAAACTAAAACTGTTCTGTTTAGAGCAGAATATTTCTTTTGAATTTTTCCAAAAATTACTATTTTTTTTATTACAGTGTTAAGCTTGGTGAAAATTAAAAAAAAATTTCATCTTGTACAATGAGCTTCTTGGACTCACAACATATTTCTGAAAAACTCTTGAGGGTGTGCCATCAACAATTTTTCTTTCATTTCCTTTATTTTCAAAATTCCAAATGACAGATATTTCGATGAAAGATGGAATGCTAACATCTGATTACCCGGTAACATCCGATCAAAAAAATCAGGTGTAAAATCACAAGAGAAACAAACGAAGTTTTCGGGCATATTTGAAAGAAAATGCTGCTTAACGAAAGCTGTCTTCATTCTTGAACTCGCATAGTATAGCATTGGGTAAGGGTGCTGGCATTTCGCCCTGCAGTTCATAAACATATACATCATAAAAAGGAATAATAAAACCCTCGGTAAAACCACAAGCTCTCTTGGAGCGTCTTCGGCTCGGTCTTCGGCTATCCGAACGTAATGAAGTTAGCAACTGACGACATTACATAAATGCACCTCTAATTAGTCAATATCAACACCACGAGAATGCGTGAAGCCATAATGTTTACTAGAATTTTCCGCTATACAACTTCTGTTTGAAACTTTTTTCGATAAACCTTCTTAGTTTCCGAGAAAACGTGACTTTTTCGAAATTTTCACGAATTTTTCAAGGTTCCTGAAAATTTGGGAACTTGCATTTTTGACCATGAGTTCCTACTCTAGTGACAATCATTATATCAAAAATGCAGCTCTTTCCGCAAAAAAGTGATTTCAGACCTTCGTTTACTGGACTAAAATTCGGAACCCGAATACTAAATACCTCGGCAAAACGTTTGTCATAAAATTGCTGGTCCCCTTTCCCTTGTATTTCATTGCCTGCAGTTTCGTCGAGTCAAAAGAGGTAATATTTGTCGGATTTTAAGGAAGCACTCAACAAGATGTTGAACAAATTACCGTGGATCCTGAAAGATTCTATTTCGATTTATAAAAGTAGGTGAATCGCAACATTCCTTAATATTATAAAAAACGGAATTTTAATAGTCAAAAATACATGTAGGGTCGGTTTTTAAAAACTTTGACTGTGCGATTGAAAAAAACGAGTAACGCACTTGAAAAACAGGTAGAATTTGTGTTCCAATATTCTCCTTATCGCAAAGTTGACTTTATTGGGTCATAGAGCAATAAAATTATTCACTCTTTTGCAAGTTTTCTTCTTCATCAGGTGTAAACTTACGAGAATCTCGAGAGGGAATAGTCTGGAAATAGCTGCCTTCCCACCTATTAGTCCAGTAAACGAAGGTCTGAAATCACTTTTTTGCGGAAAGAGCTGCATTTTTGATATAATGATTGTCACCAGAGTAGGAACTCATGTTCAAAAATGCAGATTCCCAAATTTTCAGGAACCTTGGAAAATTCGTGAAAATGTCGAAAAAGTTACGTTTTCTCGGAAAAATGCATCTACAAAATGATTATTTCTTCAATTTTCTTGCACCCAAAATAAAGTCCGGGATATGAATTTCTCATCCACGGCTGTATTTAAAGAGCCTTGTTATTTTCGTTCACAAACATGAACGTAATAAAATGGGATTGGTAAAACTACCTGCTTCCTTGCTCTCTACTTGCCGCGTCTTCGGCTATTCGTACGTAATGAAGTTAGCAACTGAGAAAGCCAATACAGAAATCCATCTCTAATTAGTCAATATGAACACCACGAAAATGCGCAAAGCTATTTTGTCTCCTAAAATTTTCCGCTCTACAACTTTTGTTTGAAACTTTTTTCGATAAACCTTCTAGTTTTCGAGAAAACGTAAATTTTTCGACATTTTCACGAATTTTCCAAGGTTCCTGAAAATTTGGGAACCTGCATTTTTGACCATCAGTTCCTACTCTAATGACAATCATTATATCCAAAATGCAGCTCTTTCCGCAAAAAAGTGATTTCAGACCTTCGTTTACTGGACTAATTATGATATGTTTTTGAGAATTTCACTAGTGTCCATTATATTCAGTTGAGAACTTTTCCTTTCGTCATGTGTCTTCACAATATTATATTCAAAAAATCCAAAATCCAATCAACCGACGAAAAAGCGGTGAAGACAGTACAAGATATGAGGGCCCGCAGAATTACAACCTATTAGCGCCGGGGCTTCAAGCTTCAACCACGAAAATATAATGAACATTTCATCCACATCAATTTCATTCAAGAGGGAAACAAAGAAATTATCTTTTACGTTCAAATAATAGTATATTCTAAAAAAGGTTGCTGAATGAGCGCCTATTCCAACACGAATGTGAAATTCAAAAAATTCAATGTTTCCAGCTGGAACTCGGATTTTTGCTCATAAATTTCTGACCATTGTCACAATTCTACTGATATTTTATCCTAACTCAGATATTATTACTGTGAGAAGATAAACAAGGTGGCCAAACAATCAAGTGGGTGGTTTCAAAATTACTGAGTGTTCAAGATAGATGCTGAGTCAGAGTCCGCTCGCCAGCCGCGAAAGGTTAAGGGTTTGTGGTTTGCAGAATTATCCATAAATATTTTTCATCATGGTAATTACGAGTTGTGTAGAATTGAAACTTTTAAAATACATTCATACAGAGAGTTTGTCAGAAACAGTGAACTAAACGAGTATAAGATTTCGTATTCTAAAAATTGAAATCTGAAAGCAAAAAAATCAATTTGTCTATTGCAGTAGGTCACTGGCTTCACTTGAATTATTCCTCGTGAACGAATGTGGGAATTTCACTCGCAAAAACTAATAGTTTGAGGAAGCAAAAACAATCAATGTAACTCAAAGTCTCTTTTCAAAAACAGAGCCTTCTTGAATTTGAGTTCTCATGAGGTTTTCAAACTTCTATTTTCACATATAGAATATGTCTATCATTGATTGATCAATCAGGAACAAAAATGAAAGCAATTTACTTTGTGAAAATTGATAATTTTTTTCGGATGTATAAATTCAAACTTCAAATGGTATTGCTTTAAAAATTAAATAAGTCTCAATTCCTTGATTTGTTTGGTACTTCTGACAAGCAATAGGGATAGTTTCTTGGTGTACTAGGTCCTGACAAACTCCTCTGCGTCCGTTCCTCGGCGTTCGTAACGAACCGCAACAAATCCGACCCTGCTTTTGTATCGTAGTACCCGAGGGTAGTAAATATTACTACAGATTGCTGTAAAGGAATAGCTACCAAAATGGGCATGACTGAGCAGCCAGATTGTAGTTCCTATTTCAGATGCTATGTACCGCCACTTGACGGGCAAAAAATTCGGCTTCAAATTGTATAAGGACGTTACGCCTCTTGTTATATTTATACTCAATGCCCGTACCTAATTTAATCTGGTGCATTATCCAAATCTTCTGCGGGCCAAGAAACTTACAACTTTTTTTGTTTAAATCAAAAAGTTCAAATGTCCACGCATCGATAAGGGGTTAAATATAACGAATCAAGCTACTTAATTAATTTTGTGATGAGTCGGAATGTTGTTCGTATTTCACATGAACCTTGGTACCCATCTTGTTATTGCACGTTTACGTAAATCATAATATTTTTTCCTTTACTTGCGGCGTTTCTGAATGTATGAGTAAAAGTACAATTTCTTGAACAAAACTTGCTGTTTTCTCAAAGGAATCCTCAAAATATTTGACAGTTTCGTCAACATTTGTTTTCACAAAGCCAAAAACTACCGGAGGCATGCGAAGGCCGACACTGGATGGATAAGTATAACTGTTATCTGATCTCCGGCATTTATTCCTGATGAAAAATTTTCTTTACAGCTGCAGCACAGTTTTCTAAAGAATATTTCCCGAGATAAAACAACCTGAAAAAAACGAATTTGATTAAAAAATTATTAAATCTATACGTACACGAGAACGCTTTGTCACGGGCTTCCACGATGAAAGGCGTTCGAATCATTTAGATTTTGAACAGGATCGTGTGAGTATATAGCTGAATCGAGGGAATAAGAAACTGGAGAGTTTTTTCAGGAATATTTCTCGAATCTTTTGATTACTTGAGTTTGCTTTCAGATTCATCCATCGTGAAATTTTTATTGGATACATCATACATATTATGCTTATAAATTTTTTTATATTGAATATTTATTGAAGTTATTTCACGATTACATTTTTCGTAGTGAAATGTTACGATTTTCTGTTTTCAACTGTATCTGATGCACAGAATCTTCATATTATGGTACCCAATAGTAAAACGAATAATATATTGGTAGGTACAGTAACGCTTTACATTAAAATTTTACGCGAGCGGAGCAGCGGGTTTAAAGTTTAAACTAGTGGAAATATAAAAATTTGAAAATGAAGGGGGAAAATTCCAAGTTGGTACTTGAGGAGAGTCCGCCTGTTTAATTTTCGACATTCCACATACAAAATTGATCGACATAATTATAGTTTGTGGTTCTGTTATTGAATAATATTATCATTTTGATTTGATGAATTTTGATGTTCGACATTGAAAATTGAAAGGAATTGAGCATCTCGAAGGGAAAATATAATTTCATTCCTCTTATATCATTATTTCATAATATTATTCTGGATACAGTTCTCTGAAACAAGTAAATTGAATTTTATTCTAGATAAACTGATTTTTGACGCTGAAATTCATCAGAGGTTATGTTGTGATACATCAGTGTATTCAGAAAAATAAGTGCAGAATTTGACGTCAAAATATACAGGGGTTTCTATCTGAAAAATTCTAAGTTTGTGCTCAAGCTCTGAAACAGATATATCTGAAAAAAAAATTTAACTACGCCACTGTCTTTATTGAGGATGTGAGACAGCTTTTTCAATATTTAGCAAAAAACAGAATGCAACAAGTTTATCCATTCGAATTTTTTTGACTATACCGGTGAGTACAGCCTCTGCTGAAAAAAGTTTCTCAAAATTGAAGATGGTAAAAAGTGATCTGCAAAATACAATGTATCAGGAAAAACTTTCTGCTTTGGCAACCTCTCTATCGAAATAGAGTTAACATCCAAGCTGGACTCTGATGGCATAATAAAGCAGTTTCGTAACTTTCAACAGATTCGGAAAGGGGAAATTGATGGAGTTTTTTTTTTCATTTCTTTCAAATTTTGTGACATTTCTGTCATAAATATTTATAAACCTCCGAACATTATTTGGCCAAGAAATCTTATGTTGATGTTTTTTAAAGTAGCAAATGCATTTCCAAAATGCATTCGATTTATTCTGAATAATCGGTTTCTTTTCTGCTTTTGTCTTTTTCCATTTCAGATTAAGAATTACGAGTCGTTTTGGGAAGAATCTGAGTATCCGAGCCCATCGACGGATAACATAAGATGATCACACTAATGCCTTTCAAGATTTTCCTGATATTTGATATTTTATGTTATTTTGTTTACGGGGAGGCAGGTTTTTTCGGCTGAGGTTTTTTCCCCTGGCTGTATAGTATCGTATGATACTAGTGTTGATAGTATCGTATGATTCTATAGTATCATAAAAAGAATGTTATGATACCCCGTTTTTTTTTTACCTCAGCTAAGGTACTTTTTGTTTCAACATTTATTGTATTATTTTAGCTCTCTTTTTCATAAGAATATATATATATATATATATATATATATATTATATATATATATATATATATATATATATATATATAAAGCAGTTAAGTGCGGCTAGAAGCCGACAATTTTCATCTGATTTCCACTTCATAATTCGTCACATATATATCATCAAAGGGCCTCGCAAATTTTATCTTGCCCACATATAATTGAGGTCTTGTTGCTGCCTACAAGAGAAAAAAATATCATTCACATAATAAGTTATAAATTCTTAAATGAACGGTTGGTTAACTTATTCACCCATTTGCTGTATTGACTCTTATTGAGCCAAAACCAACCAGTTTCTATTTACCTTTCACCCTTGTCTTGCAGTGAAAACCTAAAAAGGAAAACACAACAAGGACTAGATCGATATGATATCCCCATTTTGCCACTTTTTTGTATTTCTGTCATTTATCCACTTCATGTTTCTCCGACATACGGTCTCAACAAAGCATTGTTTCCCTTATTCGCACTATCGCTCGATATTCCATAAAATTATAACAAATTCCGAAATTCGTTCGACTGGAATTGGGCACAGTTATCGCATAACCAAAACCTTAGTCTTACTGTAAATTAATAAGAATTCATCTTCTATGGCCTTACAAAAAAAGTAATTAAGCACTTTTGCGTTGGCTCCCTTGTGTTGACTCCGTTGTACATTTTCTCTTTTCATCTTTTCAGCGTACTGATGAATGCCAAAAGCCCGAAAAGCGTGTCTAAAGTGTTCGAAAGAAGAAGTGACATTGAAATATTTCCTATTATTCTCAAATGTAAACGCGTTTTTCTGGAGAACTTAACAAAAACTGCTACATCTCCTGCCTTTTGTCCCGCAAAAACAACAACAACAAAGATACTTAAGACTATCTTCGAGGACTTAGCCCACAACATACTCCCACAGGCTTGTGGAAACCACATTTGTCAAGTTCTCTCCTAATCTGAAATGATACCCATAACAATTTTAATAGCGTGGTGTTTCTATACTGGGTTAGGAATGCTCACTAGACACTATCCAGCAGTAGAAATTCAGCAATAAATTGAAATTATATTTATTTGAATAAAATCAATTAATAATTAAAACATTATTTTGAATAACACATATTTTGAGAAAAAAACATTTTTCGAGTCATAACAGATAGAGGAATAAGACAGAACAGTTTATCCATAAAATAGTTAAATGTGAACACTAAATATAAATAAATATACAAATATACATGATAAATCTTCAGCCAAATATGCAAAACTTTCAAACTTAAGTATACAATATTCATTATTACAAGCAATAACAAAAGTAAATGAATAAATTACACAAATTACTAAACATCATTCATGGAGTCAGCCAATAGAAATTAGATATGGAGTAATTATCAACTTCTGGCATGTATGCACCCAATTCTTACATCACTATAGTTCACAGTATCACAAACTCTTTGTTCTATTTTAAAATATTGAGAATATTCTTATTTCTAAAATTCAAGCATATCAATCATCATCAAAATAGTACTTTCTATTATACTGAAACTTCTCAATCAGGGTGTTTTCTATGCGAATCAGAAAATAATTACAAGGACACTTCAAGATAATAAGAGTGAATGATCTTAAAATAGAAAGAACGAATTGAAGATAACTTAGATCAGTTTGAGTTTTATTTTGTGATTTTTCAGGTCATTTTCAATTTTCTATAATTCCAACTTCAATTCAATACTCTGAACTCAGTTATCAGATATTTTAGTGAGATACAATGAACAAAATAAACAGGTATTATTCATAAGTGTAAATTGAATCTTCATGAAGAAAATCAGTATTCAACACATAAAAAAATTTTTACTTCATTCAGGTAACTACCATTCAACACAAAAACACCCTGCAATATAGACATATATTTTTGTAATAGTATATCATAGTTTTCACATAAATATCAATTACAATGTACAATATTAATTTTCATGACACATTTAAAAAATATTAATTGGTGATCCAAACAATGATTATAGAACATCACCAAACTTTAAAGCTCGTTAAATTAAATTCAAACCAACTGAAGTTTGGGAAAAATCATTATGCTAATAGATTACAATGTGATTTAATTAAAAATATAACTATATCTGCAGTGCTCATGTCAACATGATACTCTAACCTCATTGTGAAAATGGTTTACTTTTATAATTCCCCTTCACTTTCTAACATCCTCGATAAAAGTAATTTTGTGCGGAAAATGTAATGTTATTCTTTTCAAGACTAAAAATATGGAGAGTAAGGGGTTTATGGCAATGGTACTATAAATAGTCAAAGACCATGTTTTCAGTCTTCATAATTGTTTCTGTTAAAAAGAAAGAAGGAATGAACGATTTTCTGCAAGTGATAGTGACATTTATAATTATTTCTTCATGAGAGCTTTGGTTTATTTACAAAGTGTTATTCAACCAATGGGAAGGATTTGTTCAAAAATTCAATATTCATGAATAAATGAGAGATATATAAAACACTTTACCCAGATATGAAAGACGAACAGGAGGAAGTAATTCCTCTCATTTATCAGCTTCTGAGAAGATTGGAAAATCTGATGTCAATAATAATTCCATAATGAACTACACCTGCTCCACAAAGGTAGTTTTTCAGAATATCTTTTCAATGGGTTAAAAATTGTCCAATAGAAAGAAAGGAACATTATTGGTTGTCGGTATTGGTTTCTCAACTCACATCAACATCGTTTCCAACAACTCCAACTCATTCGATTCCTCTGGGACCATCTATGGGCATCGTATGAAGTACCTCATCCAACAATTGCAGCGCCCTGTGGAGGTGTACTTCGATCCAGCATGGGGTTTCTTTGATCGACTGTCTAGGGTAGTCTGGTCCCCAACCTTTGACAAAACTCAGTCGTAGGATGCAGAGTTTTCTCAGGTCATCAACGCCAATTCCTGTAGCTGCAGATAAGCTAATGGCAGGTGCGATTCCTCCAACGGAATGGGGGCCTAGAACAAAACTGTCATTACTACACTATCACAATGGCACAATTGCAGGTAAAGGAAATACATATATAGAATAAGAAACAGATTGTACGTAAATGGATTTTTTATTTTTAATATCTGCTCTACATCAGTTTCGTAACTTTCAACAGATTCGAAAAGGGGAAATTGATGGAGTTTTTTTTTCATTTCAATCTTAATGTTGATGTTTTTTCAAGTAGCAAATACATTTCCAAAATGCATTTGATTTATTCTGAATAATCGGTTTCTTTTCTGCTTTTGTCTTTTTTCATTTCAGATTAAGAATTGCGAGTCGTTTTGGGAAGAATCTGTTTATCCGAGCCCATCGACGGATAACACTGATGATCACACTGATGTCTTTCAAGATTTTCCTGATATTTGATATTTTATGTTATTTTGTTTACGGGGAGACAGGTTTTTTCGGCTGAGGTTTTTTCCCCTGGCTGTATAGTATCGTATGATACTAGTGATGATAGTATCGTATGATTCTACAGTATCATACGAAGAATGTTATGATACCCCGTTCTTTTTTTACCTCAGCTTAGGTACTTTTTGTTTCAACATTTATTGTATTATTTTAGCTCTCTTTTTCATAAGAATATATATATATATATATATATATATATATATATATATATATGATTCGCTTTCTCAAGGCATCTTCAAGAGCTCTGTAATTTGGGAAATTAATCCTAACATTACAATTTTTTCGAATCAACTTACTCGTCCAAATATACAGAATAAAATATGCACCATCAAATTTCTAACTCCGCAGAATTTAAATAAATCTGGTCTACCAGGATGTGAAAACAAGAACAATTTGATGTTGCATATTTTATTCTGTATATTTGGACGAGTAAGTTGATTCGAAAAAATTACCCTGCGTTGACCTCACTCGATGTAAACAAAGGACCTGCACCTGACGGTATCCCTACATTAAGCTGAGAAAGTGTACTTCGTTGGCACTGCCACTGATGTTATTGCTTAATAAATCTCTCGCCTCAGGTATTTTCCCTTCTGCATGGAAGAGAAGTATTATAGTCCACTGAAATTAGACTTTTGCTTCGGACCAATTCATACAAAAGCAAATGAAGATTTTTCGGGAAGTCTCGGTGTCCTAAATGATGTCCCAAAAGTCCCCTAAGCGGGAGTGATCGCATAACATCGAACTTACGATAAAAATACATCAGAGCAAAAAGAAAGCAGATGAAATTTCCTAGAAAAAAGGTTTCGGGTCATTTTTTGATATTAACCAACCGTTTCATCACAATCTTGCCTTCAATTTAAACGTATGTTATAATTGAGGTACTCTATTCCACACCACTTTTGAGGATGAGTAGAGGGCGCGTTTTTTTTCAAGTGGTATCCCCTAATAGGCCTAATCCATGACCTCCATGTTTCTTGGAAAGGTGTTCGAACTTTAATTTTCTTCTCCTGCATCTTCTCCTATGAATGCATGTATATTTTCTTTGATGACATCTGTGGAGTCAATCTCAGGGTTTTGAATTCCTGCATCGGTCACATTAGTTTCCAAATAATTTTATGAAGATTTCATTATATTTATTCTAAATTGCTTTATTTTATTTTTTGGACTAAGTGAGAGTTAGAAGCCAAATATAAGATTATGCTTATTTTTTACCTGGAATATGTCCCGCGACGGCAGCAGCTTGTGCTGCAGCAGCCGCCCTAGCTGTCGCTGCCTGTGACGTCATCTGATGATGGCACTGGCGCAGGTCGAATACCTTAATGTAAGCCGATGGAAATATCTTGTGCACGGCGTCTCCAGGCTGCCTGCCGGCTTCCCTATCCAGATAATAACTTTGAACAAAAACAGGGTGGTCACTAAGACACCGTAACCAAACGTCACCTTCACCCCTGAGATCGAGCTGAACGCCCTTCCCGATGTGAAGGCGTGCGCGCTCACTCTGCTCAGTTCTGTGAACATTGCTCAGAGCTCCCAGGCAGAATCTGTTACCCCCTGAGGGATCTACATAGCCATCGGTGGTCACACTTGGACAACTGGAGAGTACCTGAAATAGTTCATGCAAAAACTTCAATAATAGCATTCTTTTACACGAACATGAAATATCTAATAGCCAAGAGTGGCTTAGTAGGGAATGATATAATAATAATAATCATAATAAAGGACTTTTAAAGAACAAGTATGTGTTTACATAACATGAAGATAATCACACTGATATCTTTCAAGATTTTCCTGATATTTAATATTTTATGTTATTTTTTTTAAGGGGAGACAGGTTTTTTCGGCTGAGGTTTTTTCCCCTGGCTGTATAGTATCATATGATTCTATAGTGTAGTGTCAATTAGTATAGGTAATGTATTATAGTTGGGTAGTTTATAAGAGTAGATAAGAACCTGTATTAAATAGTGTACATATGGAATTTGGAAACAGTCGTTGTAATATAGCCGTAGAAAATAGAGCATGAGTTTTATTATTATTAATCCTGAGTGAACGAAAGTAACAGTGGCGACGAGAAATGGCAGAAGCAATTGTGGGCAAATTAAGAGAATTTAATCTTGCAACTTCCGATTGGTCAATCTACAGAGCAAGATTAAATAATTATTTCTCCGCAAATGGTTTGGATAATGAAGAAAATGCATCTAAAAGAAGATCCATACTGTTGAATATGTTGGATGAAGAAGCATATAAGTTGATGTGCAGTCTTTGCAGTCCAGAAAAACCCGAACAAAAATCCTTCGATAGTTTGATTAATCTTTTTGACAAACAAATGCTACCTCAAGAAATTCCGTTGGCTGAAAGATATAAATTTTATCAAGCTAGGAAGACAGAAGAGGAATCGCCGAAGGAATGGGCAGCACGTATAGGCGGTTTGGCAGTTCGATGCAAATTTGGTAACGAACTTGATAATTGTCTACGTGATAAATTTTTCTGTGGATACGAAAAAGGACCAGTGTTGGATAGACTTCTAGAGGAGAAAATTCAAGTTTCCCTAGAGAAAATGGTGGCATTGGCTGAAAAGAGAATGGCGGCTCAAAATCATTTTCAGCAACAAATGGCTACAGGTACCAACAACGTGAAGACAGAGGCACTGCAGTACTTAGAGCGCAGACGCGGACAAAAGAAATGCGGAAACTCGAAGACAGGACCTTCAACAACCAATAGGAACAGTCAAGGACTTGCCGAGCATGCGGAAAACCGGATCATGAAAAAGATAAGTGTTCATTTCGTAATTATAATTGTAGAATATGTAAAAAGAAGGGTCATTTAGCAGCGGTCTGTTTCGAAAATAAATGTAAAAGAAACAAAAATACAAATTATAATAAAAACCAACAATATTATGTAACAGACAGCAGACCATTGGCTGATGACGAATTACAATTATTTTCTATAGGATATGGTGAAGAAAAAAAGAGTTTATTCAAAATTGATCTTTCAGTTAATAATGTGAAAATGACTTTTCAGATAGACACCGGTGCCAGTATCTCAGCTATTTCAGAAAACTGTTTTAAAAACAAGTTAAGTCATCTACCCTTGTTGAAAACTGATAAGGTATTTTATTTTTATAATGGCATGTCTGTGTCACCAGTTGTATACATTCAAGCTGAAATTGTTAACAACTCAGTAAAGAAACCTTTGAAAATCTATATTATGAAAAACGGTGGTCCTCCGATAGTAGGTCGAGATTTCTTGGAAATGTACAATTTAAACTTTTCCGATTTGAATTTTGTGTTAGATGGATGTAAAAATTTGGATAAATTGTTGTCAAAATATAAAAAATTATTTGAACCAGGATTAGGTAAATTTAATAAGGGAACAGCTTCTATCAAGTTAAAGGATAATGTTTCACCTAAATTCATAAAATACAGACCAGTACCTTATGCTAGCAAAGAAAAAGTTGAAAACGAACTAAATCGTCTTTTATCTTTAGGAGTCATAGAACCAGTGGACTACAGCGATTGGGCAACTCCAGTAGTACCAGTGCTAAAGAAAGAAGGACAAGAAGTTAGATTATGTGGGGACTTTAAAGTTACTATATATATATATATATATATATATATATATATATATATATATATAATATATATATATATATATAAATATATAATAACATGGGTAAAGTAGTCCATCAGTTACTATGCCTCCAAAAACAACTCGTCCAACATTTCACACCTCACCACATATATAGACCACAGACTATATTGGAAAACGAATGGTATAAAATCTACTGGGACCTGACAGTCACAACGGACAGAGGTGTGGAACACAACAGACCGGACATGGTGGTATGGGACAAAAGACAGAAGACCGTCTTAATTATTGATTTTGCTGTACCACAAGACAACAACCTTACCAAAAGCTATGCAGAAAAAATTGCCAAATATGAAGCACTCGCACAGCAAATGAAGGACATGTGGAAGCTTAAAACGGTGACAATAATGCCTCTTATAATAAGCGTAAATGGCCTAGTACATCGAAAGACCACCCAACATCTGCGTGAACTGGACCTGCCGCAAAACACCATCACATGGATGCAGAAAGCGGTCATCCTGGGAACCGTCAGCATAGTACGGAAAATCATATATCCCCATTAGCACACGGATTTACTCTTGGCGCGCGCGCCCGGGTGACACGGTACCCACGATGAAGTGTGAAATTAAAAAAAAAAAAAAAATATATATATATATATATATATATATATATATATATATAATCTATTAAAGGAGATTTACCGTAAATATCAAATTTTCAAAATTCTTGTTTGGGTACTCGGCATAGGGCTTCAATTTATTCAATACAACATTTCGTCTTTTAACATCTATATTTCGGTCCTTAGTTTGGGACCTTCATCAGGATGCTACAAAAAATCACGTCAATGGGCAAAATTAATACAATTATATAAAAAAATCTTACATAGGACAAGTTGTGAAATGAATGGCAAAAGGCAGCATACAATAGAAAACACTTCTCATTAAGATTGAAACATGAATAAATCAACTATCCAGAAAAGTGCATTATAAAAAAGGAAAAACTAAAATTGACATAGCAGAAATGGTCGTGTCAGATAATATAGAATCTGACATAGAAAATTGTCATAAAATTGAGAGAATGAAGAAGAGTAGGAACATAAAATAGAGTGTTATTAGTTTGATTTGGTGAAACTATTATCAATGGATAAAAGGTAGCTGTAAATACTACTGAGTCCTTTAATGTCTGCTTTTTTGTTAACTACATTTTTTTGTTCATTAATATAACACATTTCCAAAAAAAGTCTTTTGTCATTGTTTGTTTCGATGGATAAAATTTTAGTATTATTAAAATTGAAATTATTACCATTATTCTTTGCGTGTGAAGCCAAGGCACATCTGTCTGGATGAAGGCGGATATCACTTTTATGTAGGCTAATTCTTCTTCTAAGAGCTTGGGATGTTTGGCCAATATAAACATTCGGACAATCAACACAAGGAATAGAATAAATGCAATCAGATTTAGACATGGTTGGAATGTTATCTTTGAGGCGGGAGAAGAGAAACCTATCAGTGACAACGTTATATTTGGCAATTTTTAAATTCTCTATAATGGAGAAAATATTAATTAGTTTATTGGTAAGTCCTGGCAAAGATGGCAAAGAAGCAAACTTGATTCTAGGGTCCAGTGTAACCCACTAGATCAGGAGGAGATGTCATTACACTGGACCCTAGAATCAAGTTTGCTTCTTTGCCAGGACTTAGATAGAAATCGATAAGTATCCATTGCCTAGGATTGGGAGCCTTGAGCGGTGGTAAGAGATTCTCAAAGTTTGTCACAGGCATATCAGCAAATATGTGTTGATGATGAATCCAAAGCATTGTTAACGATATCTACACACAAGGGATTGTTTAGGTTTAATCGTTTGACATATGGTGTAGCGTCAGCACCATCTAAATTCCAGAAAATTATAGAATCATTATT
The DNA here is from genome assembly GCA_038502775.1 of Hippodamia convergens. NCBI lineage: Eukaryota > Metazoa > Arthropoda > Insecta > Coleoptera > Coccinellidae > Hippodamia > Hippodamia convergens. The sequence continues at coordinate 131,929,873 of CM076607.1, read as the reverse complement.
GTCGGGAATAGAAGGTGTAGAGATTTTTTTAGATGATATCCTAATTACGGGTTCTAGTGATGAAATACATCTTAGTAGGTTAGAATATGTTTTGAAAATTTTAAGTGAGGCAGGATTTAGATTGAATATAAAAAATGTAAATTTTTCAAAGAAAAAATCGAATATTTTGGATATATTATTGACGAAGAAGGTTTACATGCATGCGAGTCGAAATCAGCTGCAATTCAAAATATTGTGAGACCCCAAAATGTCTCAGAATTGAAATCAGCATTAGGTTTGATTAATTACTACGGTAAATTTGTAAAGAACCATTGAAGTTGACAGTTGATGCTTCATCTGTTGGAATTGGAGCAATTTTGAGTCATGAATTTCCTTCTGGTATAGAGAAACCTATCGCCTACGCATCAAGAGTGTTCAGTGAGTATGAAAAGAAGTATTCACAGATAGAAAAGGAAGCTTTATCGATTATATTTGGCGTTTTGAAATTCAATCAATAAAATCAATACCTTTTTCATAAACATTTCACATTAGCTACAGATCATAAGCCCTTATTAGCTATATTTTCGCCAAAAAATGCATACCACAATTTTCGGCAAATCGATTACGTCGATGGGCAGTCATTCTTTCCAATTATGACTATATAATTAAATACATAGAAACAAAAAAGAATTCGGCAGATAGTTTATCTAGGTAAACTTCGTTGCAACCAAAGAATGTAGTAGTAGATGATATTGAATTAAATTATTGTTTCTTCTTTGAAAAAAGGGACGATCTGAATGTCGATTTTAATAAAATTAAATTATGTTCAGGAAGGGATGAAATTATAAAAGAAGTTATTGAATATACAAGATAAGGTTGGCCAAAGTCAGAAAAATTATTAATGCCCACTTGCACCGTTTTCTGGTTAAGGCACCCTTAACTAAGGCGCCCTTAAATTTTGAGTCATGCTTTTCCCCGTCTTAATGGATCAGATCTTGCACCGCATATCTAATAGAAACGACTTTGTTAAGCACTCGCTAAGCAATGTCAAATCTGGCAACAGTGAATAAATCAAAGAATTTTTTTGTTTTGACATAGAAATGCGACTTGACCATATGGTTTTGTGTCGGCACTGAGCACAGCGAAGTAAGAACACTCGAATTCATAGACGAACAAGATAATTTGTCTACGCATTTTCATTATCAGTATTCTGATTCACAGAACGACATATACTTTGGGCCGCTGACGAACTGGCATAGTACAACCAATTTTTTTTTTTTTATTTAAAGCAAATGGTTTGATTTGATTTCAACAATTCTTTATTCGTAACTTGCACCTGTGGAATATCATCGAAGTAATACTTTTCATATTCACAAGAGTAAATAGTACCAGCAGAATTAATAATTGCATGGGTACAATCAATTGCTCCAATAACACGGGGAAAGCCAGCAATTTGGTAAAATTGGGTTAGGGAGGAACGTAATTCTGCTTCTGTCTGAAGCATTTCTATGAATACTGAAACTCGAACAACTATTCTTGATACTGTAGATTGGTGGATTTTCATCAAATCGGCTACAGCCAATAAATGTCCTGCTAATGCGTAGAGTCGGAGGCAGTAAGGAGTTGACTCATCGGTAAAACACTCTGATTCCTACAATCATCAAGGCTTAAACTCGCTTCTTTGAGGTTTGACATCATCATACATAAGATATAATAAGATATGTACTTACATATCACTTGGCAATTCTGAATCATCCTCAATTAATCTCAGCAGTTGCAGAGTAGTTTTTCTTGGTCAAACGAAATCGCCGAAAAAATGCGAATTCGTCCATATCATGGTAGTGATCGGCCCTATTAAATTCTAGACTTCTAGGAAAACCATAGTCAATGATATCTAATATGTCGAAATCATCTTCATATAGATCATCAATTTTATTTAATGAAAAACTATCCATAATAATTATTAAATTCACGCAATCAAAAGCAACACGTCAAAACTGAAGTTCGTTTTTGACGTTTGAATATTTGAGAAGGGCTAAAGTCTTGTTTAAGCCATGAATATTCGCGGCTCAAAATAGTCATAACTTATTTGGCACTTAAACTGCGGTGCAAGAGAATCGGCGTCTCAAACCTGACTTAAAATTTGAGTTGGACGTAAGTCAGACATATATTTGACGATGCAAGTGGGCATAAAGAAAGAATTAATACCATATTTCAAGAAGAGATTTGAACTATACATACAAGATACTTGTTTATTTTGGAATCACCGGTTAGTGGTCCCACGTAAATTACAAGAAAGTATTATTAACGAATTACATTCGACCCATATGGGAATAGTTAAAACAAAACAACTAGCGAGGGGATATTTTTGGTGGCCCGAATTGAATAAAGATATTGAAATCAAAATTAAATCATGTCAGTCGTGTATGGTTCAATCTAATAATCCACCTAAGAGTGAATTAAATGTATGGAAATCACCCAATGCTCAGTGGGAACGAATACATTTAGATTTTTTAGGTCCATTCAAAGGTGCCCAGTACTTAGTAGTTTTGGATGCTTATAGTAAATGGTAAGTATTTCCAATGTTTAAGATCACTACGGAAAATACCATATTAGTTTTGAGAAACCTATTTGCGCGTTTTGAGTTACCAAAGTCAATAGTAACAGATAAGGGAAGATCTTTTACGTCGAGCCAATTTAAACAATTTCTTAATTTAAACGATATCAAGCATATCACTGCACCTCCATTTCATCCATCTTCGAATGGGGCAGCTGAAAATTCAGTAAAAACGGTTAAGAATGCTATCAAGAGGGCTCTTGGCTCCGCTCAGGTAACAAGGGATAAAAATTTAATCCTATGTAGATTCTTATTCGATTATCGAAATACCCCCCACTGCACTACTGGAGTAAGTCCTGCATTTTTAATGTTTGGTAGACAGTTAAGGTCTCGTTTCAATGTTATTACACACAATGACAATAATATAGCAGTGAGGAGGAATATATGTAAGGCTCAAGATAATCAAGAAAAATATTATAGAGGAAATAGGAAAATAGAGTTTAGGCAAGGAGAATATGTAATTTGTAGGGATTATAGAAATGTAAATAGCGTTAGTTGGATAGATGGTGTAATTTCAAAAAGAATTGGTAAAAATACATATTTTGCGGAAATACCAGAATTAGAGCGTACGTGGAAACGTCATACGAACCAGATAAAAAAAAGGATTAATCCTAATTGTAGGCAACAAGCCACTACTTCTGATATTTCACAAAACGATGAAAAACTGTGTAATACAAATGTAAAATATGTTTTACCAAGTTTACATATTGATGACGATATACATAGTTAGTTCTAATTCAGAAAATTTATTAGCAGATAGTGAAGTGGATATTGAACCGAATAGTGGTCTACAAAATGTAGATAATGTAGAAAGTGCGGTATCAGAACGACCAAGGCGAAATGTGAAACCGCCAAATAGACTTAATTATTCGTAAGTTAGTTCTTAGTTGTAAACACCATGTATAAATTTTCAGAATATAGAAACAGCTTTAAGAGGGAAGGTATTGTAGTGTATAAGGTCAATTAGTATAGGTAATGTATTATAGTTGGGTAGTTTATAAGAGTTTATTCACTGTTGTGAATAATTTGTTATCTAAAATTTGACTTAACATTTCAGAAGATACTCATCATTATGTCTAATATACTTCATAATTTAATGAAAAGGAAAAAATTTTAACTTTGACAAAGCAGATTTATCGCGACTCTTCTATGTTGATCGTTGTTTCGCATAGAGAAATCGACAAACAATTCAAATTGGGAATTAATGGTATCATGATTTTCAATTAAAACGTTGTTAACAGCAGTTTTGTGAATAATGTGGCCGAATTGTGATCGCGTGTGTCAGGTGTATCTTGAGATTCGGATAGAGGTGCCAGAGACACCAACATGAACTTCTCTGGGTGGAGCATTCACTCTAGCTTTTAATGAAAACGGGAAGTTAGGGCTTCTAACGAACAATCCCCTATTCAGAAAGAAGTGTGTAAATTTGCTCGAATAAATAAGGATGTAAATCGAAGAAGTAGAGGTGAGCTCATTAATATAACTCAATTTCCAAAGTCCGCTTCCCTTTCCATTCATAATAACCTTATCCTTCCAGAACATAAATTCTCGGATTTAAACGTGATGATTTTCAACGTGACAACCTAGCAAAAATTGAATTCTGTGCATATTTTCGACAGTTACAGTTACATTCAGCCAAAGTACCCAATTTATGGAATTTCTCAGAAAATTTCTTTCTTTCAATATGGAATTACTCGTAAACGGCGGGTTTTACAAGAAAATATCAAGAATACTTTTATTTTCCAAAATGAATGAATATTCATCTCATCACATTGAATTTACTATTTACAATTAGACTCTTTGAATTTCTGGTGAATTTATGGAATGTTATGGTCATAATTGAGAAACTGGCGGATGTTAGTGGAATTTTGTGATTGGGATAGATCAATCACGTTTACGAAAAACCATATTCCGAAAATCACTTTATTCGACCGATTCGTTTGCGAAATATAACTGAAAATTACATTTTTTTATGGATTTTCGACAGCCTGTAATTTTTCAACGTAGACGAATCGGAAAAAATGGAAGATGAAAAAAGTGTTTGACATCCAACAAATAAGTTGGGAAATAACTTAAAATAAATTATTCCGAAGGCTAGAAAAAGGGTACTGCCCGAAACGTCGCCTATTACTATAAAATTTTGAATAATATTAAACCCTGAATATCAAATACTGTTATTCTTTCGTTAGTAATAATAATTATAATCATCATATAGAAGTCCAATATAATAACGCAGAAAGCAAAATGCAGAAATTAATCAGCAAACCTCTTCATGAAAAGCACCAGAAAGAGGTCAACCAGGACTATGTCGACAGATCTGCGTCGAACTATTTATTCGGTCGCATTACGGCGATAAAGATTCCGTAGAGTTCGTTCGGTGCAACAGCGTAAAAACTGTCTATAAGGGCTTACCGCGCGCATGTAAGACAAGGCACAAAGGGACGCTTCCGAGGGTCCCAAGCCAAGCACTGACGCGGCTGACGTGTTAGAATAGTTGTCTGTTAGTTAAGTTAAGACAAGAATGTGAGAATATAGAGAAATTTTGGTTTTCTCAATTGGTTATTATATTGAACTTTGTTGGTGAATAAACGAATCACAATTGGTTAATGGTTTAATTGGTTTATTAAAAACATAATACGTGGGTTACTGGTTAAATACCCAACACTATTTGTTGACCTCCAGAAAACTGTTTCCCAAGTCAGAGGGTTTCATCATTGCCATCAAAAACCTAGTAATGCCATCCATTAACTATTTGAAAGATATCACCAAGAAGAGGTAAATTATTGTGCTATAAATAAATATTTTGAACTTGGAAAAGCCGAAAAAAATTAATCTGTCTTTGTTAATTTTGTAGATCTTTAATGTAAAATATAAAATATTTTAAAACTCAAATATTATTTATTTGTATAACTTAAGCATTTCTCGTCGAACTTGACAAATATCTAAACCAAATATCCCGACATACTTTTACAACACATAGTTTGCCCGGAACCTCGCAATGGGTAAGGTCGCCGCTCAGTGTTGTGTACCTCTTACAAGAGGCGGCTAACTTGTCCCGTACACGATGCAGAAATGTAAGAGCAGTTCATTTTTAAAAACTGTACTATCTCAAGTTGAATGTCCCACTACGCGATTAAGCCTCGGTGAGGCGAGAAAGATACAGAATTACAGATGAAGCCAAAAAAGATTATGTCCCAAAAACTACTCACGTGAATGAGGGTATGTACTGATAACGAAGTACTAATACAGAGACCCTGAAGTAGTTCTTAAGATGACCGTTCAGTTGATAAACTTTCATGAGAACAATTCGGTCAGAATTGAACAGGCAAACTGTTTATATAATGTACGTATGTGCAGGGTATCACCGATATTTATCCTGATATACAGGGTGATTTTTTTAAGTGTTTCATTAGAAGTTTTCGGGAAAGGAATTTTAATACTAATTCCAGATTTTGCATTGTTGTTTTAGACTACATGATCTTGAGTTGTAAAATATTTTCAACCAAAATCTACTTCCGGGTCTACCGGAAACTAATGTGAACTTCGGTATTTCAAATGTAACACCCTGTATATTTAGACATATTTCAATTCTTCGTTCAATTCTACACTTATTTCATGTATAATATGCGCAACCTCACAAGCGATTGTTGAGTTATAGCCTAATTGTCAAATTATTTGTCAGAAAGATTGTCACGAATTAGTTTTTATATCTTCAAAATTTCTCATCGTAAAATGTTTTTTTCGCAACAGTGAAATGAAATAAAGTACTCTGATGCTGTTGCTGCTATAACTTATGAGGAAATTTCATACAGGGTGTCTGAAACAAAGCTTCAAAGTGAGCCTTGATAAAACTATGAAATCTCCTTTTTTTCAAATGGCAACCATTTAATTTTGTTCTTCTAATCGATTGCTCGTCAAAAACTAGTTAGAGTATGTCTAACATTTCATGACTTTAAATACAGTAGTTTTGCCGTTATTGAATAAAATTCGAATTTCAGGAATAAAGTCAGGTTCCTTAGTCTAATTATGGATTTGTTCAGATAATTTTCAAGTAAGCTTTGTCAAAAGTAAATACATCAATTCATTTATAATGCATTGTTAAGAATTATCCTTCATTATACTTGTTGTTTGCTTAATCGGAGACTATGCAGAATCGGAATTACGTTAACAGTGCTGTATAAAATATGTTCTTCATTCAAGGTGAATGTATCAAAATATCAAATTGAATAGTCCATCAGATTAGCCCTCTCCTTCTCCAGACCTGACGCTCTTTCATTTTTATCTATTGGGTACTATAAAATGGGGGTTTATGAAAATAGCATTCATTCAAGGAACAACATTGAAGTTAGGGTGCGGGTTGCACTGCGAGAATTATCACCTGAACACCTTAAGGTGCGTACAGACATGCTCCGAATGGCGTACCGCGCGATCAACAAAAGTTCGCCAATATCTACACTGTGATCGCGGCGATGTGCGCTACGCTGTTGCACCCCGCCGTCCACACTTAGGTACGCGACGTTGTGCGGTACGGCATTCGGAGCATGTCTGTACGCACCTTAACAATAGGTGGAGTTCGTAGAAGAATCAATAAATTTGAAAATTTATTTGAATAGCATTTATTTAATTTTCGTTTGTTGTTGAGAGAATTGATGTGAAAGTTTTGAACTGAAATTTTTTTTGTTTATTTGATCATTATGAAAAAAGGCCTACTAAAAACACGTGCATACCAATGAATTCGACTGAGCGAAACCTGTCTGTTGTTTCTTTGTGCTCGAAACAACACTTGAAAATTGAAGGGCAAACTGAACAACCAAACTCAGAAGTTCAAGGGAAGTCTTAACTCCACAGTTTGCCGTAAGGTATAATGATCAAACGTTTGGTGAATGATGATTTTATTCATTACAAGCTTATATACTATTCTAAATTAAACAATATTCCAACATTCGTCACAGGTAACCCACTTACTACCTTGGAGTCAGCGTTTTCCGCTCGATTGCACGAGAATTTAGCGTTGAATTTATTGGAATTTTCCATCGATAATTATTCGAGGAATATAAATATGAATAATTTGAAAAAATGTTCGAATTTCGAACATTACTCCAAGGGCCAAATGCTGTGAATTTTTTTGTAGCGTCGTGGGGGAACTGTGACCCAATGTTGTTGTGAGTGCACGATTCCTAATTGTAGTAGCAATATAATCCATGTGAGCCGGGTCAGGAACTGCTGAGGTTGTGTTTTGGAAACTCGAATTGACTATTTGTTGGGTCATTGCCTGGATTTCCGTCGAATACTTCCGATTTTGCGTCGAATATGACACGAAGTTTTGTTGTCTTTCTGTCCTCTTGGCGTCATTATGGTGTGAATTTTTCATTTTGAAGTGCCAGCATTACATGATTCTAATGCTGTTATATTTGCATGTTGCTTTTCCTTGGGAATTCCTAGAGTATTGGCGGCTCTTTCAGTTATGAATGAAACTTGTGAGCCTGGGTCAATGAGAACCCGCATGAGTTCATTGTACCCATTATTGTTTCTGACGTTGACGAACGCTGTGGCCAAGAGAGGAATGGCTGGTCCATCAGTTTTTCCTAGATGGGATCCGACATCATTTCCTTGCTCTCTTGAACGTTGAGTTTCGGAAGTATCATTCTTCGTCTCAGGCTGTGCTTGTGGGCCATTTTTAGGGTTCCGATGATTGTCCCAATGTAACATTGTATGATGCTCTGTTTCTTGCATTTGAAGCAGAAGTTTCTTGCTCAGGCATTTTGTGTTGTTTGAATGCTTTTTTATAAGGTCGTTTCGTTCCTGTACTGGCATCTCTTTGAATTTTTGGCAATGATAAATCTCATGGCTATTGCCACACAATTTGCAGGAACGGAAGTCAGAATGGTAATTTTGAAACCTTTGCCTATGACTTGTCGATTGATGATCTGACTTTTTGATTATGCCTCTGAGTGCTTCGAGCGATTGGAATCTGTTTTCCAGAAATTCTAAGAGATCTTCTAGCTCTTAAATGTCCGTGTGTGATGAGGTCGATTGTTCGTAGAGTTTTCTTGAATCACCATCTAATTTCTTAAGCAACATATGTGCTATTATCTTGCTGCCCAATTTTTCAGCTGTGATTCCCATATTTTCAATGGCTCGGAGATTTTCTTGAACTGTGTTGTGAAGTCTCTTGATTGATGATGCTGATTCTTGTTGAAGGGTTGGTAGGTTCAGGATGTTGTCTGCGTATTTGATGAAGAGCAGTTGGTTGTTGTTGTACCTTTTTGTTATTAATTCCCATGCGGTACTGTAGTTTTTTGATGACACCTCTAAATGTTGGATGAGTTTCGCTGCCTCACCGCGGGTTTGTCCCTTAAGGTACTGCATCTTTTCAGCGTCCCCTAGTTCTTGATTTTGGTGGATAGTCTGGAGAAATATGTCTCGAAAGGTAATCCAAGTCTCATAGTCACCACTGAAGATTGGAATGCTGATTCGGGGTAGACTTATAGACGTGCTCTTGGGTTGATGTTGATTGGTTTCGGCAGGGAAGGCTGTGATTATGCTTTCTATGATACTTTCATACCTACTTTTGAATTCCTTGTAAACTCCGCTCTTAGTATATTTGATGGTTTCTTCGGAATTGATGACGAGAATCTGCTCATAGAGTGCCTCTATGTCCCGCCATATCCTGGTTAAGTTTTCTTCGAGTAGTTTGTAGATTCTGGGATGTAGCTGCGACTTTATTCTTTCTCCGGCTCTCTTCATTTCTTCTTCGAATAAATTAATCTTTATTTGAATTTCAAGAATGGAGGGAAGCTGGTAGCTGTCTTCTTCTGCCGTTGGGGTAGATTGAGGCCATGTGTCGATATAATTTTTGATTTCCTGGTAGCACTTGGAAATTTGCCCAGGTAAATCTTGGGTGAAGTAATAGTGTTCTTTGCTGAGAGATGCTTGAAGTTCATCGTCGATCTCTTGAAATTGACTGACGAGACTTGCGGCAGCCGTGGATTTTTTCTTGAAGTACTCTTCTGTTTTGCGTGCTGACTGACCCATCTTTCTTCATTGAGGACAATACTTTCTTGAGCTCCTGTCCGATCTTGATCTGCTCCTCTAGTTTTTGTTCCATTGTGATTAGATGAATCAGGATCTCCGGCGCCTATCTTCTAGATTAGTTTCGAAAGTGTAGTTTGCAGGCTTGTTTTTGGCAGTGGATTTCTTCTTCACGATGTTGGTGGTGGTTTAGGAGGGTTTCTTCCCGGGTTCTAGCGTTGACTCCGGAAGACTGCCGCTTGGAATTTGTTGGTGGCTCAGGAGGGCTTCTTTTCGAGCGCAGGCGTTGGCTCTGGAAGGCTTCCTCGCTGATGCTTATGGTGGCTCCGGAGTGCTTCTTTTCAAGCGCAGGTGTAGGCTCTGGAAGGCTTCCTCGCGGATGCTAGTGGTGGATCTGGAGGGCTTCTTCTCGGGCACTGGCGTTGACTCCGGAAGGCTTCTCGCAGATGCTTGTAGAGGTTCTGGAGGGCTTCTCGCAGATGCTGGTATTGGCTCTGGAGGGCTTCTCGCAGATTCTAGTTTTGGTTGTGGAGGGCTTCTCGCAGATGCTGGTAGTGGCTCTGGAGGGCTTCCCGCAAATGCTGGTAGTTGGTCTGGATGGCTTCTTCTCGGGTGCTGGCGTTGACTCCGGAAGGCTTCTCCCCCAGTGCTATCGGTGTGGTCGAGATAAGGGTTGTAAATCCTTTTTGTCGATCCGGCTCGAAGGACCAAAAAATGTTGTTCCTTTGTGCTCGAAACAACACTTGAAAATTGAAGGGCAAACTGAACAACCAGACTCAGAAGTTCAAGGGAAGTCTTAACTCCACAGTTTGCCGTAAGGTATAATGATCAAACGTTTGGTGAATGATGATTTTATTCATTACAAGCTAAGCTTATATACTATTCTAAATTAAACAATATTCCAACATTCGTCACAGGTAACCCACTTACTACCTTGGAGTCAGCGTTTTCCGCCCGATTGCACGAGAATTTAGCGTTGAATTTATTGGAATTTTCCATCGATAATTATTCGAGGAATATAAATATGAATAATTTGAAAAAATGTTCGAATTTCGAACACTGTCTTTGATCGTGGAATTGAATTTAATTCGTCCAGGGGTTCCCAACCTTTTCTTGGTCAGGGACCATTTTTATATTATTCTTATTACCAGGGACCACTATGGATATAATAAAAGTGTTATAATCGAACTGAACCTTCAATTGGCAGAATAATAGGAAATTTCGTAGAAAAAATATTTTTATTAAAGACATATTACATATTTATGTGATTTCTGAGCTTGCATCTTCTTCACGAGTTCGGCTATCCTAGGACTTATATTGGTACTCAAGGCCAAACGCAAATCTTCAGTCACATTCAAACGATTCCTTGCCTTGTTTTTAATCACCAACAAAGCAGAAAATCTTTGTTCACACGAATAACATGTTGAAAAAAGCATAAGATACCGCAAGGCAATTTCTCGAAGTTTGGTGTAAGAAATTGCTTTATTACACCAAAACGACTCAAGCGAATTCGATTCGAAAGCATCCTTGCAGTTCATATCATTTTGTAATTCAATTAATTCTTCCTGAATTTCTTCCGTTACTTCTCCAGCGTCCGTGCTAAAAGGGTTACGAATCATTTTTTGTTCAACTTCAGCTTCTGTGGTATATTCTGGGAAGTAACGATTGAATTCATCAATCAATATTTGCAAATGTGTCTTGATATTTTTCTTCAAATTTGCCTTACATTCATCATATTTCGGGTTTTCCAAGTCTAATAATCTGGCACCTTTTTATTGGAATCTCTGGAAGAGCGGCTTTACTTCGATTAAAAGATGGATTATCATTAATTTAGACAATAAAAAATATATAATTTGTGGGTATCGGCTCGTTGCACGAAGAACGAGACTTCATGTGTTCGATAATTTTTCCAGGGGATTCTCTAGTGATCAAAATGAAACGAATCTGATTAGTTTTTGATAATATAATAACAAAAAGAAGGAAAAAAAATTAAGATCGAGTCTTTCAACAACTGATTTCCTACTCTACGATTATCCCTAAAATTAACAAAAAAACTTATTCTTGGGAGAATTCAGGACTCTGGACTGCTCAAAACTTTAATCTCAAAATTTCTCATGCAAACGGAAAAATCTGACCTTTTTACTCTGCCTTTTCCAATAATCTGCTTTCCTATACTAACTCCACAAAGTGATCCTTTCTCTTTGCCCTATTTCCGTACACCGTTTTCTCTACACGCACTTCCGTTTCGGTTCGCGATATTCCAACGAGTACGTGATTTTAAACTACAAAATTCTACTCTAATTAACCCTTTTTCACTACTATTCCTGGAATAGCTTAATACCAAACACGTTTTCGTTAAAGACCTAATACTTTACCTATTACTCACAAAAAATCTACAAGTCTCCGTTTGAGACTTAAAACTAACTGTGAAATTTCTTATTTCACCCCCAAAAATTAACCGAGCAAGCCGAAATTCGCGAGTACGTCGAAGAACCTTTATGTTCTTATCTCTCGGACGTTACTGACTTATTTCGATCTTCGTAATACTGAATGTGAATTTTTTTTCCCCCACTTTTTGGGCGTACCTAATTCAAAAATTGCCTCCTTCCATGGAAAATCTTTGTTTTTACCCTCCTATTGACCAATTGCTACATCTATGAGCGTTTCCTACCCCACAACACAAATATCTGCGTTTTCTGTTATGTTTAATGTCACGAACTTATCCCGAACCTGAAAACTATCAATCAATACTCTACTTGATTTTTAACAATCCTGAATATCCCAAAGTACTTGCACGTGTTTAACCTTTTGGCGCCGAACTCCCCATAAATAACACCATCAGGTTTTTGTCACCGTGAGTGGTCTAATTTTCGCCCGTCTTATCATTCTAAACTTTCCATAAATATGCCACATACTGTATCCCAACATAGGGATTCTCAGATTTCAGGCGCCTATTTGGCCGTTCGATGGCCATGTGTTCTTGTTCTTTGTTCCCAAAGGAACGATCTAGAGAATTCAACGTTTCCGATTATTTCAGCAGATTTCTCGATATAATTACCCATTTATTACACAAGAGTTCTTTCAATGTAGCAAATGCAGAATAATTGTTTTCTTCAATTTTACGCATCCACAACTGAAGTTTGCAAATAAAAAATCGAAGTTTATCTTCAAAAATGAATATATTGGCGACGTTTTCTAATTTTTCATTTCCGGAACCTTGCAGTTGCATATTTAATTTATTTAAGTGTGTGAAAATATCCACAAGATACGCCAAATTCATCTGACCTGCCGCATCAGTGAACTGTTTCAACAAATCATTAATGTTTTTGTCAATCAGAAAAATCTCAACCTCTGCTCTCAGTTCATATAATCTTCCTAACATATTACCTTTCGATAGCCACCGAACTTCTGTGTGGAAAAGAAGTGCCTCATGACCAGACTCCATTTCAGTGCATAATTTTTTCAAGAGCCGTGTATTCAAGGCACTACTTTTTATAACATTTACAACTTTTATCGCCATTTGCAGTGTATCATTGAGGCACACAGGGAGAGTTTTTGAAGCTAATGCCTAACGATGTATCATACAGTGCGTCATTATTATCTTCGGATTTTTCTTTTTAATTAACGTCGCCAGCCCAGAACGCGATCCCAACATTGCCGGAGCACCATCAGTACAAAGGCCAACGAGTTTATCCCACATAAGATTATGCTTTCCAAAATATTCTGATATTGCGTTCATGACGTCGATACCTTTTGATGTTGTTTCCAGTTCCCGTGAAATTAATAGTTCTTCTTTAATTATCTTGTCGTCGTCTAAAAATCGAACAAATATAAGAAGTTGACAACAATTCGAAATGTCGGTCGATTCATCACACTGCAACGCGAAAAATGGCGATTTTTTAATTCTTGAAACAAATTGGTCCTCTATATCACTTGACATGAATTCAATTCGAGCTTTGACCGTGTTATTGGACAGAGGTATATCATTTTTCTGATGTTGCAAATCTCGTACCACTAGATCCCAGTTTCATTTTCTTCAAGTTCTCTAGTTTTCCTTCAAAGAATTCTAGCGGACGGTCAGACAAAGTTGGATGCACTGTTTCTAAGTGGCGTTTTAATTTCGCTGGTTTCAAAGCTTCATTTGAGAGAACGGTTGCGCATAAGACGCACCGTGGTTTTATTTCTCCATTACTCTCTATCGAAGTAAATCCAAATTTCATATAACTATTGTCATATTTTCTCTTAGGCGCCATGTTCTGAAAATAAGGTGCAAAAAATCAAACCGAATAAAGACCAAGAAAAAGAATGCGTGAGTATAGGTATTTTTATATCGTGGAAGCTAGCTTAACATTTAGTTACGGACTTGCGTAGTCCCTCAGACCTAGGCGGAATTCAAATCTAGCAAATTTTCACATTAGGGTAGGTACCGACCGTTCTATCTACTTTCGAGTCATCTTATTCTTCCATAACACATTCACATATTGAAAAGAATCGGTTCGTAGACGTTGATGTTACTAGTGCGTAAAGTTAAGTTGTACTCAACAAGACACCACGTCCCAAATTAAGTTACTTTCGAACATGGCGATGTTGTCCACGAAGATTGAGTTGACGACAAAAATTTTGAAAAAATTGCTTTGTGATCATCAAAAGTATAGAAATCTACGAAAGCTGCGAATCAAGTTGAATACTACAACTACAAACACAAGAAGAATGAAGAATCAAGTGATGGCTTCCGTCCCAAAAAAAAAATAATGATGAAAAAGCGAAAAGCCCTTGTAATATTCCAATGTGAAATATTTGAAGGCCAAATATTTCTGAAGAACGTAGTCGAAGGTGGAATAAAAATATTACTTCTTGAAATAATATCCAAAGTAGTTTTAGTTAACAAACTGTTACATAATACTTCCACATAGGTAAGACCCTGCCAAAAGACATAAACAGAAATAGACGCATTGAAACTGTTCACTAGGACGGCACGAAAACGATCATTTTTAATAGTACAATACGGAAAACCTCCATAACAGGAAATTGTTCACTTACCCTTTTTATTCACGAACAAATTCAAGGAATAAACTCAAGTATACCATTCAGTAATAATCAATTATTTACTCACAGAATAACACGCATATATTCACTTCTATAATTTGTCTGTCACATTCAATTCACGCTAAGCAGGGGAATCCCGGGTTAGTTTATTTTATAGAATGACTTTTGACATGTCATATTAGTTCTGTGTTCTGATTCTACAAAACCGATAAAACAGAAAATCCGTACTAACGGTTCTTTCACAAACGCCATCTACTGAACAGTTAAGTCGGATCTTCTTCATGTGCCATATCAGTTTAATGTCGATCCGACGTTGGCGACCATCATTAAGAAGACTTCTCGATCTTCTTTAGTCCGATAGCAAGAGGTATTCGTAAGTGGTGTACAAGGGAAGTAGATGGCGTGACGGATATCAAATGAAACCCTTTCGCGGACATTCGCGCGGTCCATATTTTGGCATCCGCGGACCACTGGTTGGGAACCCATGCAATAACGGCAAAACTACTGATTTTGAAGGCATGAAATGTTCGGCATACTCTAACTAGTTTTTGACGAGAAATCGATTATAAGAACAAAATTTAATGGTTGCCATTTGAAAAAAGGAGATTTCATTAAGGCTCATTTTGAAGCTTTGTTTCAGACACCCTGTATGAAATTTCCTCATGAGTTATAACAGCAACAGCAACAGCGTACTTTATTTTATTTCACTGTTGCGAAAAAAAAATTTTACAATGAGAGATTTTGAAGATATAAACACTAATTTGTGACAATCTTTCTGACGAATAATTTGACAATTGGGCTATAACTCAACAATCGCTTGTGAGGTTGCGCATATTATACCTGAAATTAGTGTAGAATTGAACGAAGAATTAAAATATGTCTAAATATACAGGGTGTTACATTTGAAATAACGGAGTTCACATGGTAGAACCGGAAGTAGATTTTGCGTGAAAATATTTTACAACTCAAGATCATGTAGTCTAAAACAACAATGCAAAATCTGGAATTAGTATTAAAATTCCTTTCCCGAAAACTTCTAATAAAACACTTTAAAAAATCACCCTGTATATCACGACATATATCGATATTTATAAGGATTGATATATATAAAATGGCGGTTACGTGTAACAAGTGTTCGAAAACTATAAGTCGTTATGACGACTCTATTCCCTGTTTTAGCAACAGTTCACATTTGTATCATACTCAGTGTGTCGACATAACTGTTGAAAAACTTGAGTCAATGATAAAATCAGGACCAAGAATTGGATTTGTGTCGAATGTTCATCATTAGACATAACCTCAAAAGTGGAAATTCCGATGGAGAATTCATCTATAATTAACCCAGCCTCCAATATTGGATTGATTGATGGTATTCAGGATATTTTTGTTAAATCTCTCAATGAATTATTTGTTCCTTTGATTGAGAGCTTGAAACATGAAGTTCAGGGTCTCCGTGAGGAGATTACTGATTTGAAGATTGAAAATGCTAAACTTCTGAAATGCCTCGAAAATGGAGAATTCAAACAGACATCTAATCTTAATTCAAAGAAACATTCAGAACTTTTACGTCCACATCGTCAGGCAATACCTGAAAAGATCTCTTCAGAATCTACTTCCAAGGTAAATCAAATTCAAGAATCACAGCAACAAACATCTACAGAGCCTAACATCAGCTCTGTCCAAGCAACCATAGATTTGAACCCAGCTTCGGACAAGGATAATTCTCTACAGACAACAACAATTAGAACAACTTCTCACTCTAACAAAACTATAATCAAGAAAACAACGAATTCAAACACAATATCGGGAAAAATCAATTCACATGATGAAGATGAATTTACTACAGTTAAGCGGAAAAAATCTAGACGTATGGATAAAAGTATTGTTGGGAGCAGAAAAGGAGATGAGATGTTAATTAAGGGAATACCTAAATATGGTTACTTACATGTTTGCAAGCTTGATCCAACACTAAAAGCCGAAACATTATCAGAATATCTT
Source organism: Hippodamia convergens (assembly GCA_038502775.1). Lineage (NCBI taxonomy): Eukaryota > Metazoa > Arthropoda > Insecta > Coleoptera > Coccinellidae > Hippodamia > Hippodamia convergens. The sequence goes on along the minus strand of CM076607.1, from coordinate 131,913,201 downwards.
AACAAGAACGGTTTCACAGGGATTATATGTGAAAAACTAGAATTATTGAGACCCAAAGAATACTCTTCCTTCAAGTTAACTGTACCTGCACAAGAGTTTGAGAACGTCAAGAATCCTGATCTATGGCCCGAAGGTAGTAGAATAAATCATTTTTTATTCCGTCTGAACAAAATCAAAGCATCGGAACCGAAAATGAAAAGTGTATAGTTTTGCATCAAAACGTTCAATCATTAAGAAATTGCATATTCAGGTTAGAACAGTTCGTAAACAATCTTGTCGCATGTTTCGTTGCAGTCACAGAGCATTGGCAAAGTGACTCTGAACTCGATGCACTTCATATGCGCGGTTTCAAACTAGTTTCTAAATATTGCAGGCCACCTGGCCATCATGGTGGATGCGCTATATATTGTAAGAATGAAATATCTTGTAAAGAACGTTCAGATTTTGTCAAACTCAGTGTTCCATATGTTTTTGAGTGCTCTGCTATTGCAGCTTATATTTGTTCGGAAAAATACTCAATTGTTTCAATATATCGTCCGAATACCTATCCTCGATGTGACATCAGTTTATTCTTTGAGAGGGTGGAATTCATCCTTCATAAGCTCACATCCGAAAGAAGTAAATATATTATTGCCGGCGATTTCAACGTCAATTTGTTATCTGATAATTGGGAAGCACAAACTTTTAATTCAATTTCTGAGGGTTATGGTGCTCATATGACGGTACAAGAACCTACGAGAATCACTTCTACTTCTTTTACGTGTATAGACAACGTGATCACCAATTTAAATGATTATGAGATTGAGGTTGTTCCATCTCATCTGTCTGACCATACTTCCCAGAAATTTTCATTTTCCATTGGTGAATCTATATCGAAACCTGTAAAAAAACAAATTCGGCAGTTTAATGAGGCTTCATTTGAAATGTTCTTGGAACTATTGTCTTCTGAGGACTGGAGTGGTCTTACTTTTGAGGAAAATCAGTGCGATATCGATTGCCTCTAGGATAAATTTTTTGGCAGGTTCAAGTGCATTTTCGATTTGGCTTTTCCTCTGAAAAGGATTAGAGTAAGCAATTTTAATAAAAGACATTGTGATCAATCTACTCAAGTGACAGAGATTAGAAAACGAATGGAATACCTCTATACCGTGTCTCTTTTTCGCCCAGAATTCACTAATCTCTATAAACAGACTAAAAATCTGTATGACACTATTCTTGTAAAAAATAAAAAGGAACACTTATTAAAAATCGTATAAATCAATCTAATAATAAAGGTAAAACTGTTTGGCAGATCGTGAATGAGATAACTGGTAGGAAAAACAAAAAGTCAGAAAATTTAATGAATACTGATGATCCCCATGAATTGTGTAATGCATTCAACAAATATTTCATTGATATTTCTTCAACTACAACAGTACTAAGGCCTAACTCCACATCAGATATTCGTCCTATCTGTCGCAACCCTAAGACATTTTTCCTTTTTGAGATCACACCAGACGAAGTTATTAGCACAGTAAATAAAATGAAAAATAAGAACTCTTTTGGATACGATGGTATACCAATATCAGTGATCAAGAGATCTATTAATTTCATTGCTGAACCTTTAGCATATATTATTTATATGTCTTTCAAGGAAGGCATTTTTCCCAGGTCTCTGAAAAGAGCTGTAGTCAAACCCCTGTTCAAAAAAGGTTGCAACAATGATCTTGGTAATTATCGTCCGATAAGTTTGTTGACTTCTTTCACAAAGATTTTCGAAAAAATAATAGTGAATAGGCTCCTAAGTTTTTTTCATAAACATCACATATTCTCGAGGTGTCAGCACGGTTATTTGAAATCTAAAAGTACCGAGACTGCCGTCTTTCATCTAATTTGCTCTGTTCTTCGTGCATTGGAAGATGGAGAAGTTCCAACCGGTCTTTTCATAGATTTCTCCAAAGCATTTGATAATAATAATAATAATAATAATAATAATATTTATTTGGAATAAATAAAATCACACAATAAATTCTCACTAGATATTCCACATCAAAATTTACACAAATAAATAGAAATTCTCCCCTCATGGATAACCGCTCGAGGGGTAATATATAATTACACAGTTTATTAATGCATCCAAGTAAGAATTCACAATTCTAATAACAACCATACACAAATATAGAAACCAATAAAATTCCTTCATCAGAAGTTCTTTACCTCCACAAGTGAGCGTATAAAGAATCTGTTGTTAGCTCTTATAAATTCCTTCACCTTCTTTCCAAACCTATTCGTTGACCTAATATTCTTAAGTACACCCGGCAACATATTATATATCCTCGAACCCAGAAACACAAAACTCCGCTGCCCTATGGACTTATTGATCTGTGGGACACATGTAGATCCCTGCTTATACCGTGTGTTAAAGCTATGCGAAATGCGGTCCTGTTCCCTGATATTCCGGTGATGATAAATCAACAAAGCCCTAAAATATAGTTGCCTAATATCATATACTCCGCTTTCACTATACAATTGTTCTGATGGATACCTATATGGCTTGCTGAGCATTATTTTCAATATCCACTTTTGGGCTATTTCTATTCTTTTCTCGAAAATCTTCAACAAACCACCCCAAGCTAATATTCCATAGACAAGATGAGACTGAACTAAAGCATAGTACAATGTTTTCATCTGGTCTACAGTACAGAAACTACTACACAATTTTATTTTAGGAGTAATGGTTCTTAGTTTCCTGACAATCGATGCTGCATGATCTTTCCATTGCAAATGGCTATCAATATAAAGACCTAAATATTTTATAACATTTGTCGCTTTTATTTTCATGTGACCGTCCTCAGTTTGTATATCCAATGATGTTATGTCAGGTAAGTATCTTACATAGCTCGTGTACACCATAAATTTAGTTTTTTCAACATTAATCGTCAACAACTTTGAATTGAAGAATGCTACAATTTGGGCGAAGTCCGTTTCAACTTGTCTTTTTAGGTTCTCCCAAGATTTTCCGTGATAGAACACAGCAGTATCGTCCGCAAAACTAATAATATCTCCACTTGTAGGTAAGTCGAAGATATCATTTAAATAAATAATGAACAAGAGTGGCCCAAGGACCGAACCCTGTGGGACACCAATTTTTACATCTCTGAATTCACTAAGTATATTATCGATTTTTACTGCCAGTACCCGATCGCTTAAATAACTTTTCATCAGTTTTAAGACATTTCCTCTAAATCCCAATCTCTCCAAAGATGCCAACAATTCCGAGTGATCAACCGTGTCAAAGGCCTTCGCCAAATCAACAAATATACTGATGGCCGGTGTTTTATTATCAACTGATTTATAAATTCTGCTCGTTAAATGTGCAATCGCGTCCTGAGTTGATCGACCGGCTCTGAATCCATATTGATTATTAGATATAAGTTTATATTTTTCTAAGTATTCGGTAAATCTGGATTTTAAAATTTTTTCAAAAACCTTGGAAAGAACTGGAAGAATTGAAATCGGTCTATAGTTCGAACACAATAGCTTATCACCTGATTTAAATATTGGTGTAATAATCGCTTTTTTTAACGCATCTGGGAATTTTCCGAACTCAATAGATTTATTAATTAATTTCGTGAGAGGGGTAGCTATGAAATCTACTGTTTCTTTCAGTATATGAGATGTAATATTATCATCTCCCGTTGATTTATTATTTTTCAAAGAAAGGATGGTTCTGCGCACTTCATCCTCATTCGTTGACACTATTATAATAGAGTTTACACAACTTTTGTAGCGTCTAGCAACTTTAGATGGTTTGATATGTCGTGCTAAATTCCTACCAATATTTATAAAGAAATCGTTGAATGCTTCAGCGATTTCTTTTTTTTTCTTCATTTTTATATTGTTCTTATTTTTTATTACATCAATTCGTACTTGTTGAGGCCCGCCTTGCAGATCTTTCAAGGTTTTCCAGAGTTTTTCCGGTTTAGTTGAGTTGGAGTTTATTTCAGTTCTGTAATATTGTGCCTTTGTTAGGTGAATAAGTCGTTTCAATTCGTCACTGTATTGTTTTAGTTCATTTTTCAATCTTATGTTTTGCGGATTGAGTTTAGATTTTTTATATAATTCGTTTTTTTTGTTAATTGATTTTATCAGCCCCTTAGTAATCCACGGACTTCGTTTTATATCATTTCTACGAACTTTCACGATGTATTTACTTTGTTCAATGAATTCCATGTAAATCCGGATGAAATAATTCCATGAGTCATTTGCATCCCCATCAAAAATCACATCAGACCATGTCTCCTCCCTTAGCAACTTTTTCAGTTTTTTCATGTTGACATATTCTCTTATTTGATTATTTCTAATATTTATATTCTTTCCCGGCAAAATTATTTTGAACGCCACTGGATGGTGATCAGTAATCAAGTAGTCGACCACCACTGGATGGGTATCTATTGAGGGAAGACGACTATTAAAGAATATATGATCCAGACACGTATTTTTCCTAGTTGGTAAGTGTATACTTTGTAAATAACCAAATTCGCTCATGACATTAAGATAATCATCCCTTACAGTCGATTCTGATATCAGATCGATATTTAAGTCACCCACTATTACTGATATAGCATTATTTCTTTTATTTGACGTGAAGTAATTTTCTAGGTCAGCTATGAACTCAAGAGGATTTAATGATGGAGACCTATAGATTGCCAAAATGTCCACATTAAAGACGTCTAATTTTAATTGAAATTGTATTGCCTTTATAGGTCCTATATTAACAAAATTATATTCAAATTGTATATTATCTCTCACATAGACCAATATGCCATCATTTTTATTCAACTCCCCTGTGTTATATATCAAGTTGTACCCACCAATGTTAAATAAATTTATGTCAGTTATGGTGGTATTCTGCTTTCATCTGTAAGCAAATCTGTAACTTTTCATAACTTTACAGGAAATTTGCGCCTCTGTACGCGTTCTATAAATCTGTAGCTTATAGAAATCTATAAATATTTACGAATACTCTGGAACCTATATTGTGAGGTTATGTTGAATGATTTGTTTGTGATTTTCAATTTCGCTCATCCCATCGGTTGTAAACTTCGGACTTTCGTACTTTCATCTTTTATTTCATTATGAATAACAATGATATGGCTTTGTTTGTTGGTTTATTACTGGAGGAAAATCAGAACAGGTAAGTACCATGATATACATAATCTGAAAATCATTTTTATTCATTCTAGGAATTTTATGAGAATTCAAAGAAGAAGGTTGCGTGATCAAATGGATCCATTTGAAATGCCGGATGTCCAATTCATCAAAATGTTCAGATTGAACAAACAATGTTCAATAAATTTGATAAATGATCTACAGCAATTTTTACCAGGAAAAAATGCTAATGCTCTTCCATTGCCCAAAAAAGTGATATCCTCCTTCGTCATGTTATATTTTTGTATGAAATTGATTGATGGTTTATATATTTTAGGTGTTGATTACTCTTAACTTTTTGGCCACAGGTTCTTTTCAGAATTCTGTTGGCTCAAATACTTGGTTGTCAGCAAGTCAACCAGTAGTAAGTAGGGCAGTAAACGAAATCTGTGCAAAAATTACAGAATTTTTATTACCTACATGGGTTCAGTTTCCTACTTCTGATGAGTCAATTCGGCTTGTCAAACAGGGGTGAGAAAGCATTTTCACATTCTACAGTTATAACATTCACAAATCATTCATAAACTTGGAAGAATAACCCATTTATAATTTTGCATTTCTCTCTTGATAGATTCTTCATGAAATATGGGTTAGGGGCTATTTTAGGAGCAATAGATGGAACACATGTGGAAATTATTGCACCTCCAGATAATGATGTTGATCATCCACCTTTCGTTTACATCAACCGGAAAGGAAAACATTCCATCAATGTCATGCTGGTCATTTTTTTCAATATTTTTTTTTTGAGTCATCTAGTTGATGTTATTATATATACTCATAACAGATTATTTAGATTTCAGATGCTGAATGCAGGATATTAGCTGTTAATGCCCGTTTTCCTGGTTCGGTACATGATGCAGCTGTTTGGCAAACCAGTACCATACGAAACCACTTGAGGCTTCAGTATGAGGCAGGTCGTACAAATATGCACCTAATCGGTTTGTACAAAAACATTATGTGAAGCAATATGAAGTAAAAGCAATTAATTCTTCTGAAGGCGATAGTGGCTACCCTCTGGAACCTTGGCTCTTCACTCCAATTACAAATCCAAGAAATGATGAGGAGCAAATATTTAATAATAAATTGAATTCTTTACGAAACACAATCGAAAGAACAAATGGAATTTTGAAAGGGAGATTCAGATGTTTATCGAGGTTAAGAACATTGATGTACCACCCGACTCGTGCTGCAAATATTATTTATTCGTGTTGTGTATTGCACAATATTGTCAAAGCAGCAAATGTGAATGACTTTGATATGGAAATGGGAGATGATGATGAGAATGATGGTATGCCTATTTAACTGAAGAATAAATATTTCAATATCCTTTGTTTCAGGCTTTGTTGGAGATGTTAGTTATGATGGAAACATACACCAGAGGGGGATTGAAGCCAGAAATTATTACATTAGAAATATGTGAAATAATAGTTCAACCTATTTTGAAATATAATTCAAATATCATTTGATTTCAATACTAATTTTATTTTATTTCAGAGAAAACCATAAGTGAATATAATTAACATAAAATCATACAGAAAAACTGAAATTCTTTTGGATATTATTGTACCTACAGTTAAAAATAAATAAATAAACACCTAATACTACTTTTTGAATTAATTTTTTATCACAAGAGAACAGAATGACTTAAAACTAAATGAATTTTTTTATATGTAATGAACATGAAAGCTAGTAGGTAATTGTTTGAATATATCATTCAATCCATTTTGAAATTGGGATGTAAAAACTTGAATTTTGCAATTTCGAATTCTAATTTTCTTTCTTCCAAACAACAATAATCATTCGTGAATGTCCTTATAACATTTAAGAGTTCTTTTTGATGTTTGTTGTTTTCTTCAGTGGTTTTCAGCAAGCTTTCCGCTAATGAAGTTAATGGTTTTTCCCTTTTTGTATATTTCACCCGGTTTCTAATTTTTTGTGTTCTCATCTTCTCTGATGTATTTTCATTTACATTTTCGCCAACATTTTGGTTTAAATCGATCTCGATCAAAATCGGTCGATCTTCAGTACTATTTATTCCCTCGTACCTTGTGACGTCCGCGCCCTCTACCGTCACCCGACCCCAAACATCGAGAGCTCTTTCTTCCGTCGGCAATAGTTTTGCGTTTGTCATTGGGCCACCTCCAGTTTTCGAACGATGCGAATCAATTTTCCTCTTTTTTGCCTTTACGGCATACTTCCAATCAGCGAACCTCTGAATTCAAATAAAAATATATATATTCCCTGCACTTCATTTATGTGAACAATCACCTTTTTCCATTCCTCCGCATTTAAGATTGGACCGTCTCCTACTGAATTCAGTTGGAGGGCCAACTGATCCCACTTATCTTGCAGATAAGTTGGGTCCAGGGTTGGATTAATCGTATTACTGCGAAGAACATGGTCATTTTCCATCGCTTCTAAATATATTTCCAGTTGTTCGCGACTAGTATTTTTGGTGCGTTTTCTTTTTCTATCGCACACATTATCAACACTGGAATTCAAAACTAGCAATAATAGGTTTTATATCATGATGAATCATTGCTTGTCTTACCATGCACTCGACATTTTTATTTCGTTCAAAACTAACACAAAATACTGATAATAATATATCCAACAATCAATATCAATGGCAATACGATCAAATATTCAAATATCATAGAGTAATTAGCAAATCCTTTCCGTGATCTGCTCTCGATTATAGATATTTTTTTCGATGACTAGTTCATAATTGACAACGACAGTTACAGGAAAATTCAGAATTGTATACTAATTATTTACAGATCTGTAAGTCGGCCAGATACAGATCAATCGTAACGCTACAGATCTGTAAGCTACAGAGAAAAAGCAGAATACCGCCATTATTCGGAAGGTTTCTGTTAATACAATACAATCCAGTTTTCCTATACACTCACTTGCAAAAATTTGAAATTCATCTATATTCCTAGCAACACTTCTTATATTATTATGCAATAATGTCACACATTTACGATTCTCAAGTTTTATGAAATTATTAAATTCTCTCTTTGATATCAATACATCCTTGAACTCATTTGTTTGAAAATTCCTAATATAATTATCCATGCAAAAGTAAAAACAAAACTAACTCTGAATATAAAGTATAAACATTAATTGAGATGAAACTTACACCTCCCCTTCGGATTCATTTTTCAATCTATCCAAGTTGATTGCGTCATTCATGATGATTTGATAAATAAATTAAATCTGTATGGCATAAGAGATAGGCAACTGGACTTCATGAGGAGTTTTTTACATGATCGTCGTCAAAGGGTTTGCTTGGAAATTGACGGTGCTGAATATATGTCGTTGGACGCAGAAGTGAAGATGGGCGTACCTCAAGGAGGTATTTTCGGTCCATTTCTGTTTCTCATTTATATAAATGACCTACCAGAAAACATTTTATCGGGAGGTGAACTTCATCCTGTCGGGGATATAACATCTGTGAACAGCATACCTACGAATAGGGAATGGAAATTGCGAGGGGATCTTCCGGCGCACGATGATGGACATTTGAGTCGGGAGGTAGTCATGTTTGTGGATGATACTAATCTACTGGTGGCGGCTTCTAGTATATCGGATGTTATTCGTGTTGCTGAGAGGGGTTTTCTTGATGTTCTCAATTGGTGTCATTCAAATAAAATAGCGATTAATTCAAATAAAACACAATGTGTTGTTTTCGGTACGTCACATTCTAGAATATTTAAACCTGAGGGTATAATTCTTTCTGGGGAAAGTGTGAAAGTTTCCACCAGCACTAATTTCCTTGGTTTGCTCATAGATCATGAGCTGAGTTGGTCGGAACACATAAACTCTTTGCAGGGTAGATTAAACTCCGTTCTCTACACTCTCCGTGTTTTGGCGATTCAGTCAGACTCTGAATTACTAAGGACGGTTTATTTCGCCAATTTTCATTCACTCATGTCCTATGGAATCGTAGCATGGGGTAACAGTTCGGACGTTGGGAGAATTTTTGTAGTCCAAAAAAGAGCACTTAGAACCATGCTCGGTTTTTCTGGGAAGACATCCTGTCGCGGACATTTTAAGAACAATGGAATTCTCACTACAGCCGGTACTTACATTTTCAGATGTCTGCTTTTCTTCAGGGGAAATTATGATCTATTCCAGGCATATGAGAATACCAATAGAACAAGACGCATCCACCCGTTTCACTTCCCCAAGTTTTCACTAACACTAACCCAGAAGAATATGGAATACATGTGCTTAAAACTATTCGATAAGCTTCCAAAAACCTACCAAACACTCAAGCAGAGTTATTCAAAACTAAAATCAGAAAACTTCTAATAGACCTTGAACCATACACAGTTAATGATTACTTAAATTTGAATTTTAAGATCTGAGCGTTCTGCGCTTTAATGTTTTGCTGTGGTGACGTATTTCATTTTCAATGTATTTTTTTGTTTATTCAAATGTATGATATTATTATTATTATTACTATTATTATATATCAAGGATATTTATATATTTACTAAAATTTGCGACATACCGATCGTTTGTACGATCGAAGAAGCAAAGTATTTTCGGGGAATCCCATACTTCGTTTCAGAATATCTTCAGATGGTGATATTATAACTTCGCCGTAAAATCGTCATTGCACTATTCATTGTGCTCTTGTTTTTTTTTTTTTTTTGTTCGAATATTTGAAAAGAAAGCACGTTCACGTAGACAGCTGAAGTTTGCAGTATGTAGTAGCAATTTAAGATTGATATGGGATGAGGCCACTGCATCTGCACTGGAAATTTTTAATAATCCGGCAGGGTTGGCCGATATATATCGAGTGATATATATCATGATATATATCTTGATATATATCTGATATTTATTGACTTGATATATATCATGATATATATCATCGAGTATATCATTCACTTTTTTTACGAAATAAATACCGCAGAAAAAAATCCTTGATAATTTGGTTAAAATTGAAACTGTGGTTAGATCTCCCGTCTCGGTGATTCAGGGGGTTCAGTCACAGTTTAGAAATATAAAAAAATAAAAATGATGAAGTTGAAGGTGATGATATTCCTCTGGTCCGATTTTGTCCTAGCTTGAAATATTTATTATATTTATTGAAGTTATTTATTTTATTTATATTTAGAAAAAATATTCTGTTTTTTGTCTCGTTTCTTCTTTCTTGTTATATTTATTGAAGTTATTTATTTTATTTTTATTTAGAAAAAATATTCTGTTTTTTGTCTTGTTTTTCTGTTTTGTTACTTGTTTTAATCAAAATTCTATGAATAATGATGTTTCAATACATATGTATGTTTAATGAACGGTTTTTTGCAGTTTAGCTAAAGAACAAAATTTTTGATATATATCAGATATATATCGGATATATATCCGATATTATGATATTTTGATATTTATATAAATATCATGATATTTGCCAACCCTGTAATCCGGATAACAAACCTTTAATAAACTCATCAACTAACTTTTTATTTTTGTTGTTTTTTGTGTTTGAGAATCTTGATTAGTTTTTTCAATAAATTTGGTGAATGAACTTTTAAATTAGTTTGATTCATTGACTTCTTTCTGAAAAAAAAACTTGAAAAATTGTTCATAAAAATAAATACAGAAAGTTGATATATATCGGATATATATATATCGATATATATCCGATATTTTCATATTTATATAAATATCATGATATTTTCGAACCCTGCGTATGTGTAATGAAATTTTTTTAGTTAAATGATAATAGATTATCACTTTATTTTCAATTACATATATCGAAAAACTATACCCTCATATTCGGTCAAATTTTAATCAAAGAAATTTTACGCGACTTTCCTATCACAGTCCGTTTATTTTCAATTCCAACAATTAATTTGCATTCTAAATTAGTGCTTCTCCTATTACTTCAACTATATCGACGATATCTTCCTTCTGTATTGGATTATTTGAAGTGGTACAATGTATTGAAAATTGAAATATCACCACACTGTCAGCGTCCTCACCCGTCTTACGCATTTTCGCATAGGCCATCGGGAGCGACACAGAATGTAGCAGTACAGGTTGGGCAAATTTGGTGATACCTGAACTACAAACTTTTCAACCCAACGAGATAGAGAAAAATGAATGGCACATTACGGTTGTCTTCTTTAGAGAAACTGATAACGCCATCAACAGCATTCCTCTATCTTCTTTTGTTTTCGAATTAGACGCCAAAATGGAAATTTGGGCAATTTCAACTTTGGTCATTATCTCCGCTTCTGTTTGTGCTAGGATGTTATGATATATGAGAAGAGTTGAACAAACCTGGAGCCTGCGCTGGACATAACAGTGTCCAGGACATTGGTAGCAGAATGCTGAGGAAACGGGCTCAAAGAAAACTACCTTACACCACCTCAAACAACAACAATCAACGAATCACACTCAAACACAGACTCAATCTGTTGAAGATGCTGAACAAGATACTCAACCAGTACTCTCTCAAACAGGATTAATAAGACACTGTCAAGTGGACAAAGGACAAAACAGCAAAGGCAGTTATGCACAAAACCCATATGAATCTGAGTGATACTAACCAACGAGTTGCAGATCAGTATCTCTTGATTTTGAGTAAGAAGCCTACCAGAAACCAACAACTTAAAGATATAAAACAAGAAATCCAGTGTCAACTAACAACGAAGACAAGCACCAATAATCCAATACTCCAAATAGAATTAAACTGAAAAGAGAATCAAATTTTATGTCTAACCAGATTAAACCCAGGGCTTCATTGTAAAACGCTAGCGTACACTTGTACACTATATTATACGTCTTTAGAGCCCTACAAAATTGTCCTTGATCACTTTCCATTACTTTTTATAGTTTAGTTGGCCATAAAAGCCTGAAATGAACTGCTTTATTCACGACTTGTTCATGAAATATCAATATTTTTTGTAATTTCTTGCTTATATATGGGAATGAATTTCACATGAAAACCCACTTGAATTAAGTCCCTGAACTATGGCGAATACATCTGGTAACGGAGTTCTGTGAAGACAAATTCACACTTCCACATTTTTTATATTAGTATAGATGGGGCAACCAAGTACCAGTCTAAGAAATAATAATTGGCACAAAAATTTATTAATCTTATGAAATTTTGGCGTAACATAAGTTACATTATTTTCTGAATAATTCTTTCCAAACAATGAGAAAGTAAACCTACCTTGAATGTCTCTCCAACCTGAATATCCAGCTCGAAATAAGCAACAGAACACCAGTACTCTGGAGGAGGCTGGCTAGACAGGAGTCCGCCCATGTTGACTCCATTCTCCATCTGGCCATTGTTCCAGAAGTTGGTTCTTTTGTCAGGCGGTTGCATTGACTGAGTATATATCAGTGTGTTGGTGCCACTCCAATTGTTTTCTGTTCCAGTCATCGGTTGTGCCATGGAAACATTCTGTTGCTGTGTGTTATCCTGGACATTCCCGATATTTGCAACTTGTATGGAGGAATTGTTAGAGTTGCCGTCATGGTTGATCCTGGAAGGAACGATTGGGGAATTGTTTCCTAATAGAAAGTAGAGAAAATATGTGAGATATCATGATAATACTCAACTCAATAATATATGTTCACCTTAACAAAAAATAGCTTATAATCTTAAAGTGGAATTAGTATTGGATACCTCTTAGAAGAGGCGGCTCATTTGTCCTGTACACGACGAAGAAATGTAAGAGCAGCACATTTTTAAGAACCGTACTACCTCAATTTGAATGTCCCACTATGGCGAATAAAGTTAAAAGAGGCAATGAAGTCTCGAAACCGATCCAGGTAAAGGAGGGGATGTAATGATACTAAAGTAGTATTACAGTGAACCTATACATAATTCCTCAACATTCAATCAAGAAAATATTATTCGACCTTCCCACAACCAATTTTAAAAATCTGCTAAGAAATTTCTTGATAGATAAGGCTTAATACAGTACCGATGAGTTTTGGTCCGAAAATTTCCAGGAAGATGACAACCACGAAGAATTTTTTTCATGATCAATTTGTTTTTCAGATGTGTTAATCTTATCTGATTTTGTGTTTTTTTTTTACATTTCTTCACTTGTTTTGACTATGAATTGTTACCTTTCTGTTGTAACTATTTGCTAATAAATTTGAATTGAATTTGAATTTGACTCCATAACCATCGTTTTATTTTCAATTACAACTATTAATTCACATTCTAAAGTCTAAAACACTACGGATAAAAACAAATGCCTTGTGGTATGTCTCTAATCAAACCCTGCATGAAGACCTACAAATACCTTATGTAAAGGAAGTAGTAGAAGAAAAGTTTGAGAAGCATCATGCTAAACTGGAAATGCACACCAACGCACTACTGCAACCATTGGTTCAGCCCCAATATAGAAGACTGAAAAGGACCTGGCCAGCCGACTTAAGATAGTTTAATTAAGACCCGTTTGCACCAACATTTCTTAAAGTTAAGGATCCCTTAAATTGATTGACAGTTGCACGAATGTCACTCAAACAGAATTCTTACGTAAGGGACCCTTAGGCCCGGATTTACAATCGAAGGTTAACTTTTGGTTAAGGAAATTTTATAGGTTAGGCGTTTTACAATCCCACGAAACTTGGTTAACTATCAGTTAATTTAACCCACAACGAAAGTGTGGGTAAACCTGAAGTTAATTCAGAGAAAATATACATACATACATAGTTAATTCAAGAACCATAGAATCATGAGAGAGAGAGAGAGAGAGAGAGAGAGAGAAGCTAAGTTTATTGATCTTACAATCAAACGGCTATCGACCGCAGTCTTCGAGCCAGTTATATATGTACAGTTTCATCTAACAATTTTATGTACCTAGTTTATTTAAGATATCACAACGCTTCTATAGATTTGAGATGTTCGAAAAGTGGCAAAGCTGGTAGCTTTGCCTTAGGTGTAGTTTCTTCATTGTAGTGGTGTATCAATGGCTCCCCCCTCAAGGTCGGCACCTTGACGTTGGTGTGGGGGCTTAGTAAACTGCGAGGACACTTGGAGCGATGTCGACGGAACACAGTTCCGGCAGGGTCACCCATGTCGATAAGGTCCAAGCTTGAGCAGTGAAAACCAAGTCCGACCCCCAATCTACGGTGGAAGATATCGTGCCAATGGATGAATGGCACCTGGGTCATGGTGTCTCGAACGATTCCCTGGGGAAACCGGGTCGCATCCCCTTGTATCAGACTTTCCCTCGGTATCGAAGCTCTGCTGGGGGCGACCGTTTATTTCTTCGCTACTCGTGGGAACTATATGGAGACCCAAAAGAAATCAATAAAAACCGACATCGTGGGCACCTCCACTGGAGGGGCTCGCGTGGAAAAGCCAAGTGGGGCGGCTCAGAATAAGCGCAACCGAACGGGCGCGCAAAGAAGGAGGGCGAGAAGGGCTCGCGCGGACTTAGCCTGTCAAGTAACAGGAGAGTCTGCTGATGGGACCTCTCCTCTTCTACGGCCAGGGGGCACAAAAAGGAACGTCCCCAAGTCTAACACTCCACCCTCCTGCGAGCGACCGGCAAAAAAGGTTAATAACCTTTGAGCCGGCCCTCGTATAGAAAGGCAGCGAGTTTGCCCCTTAAGGTGGCCCTCGTTCCTGAGGGCTGGCCAGAGAGGGTGCTCTCGGAGGAGGACTTACTCGCAGTGGAGAAGGCAGTGACCATTGCGATGGATAAAATCCAGAGCGGACAGCCTGCGCCGAGATTCGACGGTGTGGAGATTAACCACCAGGGGGCTTTGGAAGTTCTAGGTGTGGGAAGCTTCAGCAGAGACTGGTTGCAAGATAACCTGCCGAAGCTGAAAACATCTAAGGGACTTCGTCTCAAAATGATTGGGATGAAGGACCTAGAAAGACTCATGAGGGTAAGTCTGTGGGTGAGGGGCTATCAGCGCTCCTCTCCATTAGGTCTTATCCTGAAGAGAGCAGCAAACTCCGGCCCTAAAAACTAGGAGCTGGAAGGTCTATAACCGGGTTGACAAGTCCGACGTGACTCAGATCATCCTCGGGATAGACAAAGCTTCTCTTGATGTCTTGAAAAAATTAAATTTTCAAGTAAATACCGGAATGCGGAAGACCACATTTAGAGTGGTCCAGGGTTCCGGACAAAATTCAGACGCTCCACCCTCCTCGACGGCGCAGGATGCTCCGGCAGCGGGGCCCAGCGCAGAGGAGAAGGACGTCCGAAAAGAGGGGGACCACTCCTCCAACCCGACTGAAAAGTCGGATGATGAGATGGAGGTGGAGCCTTCCAGGGCTCCCGCTGCAACCGTGCCTCTCGCTTCCCTTCCGGGACCTAAAAGTCCCGATGGGGGTGAATGTGCTGGACTAGGTGGAGGACCAGGGCAGAGCTCCGCACCATCTAACGTATCGGCAGGTTCTCAAGAACCTGCTGATACGATATAACAGTCAGCTGACTGAGGATGAAAGAAAATTTTTGTCCCCATGGCTGACACGTTCGTTACACAAATCAATTTGCACCACTGCATAGCGGCAACTGATATTCTAAAGTTGCGGCTGGCAGGAAGGCAGACATTTATAGCCCTGATTCAGGAGCCTTGGATTAGAGGAGGCGAGGTGAGGGGTCTCTCCTTAAGAGGCAGTAGGCTCTTCTGCGCGTCTGAGGACACTAGTTCAAGAGCGTGTATACTTGCTTCCACTAATATCAGGGCCCAATTACTAATTAATTTCTGTTTCAGAGACCTAGTCGCGGTTCAGATTAACAACTGCCAGGGACCGCTGAAGAACCTAGTGGTATGCTTAGCGTACCTTCCCTATGACTCCCCAGACCCACCACCATCTAGGGAATCGGAGGAGCTAGTACAATTCTGCGAGAGAAGAGGTTGACCCTTGCTCGTCGGGTGTGATGCTAATGCACACCACATTTTGTGGGGTAGCACGGGCGTCAATCTGAGGGGTGAGGCGCTGGCTGATTTTCTATTCGCAACAAGATTAAACCTACTCAACAGGGGTGATGAGCCGACCTTCGTTACTTCGTGCAGGAAGGAAGTGCTCGACATAACCATGTGCAGTAGTTACATCGCTGATTACATCGAGGATTGGCGAGTCGCCACGGAAGTGATCTCGTTATCAGATTACAGGCATATCTGCTTCACAATAAGAGGGAGCTGTACTGTCAAGGATCCAGAAATTTTCAGGAATCCGAGAAAAACAGATTGGTCCAGGTACCTGACACACCTATCTGCTAACCTGGGACAGGAAATTCTAATACCCAAGACCACGAGAGAATTGGACTCGGCTGCAAGCAAGCTGCAAGAGTCAATTATCTCAGCATATCACAGCAGTTGTCCACCACAGCTTCGGAGACCGAAAGGTGCTTCGAAATGGTGGTCACTTGAGTTAGGTGAAGCTAGAGGCACTAGCAGGCACCTTTTCAACAAGGCAATGAGATCTGGTCTTGAAAATGACTGGGATGACTATAAATCGAGAGGATTGGAGGATGGCTTCACAAGTCGTAACGTATTCTCGAATTCGTTGGGCTATCAACGGATTCGATCCTTACAAGGCTGCTGGGGAGGACGGTATAGTTCCAGCACTTCTTATTAGGGGGCTGGGGGTGCTGTCTTCTCCGGTGCTCCACATTCTTCGAGCTAGTTTAGCCTTAGGACACGTTCCACTTTCCTGGAGGAAAGAAAGGGTTGTTTTTATACCTAAACCGGGGAAACCCACGCATACAAAAGCGAATGACTTCCGACCAATCAGCCTCTCCTCCTTCTTAGTCAAGACGTTGGAGAGGGTAGTCGAAAGGTATATAAGGGATGGGGCATTAGTGACCTGCCCAATACATCCCTCCCAGCATGCATACCAGCAGGGAAAATCTGTAGATTCTGCTCTACATTCGGTTGTTACCTGTATTGAGGGCGAACTACATCATGAAGAATGGACACTAGGTGTATTTCTAGACATTGAGGGTGCATTCAACAACACTGCGTTTGATGCGATGCGTTCTGCGTTGACCAAACATGGTGTGCCACAGGTTCTCTGCCGCTGGGCGGGGTCTATGCTTGCGGCTCGCAGCATTGTTGCTCAGCTGGGCGGCTCAACTATTTTGGGCGCACCGGGCAGGGGGTGTCCGCAGGGTGGTGTCTCATAACCTCTGCTGTGGAACCTTGTCATGGACGGGCTCCTGGTTGAGTTGGCTAGGGCGGGGTACACTGCTGTGGCCTATGCGTATGACCTTGTCCTGCTGATCAGGGAAAAAGTAATCAGCATCATCACTGATCTGATGCAGAATGCTCTGCGCGTGGTAGAACGATGGTGCTTAGAGAACGAACTTTCGGTAAATCCTGGAAAGACGGAGATGGTCCTGTTTTCTAGGAGAAGAGTGCCGGCCAACATCAGACTGCCAAATCAGTTTGGTGTGGGGCTGACTCTATCGGAACAGGTTCGATATCTAGGTGTGATTTTGGACCGCAAACTACTGTGGAACAAACATATCGAGACACAAACGAGAAAGGCCAATGTAATACTCTGGTCTACTCGGAGAGTAGTGGGAAGAGGATGGGGCTTCAAGCCCCATGTTATGCACTGGTTGTATACCATGGTGGTGAGGCCTCTCCTAACCTATGCAGCGCTGGTGTGGTGGACTTCAACAGAGAAGACCTGCAACCGAGCCATCATGACAACATGTCAGAGAAAAGCCTGTTTGGGTATAACTGGCGCCCTGAGATCTACCCCCACGGCAGCAATGGAGTGTTTGCTGGGTCTTCCGCCTGTGCACCTCGCTGTCAGGGTGGTGGCTATGAAGACAGCTCTTAGACTCTGGGAACAGGGACAATGGCACAATGATGGGATGATCAGGGGGCATGCGGGAGCTCTCAAATTGGTGATAGATGCTAATGCATCCCTTCTCCATAGAGGGGACCGTGTGCTAACTAGCTTCTGTTTCGACGAACCCTACCAAGTGATTGTCCCTGATAGGGACCACTGGTCTGATGCAAACAGGTTACCTAAACCCGAAGGCCCTACATGGTTCACCGACGGCTCCGTAAGATCTACGGGGACTGGTGCTGGGATCGTGGGACCTCGCTTCGAGCGGTCCATCCCCCTAGGAAAGGACTGCTCGATAATGCAGGCGGAGTTGTATGCAATTCTTGTCTGCACACTGGAGAATATACACAGAGGCTACTCTGGCAAACACATATACATATGTTGTGACAACCAGGGAGCATTGAAAGTCCTTGCTGAGACAAGAGTCAATTCATACTTGGTAGGAGAATGTAGGGGGGCTCTGCGTGAGCTGGGCTCTCGTAATTTTTTAAAAGTTATTTGGTGTCCGGCACACGCGGGGATCCTCGGCAACGAGAAGGCAGACGTACTGGCCAAGCGGGGAACCCGATCAGCTTTTGTTGGTCCAGAGCCGTCGCTCCCTATCTGCCGAACTACAGTCAGACATTTCTTTAAGAGATGGTTAGACGGTGCATTTTCCTCTGAATGGAGCACGGGAGGTGGTCTTAGGCAGTCGAGGCTTCTCATTGAGAGGCCCTCCTCTGCAACTGAGGTCAAAAAGTTCCTGGCCCTTGGGAGGAAACAACTAAGTATGGTAGTTGGCGCACTAACCGGCCACCTGTTCAACAAACATCTTGATAGGATGGGACTAGCTGACTGCTCAAGGTGCCGCTGGTGCAGGAGCACAGATGAAACCGTTGAACATATACTGTTCAACTGCATCAACCTTTATGAGTTAAGGTCAACACACATAGGAAACCCTACACCCAGCATTTCCATGGTGAGAGGGACCCCTCCCTGTCGACTCGCAACATTTTTGTTGACGTGTCTAAGGAACTGAGTCTCTTGTTCTACAGGCGGAGGAACAATGGGCCATCAGGCCTCGGTTCTGCCAGATAAGGCACCGCAAATGAAGAAGAAGAAGATCAATGGCTCGATCACGTTTATATTATTTCGGTTTGTGATGAATTTTTTGTTGAGTTTTTGCATTCTTTCTAATATTGGTTCTATTGTTATCTGGTATAGAAGTTGATTAGAGGGGTTATAGAGTGGGTTGTTGGGATGTCTCAGTTTTGTAATTTTTCGTAAACATGTTCTTTCCGCTACTTCAATCATACTCAGGGCTGTCTTAGTTGCGTTTGAAAATATTGAAAGTCCGTACTCCAATAGAGGTCTGCATATCGATGGTTAAGACGTGATACCTCGTATGTACATTTCGGCCAATTTTACAGGAGAGATGAAAAACCGTCTAGAACTTGAAAACGTTGAAATTTTTTTTCTAGGATTCAAATGTTATCACAAGATTATCATTTCGAATAATTAGTATTCGAATTTCACTCGATAATAGTGTCAAACAAATTTTTTCTGCAAATTTTAGTACTAATAACTGAATTACCGTGAAAAGTGTAGATACGAGGTATCACGTCTTAAACGACGATATCATTTTGTAGATCATACTAGCTGTTTTACTGCTGATTCCCATATTTTTATAAGTAAGAGATCTAAAGTGTCCGGCTCTTGTGATTGCTGATTTCTTTAGCAGTTTGAAGTGTGCCCTGAAGTTCAACTTGTGGTCAATTCGTATGCCCAAGTATTTGCACGAATCTGTTGGTGTAATTGTTTCATTTCCAAGTTTAATTTTGGGAGAACTGAAGTTGATTTTGTGGTTGAAAATAATGAGCTTGGATTTTGCAGGGTTGGGTTGTATTCTCCAACGCCTCATCCACGCCACCGTGAGATCTGCCAACTTCTATAGTTCTTCCATACATTCGTTCAGTGTTTTTTGGTGGGATATTAAAGTTGTTAGAATCATGTAAATGTATATAACCTAAAATCTTTGTCTGATTCGAAAATTATTGTTTTGAAGAAATTGATTTCTCTCTAGAGATTTGTTAATACAAAGGTAAAGGGTAAAGGACAGAAACGGTATGAAAACTACACAGTTGTATATAGCGGCGAGGAAAAACGAGAGCGAGCAAAGGAAGGAGTAGCAGTGGCGATCCACAATAAGTACCAGAACAATATCGAAAAGTGCCATTACGTATCCTCTCGAATTCTAGCTATCGAACTGAACACTGATGAACAACAATTAATTATACTGTCGGTGTATGCACCGGCGGACAACAAACCTAGGAAGGAGAGGGAGGACTTTTTTGACCAGTTGCAGGATGTAGTGGAGTCATTCTCACCGAATCGAGCTATGATAATTCTAGGCGACTTCAATGCTCGCGTAGGAAATGAGGTGATTCCTGGTATAAAGCCAAGGTTCAACGAGGAAATTTTGAATGATAATGGAGAACTTATGACCAGTTTTTGCTCAATAAATGAATTGCGTATCAATAACACTTTTTTCGACCTTAAAATGCAGTACAAATACACATTCACTAATACCAGAGGTCATGCTTCTGTGATAGATTATATAGTCACCAATAGATCCATACATCCAGGTCAGATCCTCGAGGTTAGAACTCTTAATTCAGCTAACATAGGAAGTGATCATAAATTACTGCTAGGGAAAATTAAAATAAAACTAACACCCAAGAAATATAAGCATTCGACAAAGCAAATAGAGAAAATCAACATCGATTCCTTGTGGGATCTGTCCATAAGGAAGTTATACCAAGAAAGGCTTAGGGAAAAGATAGACACAAACTCCGTAAATAATTCAGACGACGTAGACGCAGGCTGGGTAAAAATTCAACAAAATATCAAGGACGCTGCTAACGAAGCTTTAGGCAAGCGTGTAGTAAAATGTGATACCAACAATGTAAGTAAGACACCATGGTTTTGCCAAGAAGTCAAGGCTAAATGTAGGGAAAAGAAGATAGCCTCCCTTAAATATAGATCCTTAAAAACCGAACACTACAAACGTGTTCGAAATGAAACAACAGCCTTGGTCAGACAAACAAAAAATAGTCACTGGGAAAAATTTTTAAAGAAGATGCAGAAGCAAATGTGGCGATTCATTCGGAACCAAAGAAAAGAAATCAGAGAATTGAATGAATCAAGTAAGATCAAACAAGAAACATGGATTCAATACCTCACCGAAATGTATAAAGCAGATAGTCCTAGGACTGAAAATAGAATACCAGAAATAACAACGAATGAGGATATTGAAATAAATGAATCTGACGTGGAAGATGCTATCAGAAAAATGAAGAATAGGAAGAGTCCGGGAATAGATGGTATAACGAATGAATTACTCAAATATGGCGGACCAAACCTCACACGTCAACTAACCTGTTGGATCCGGAAGGTCATCTCCAGTCATAAAATCCCGGATGAATGGCGGACGAGTATCGCAATCCCAATGTTTAAAAAGGGTGACAAAAAACTACCAACTAACAACAGATGCATTAACCTTCTCTGCACCACATTGAAACTAACAACGAAGATCATAACCAATTAGATCAACCGCCTGATTGCGCTATCAGATGAGCAACAGGGGTTTAGACCATTTAGATCAGGGAGATCAAGTACCGATGCGGTCTTCATCATCAGGCAGATAATGGAAAAGTCCATCGAATATAATAAACCAGCATATTTATGTTTTGTAGATCTCGAAAAAGCGTTCGATCGGGTTAAACTTGAGGACATCATACATCTTCTCCATGCCAGACAGATCCCTCACAACTTGATAAAAACCATCCATACTAATATTATAAATGTGAATGTCCGTGTGTTTGTTTGTCCTCTATGGACTCAGGAAATATATGACCGATTTTGATGCAACTTTCATTATATTGTAGAGAATTTTTTGGGAGGTTCTCATGTAGGGTTCATCCCTATATAATGAAGAAATAAGAAAAAATATAGATTTTTCATGAAAAATCCCGGTACTTTCCGGCTTTTACGGGCAACGCTTCATAAACTATAAGAGATAGAGAAACATAGTCAGAGACAATTTTGTAGTGCTCGAAAAGTTCTATAAAAAAGTCCGCGGTGGCATGTGTCTAACTGCCGAATACAACCCACGATGGCCATTTTTAACATTTTCAATTCAATCCGAAATAATGGTCAATTTGAAGAGGGCTTTTGATTGGCATGGAATGAATCAATATAAAAATGAATGTGACTGTTATCTGCGGCATTTATTCCTGATGATTTTAACTGTATAGTTTTGTAATGGATACTTTGAAAGTTACAGTAGGTTGAACGAGTGTTAATTTGAGAAAGAAATTATTGAATCTATACGCGACAACGTTTTGTCATGTATACAAGTGCTGCCTCTCCTTTGGTACGAGGTTATGAATGTGGGGTTGCGGACCTATCAGTACCGTTTTAAATTGAAATATAATTTGAATTTTTTTTTTTTCGAGTCCACATTCCGAGCCGTGCATACACGTTTTAATTGCTCCTTTTTAAAAATAATTCCCCAGTGTTTACTTTTGTGAATATTTTTCTTAATCTGTGTGAGTGCATAACAAGGCGACCTAGGGTGAGATCTGGTTGGTTTCCCTTCCATTCCTGAAGGAATATATTTCGAAATATTTAATTCATAGATGAAACTACCGTTTGAAATCGAATTAAAGTAAAAACCGTAAATACAACATTATCGCCGATTTCACAGCTGTTTGCGTTATCTCGCTTCACATGCGGAGCATCATTTCTTCGTCCCGGGAATTGAATACTTTCATCTGATTTGAACGAATAAATATTGTTTTACCCGGAAATTGAAAACTTTCATCTGACTTGAACGAATAAACATTGTTTTTCACCTTTTCAATCTAAATCCATCCTTTTTCTCCCATTAACCGTGGCCTTCCAGTGTCTGTCCCGAGTCTTCCTTATCGGTCCAAGGAAGTGAAGAGTCTTTCCGTTTCCTTTCATTGTGATTTCACGTCTTAGAGTTTTCAACAACAACAACAAAAATGCCTCGTAACTGTGGCTGCTGCGGTAAATCCATCTCAAATACATGCCTTGCTATTCCTTGCAATGCTTGCAATAAGCCATTTCACGCTGATTGCGCCAATCTTACCTCCGGCGAAATCGATTTTCTTCATGAAAAGAATGAAAAGTGGATATGCCCTTCTTGCTTATCCAGAGAACGCAGGCTGAGGAGTAATTCTGCTGAATCCCGTATGGTACTCTCCCCGGTCAATCCTAAATTATCATCTTTGTCTTCGGCCACGGATAGTCCCCCTCTGACGTTGGATCACTTTCATCAGATGATGAACCGAATTGGTGAGGTGGTTGCTAGCGTGCAACGTATGGAAGAGCGTCAGAACGAGATCCTTACGCAGCTTGCCTTATGCTCTAGGTCAATCAACGAGCATAAAGAAATACTCTCGAATCATGAACAACATCTTTCATCTCTTCGATCCGATGTTTCAGTGCTGCAGGAGTCTCAGAGTGGGCTTCTGGGAGACCTCAAATCCACATCTAACAAGATATTGTCCCTGGAGTCCCGGTTGAATCATGCTCCACCTGCTGCTGCAACTGTGGACATTCCTGAGATAGTCGATTGTATAGAGAAATCGCACAACATCTTACTGCTGAATTTAACGGAGAGCCCGGAGGACGCGACTAATATTAAAGCTGTTGTAGATCACGTACTTCCTTCTGCAAGCGAATCTATAACACACTTTAAACGCATATCAGGCAAAAAAGCTGATAAACCAAGGTGGCTAAAGGTATCCTTTTCCAATAGTGAAGTTGTCAAGAAGATTCTCCGCAACAAGAAGTCTTTGCATGGCAGCCCGCTATTTCGTGAGGTGGTCGTTCGGAGTGACATGACGAGAAAACAGTTGGAGGAGTTGGATGTGGTTCGGGACGATCTGAGAAGAAGGCGTGAGCAGGGGGAGACGCACCTAACTATAAGATATATTAAAGGAAAACCAACCATAGTCCCAGAAGAAAAACACAAACATTCTTCCTCTTCAAAAAACCACCCCCGCTAAACTTTTGGCCAATAATCTACACCAATGCTCAATCTTTAGTGTCCAAGTTTAGCGAACTTCTAACTGTTGTTCACGTTCACAAACCCTCGATTTTGTTCATAACGGAAACTTGGTTGCATTCTTCTGTTACTGATTCTGTGTGTCACATTCCAGATTACACTATTTTTCGTCAGGATAGTTTTCGTACGATTGGTCATGGAGGAGTGTGTATCTATCTGAACAACTCTATTGTCAATTCATACAAGGTATCCGCTTTTCATGAGGATTGGTCAGGTGTTGATAATCTCTTCATTGACATTTACAATTCCAACATTTCCTTCACGCTTGGATGCATTTATAGGCCAAGACCTAGTCCAGATGACAGCGCACTTGTTCAATTCCTGACAGAAATAACTCTATCACGTCGTAATATTTTGGTGACAGGTGATTTTAACTGTCCTGATATAAGGTGGCCACTGACGACTCTCCCATCTGCCGGTTCACCATCGTTCCCTCTAGCTGAGTTACTGTTGAATTCAGGACTTCAACAGTTAATTACCCAACCAACAAGATATAGACATGGTCAGATGCCTTCTGTTTTGGATCTTTTCATCACCTCTGATTCTGACCTTCTGTCTGATATACAATATCTGCCTCCTCTTGGTAGGTCGGACCATGTCCTCCTGATGACACAGTTGCAATTTCATGACAACGAACGTTCAAGCTTGCAAGACAAAACATACAAGAGAATAAACTATGAACAACTTTCTACGGATCTGAAGTATGTAGATTGGTCTGGTATTTTTCAAAGTTGCGGTGATATGGACGATGCGTGGGGCCAGTTTCAGACAATCGTGGACGGTATAGTTGATAACAATACAAATTGGATCACTGTGAAGCATAACCCATTGAAACCTTGGATAAGCGCAGATATTGTGGGAGCCATAAAAATCAAAAAAAGTCTATGGCAGCGATATACTCGAAGTGGAAACGCAGGGGATTATCGAAATCATCGAAGTTACTCTAATTACTTATCTTCTTTAATTTCATTTTCGAAAAAACGGTTCGAGCATAATCTTGCTATATCCAAGAACCGAAAGAGGTTTTTCAAATATGTGCGTAGCAATCTTGACAGCAAAATTTCAGTTCCGGTAGTTCGTGATGGTTCCGGCAATCTCTGTTCGAATACACTTGAATCGGCGAATGTTCTCGCTGATACATTTGCTTCCCACTTCTCGAGTGAGACAATCTACAATGTACCTCAAGTAAACTCCCCTCGGTGTCCCCTCGATTTAGATCATGTAGTTTTTTCTGAAGAACTTGTGGAAAATCATCTGAAGGCTCTGAATGTTTCTTCTGCTCCAGGTGCTGATGGGATCACGCCGCTCTTACTTTCTCGTTGTTCCAGGAGTTTCGCGAAGCCACTATACCTCCTATTTGAACGATCTTTTCTAACATCTTCTTTACCGTCTGACTGGCGATCTGCAATTGTAACTCCGATTCACAAGGGTGGAGATAAGACCTTGCCCACCAATTATCGACCTATAAGTTTGGTCTCAACAGTGGCTAAAGTATTTGAGCGTATTTTAGCAGATCAAATCCTGGACTTTGCTGATTCTAACCACTTAATCCCAAAAGAACAACACGGTTTCATTCCTGGTCGATCCACCCTTACTAATCTCCTTTCTGCGGTAAACGATTGGAGTAGTGCGCTCGACGAGGGAATAGCGATAGATGTCATATATCTGGACTTTTCAAAGGCCTTCGACCGTGTTCCTCACAAGCGTTTGCTCAAAAAGTTAGAACATCTTGGGATTCGTGGTCGTTTGTTGATGTGGATAGAGTCGTTTTCGAGCCATAGAACTTTTAAAGTTAGGGTCGGTGGAGATTTCTCGTCGAGAGGAACAGATGTACTGAGTGGTGTGCCACAGGGATCGGTGCTTGGGCCGATTCTTTTTCTTTTTTATACCGCCGATTTCCCTGATATTATTGGGTCCAAGTGCCTGTTGTATGCTGATGACACTAAAATATACGGAGAACCATCCTTACAAACCAATCAGCTACAACTTGATCTCGATACTATCGTTCGGTGGGCGAGGGACTGGTTGCTGCCACTCAACAGTGACAAGTGTTGTGTCTTACATATGGGCAAGAGGAACCCCCGTGTACCGTACACACTTGCTGGCAGGCCTCTTAACGCGGTTGAGATGCACAGGGACTTAGGATTGATCATTACTCCTAGCCTGGACTGGTCTGATCATATCTCATCTGTCTGTGCTAAAGCAAAAAGAATTACTTACATGCTCCAGAGGTCATTCAGTTTTTGCAGCGTCCAGACGATGAGATTGCTATACGAGAGCTACGTTAGGCCAATTCTAGAGTATGCCGGTCCTGCTTGGTGGGTGGCTCTACAGAGTGATAGAAACCTGCTGGAGTCGGTCCAGAGGTGGTGCACGAGGATACCGTTTTCTGCTTATGATCGACCCGACTATGCTGCCAGATTGCAAATTTTTGGCTTGAGAACATTTGAGGAGCGCCGTGCGAGAGGTGACTTGATAGTGACGTACCGAGTTATAAACAATAAATTTGGTGTTGACCTGCGTCATCTGTTTGAGTTCAACAGTAATAATCTCCGAGGACACCGTCATAAACTGGCCAAGGAGCCTTTCCGGACTAGTGCGCGTCAGAACTTTTTAACCAACAGGGTCTTCGATCAGTGGAACCGTTTGCCCAGCTCTGTGGTTGAGTCTAGCAGTGTAAACATGTTCAAGAACCGCTACGACCGATGGAAACTTTATGAGAGTGCTTCGTGAAGTTCTTTTTCACTATTTCTGCTGTTTTCATGATAATTTTGGGGATTTTTTTATTTGTTCTTTTTCATACATTCATATGTGGAATACTTATTTTTTTTTTGTAATTCATATTGAGTTTATAGGTTATACCTCAACTCTTATACAAGAGATAATAATGATAATAATGATAATGATAACTCGAGCGGAGCCGCAGGTATGAGCTTGTTGAGAATATAATATATGAATCAAACAAAATCCATGTCAGAATAAATAATGAGCTAACCCAGGCAATACCAGTTGGAAAAGGAATTAGACAGGGGGACTCTCTAAGCCCACTTCTTTTCAACATCATCATGGACGTGATAATACAGAAAATACGTAAACTGAGGGGATACAAAATGGGCGATAAAGAGATCAAGATCTTATGTTACGCCGACGATGTGGTCCTGGTCGCAGAGGGCGAAGATGATCTACAGCGGCTTCTTCAAATGTTCAATCAGACGGCTAAAACGTTGAATATGATGATATCAATATCCAAAACAAAATGCATGACAAAAATGCATGATAAAATAGTTGAACAAGTCATGAAATTCAAATATCTCGGTATAGAAATATCGGGATATGGGGACGTTGAAGCCGAGGTCCAAGAGCAAACCAACAAAAGCCTATAGAATAGCAGCCTGCCTCAATAACTCAATCTGGCGTAATTAACATATTTTAACAGAAACGAAATCAAGAATATATAAGGCAACAATAAGACCAATAATGACTTATACTGCTGAAACTCGACCGGACACATAGAAGACAAAACGAATACTCTAAACGGCAGAAATGAGGGTACTCAGAAGAATTGTTGGAAAAACATTGCTAGACTGAGAACGCAGTGAAGCTATCAGGGAAACATGTAGGATGAAGGATATTAACAGCTGGATACTGGATAGGAAGCTCGAATGGAATCAACATGTCAATCGAATGGACGACACACGAATTGTAAAAATTGCCCACGACAAATCACCTTTGGGTCGCAGAAGTGTCGGACGACCAAGGAAGCGATGGAGTGACAACTCCAGATTAGGCATGGTGACGAAGAAGAAACAGGCAATTATGCCTAATTTTGAAGTATGAAGAAAAGAAGAAGATTTGTTAATATGGATTTAATGGAATTTGATTTCAACGCTTTTAGCAGTGATGGAGAGGAATGTCGAAGACCTGAAGTGATGCGTCTTAAATCAAATTTTTGTCGAAATTACCGACGATTATGATTTTTTTTAAAGATTCAGATTATCGAAAAGCTGCTTTTCATTATTATTTATTGAGAGTATGCTGAATATTCTAAACCAAATAGAACATTGGATAGCTCGTCCAACCAGAAGTTAATTAAAATGCCAGGTTTCTGAGGTGCTATCGATTGCACACATAAAAATTCAATTGCCAGGATATGATCAAGCCAAACTATTCAGGAACCATTAACAGTTTTTTTCTTTGAATATGCAAACTGCAGCTAATCCATATCTGAAAATTACAAACATTGATGCAAAATGGCCAGGTTCAGCACATGATATTTTTTAGAATTCTACGCTGTGCGGATCATTTGAAAGATGTGATTTCCCTCACAGTGTCTTAGCAGGAGATAGTGGCAATGGAATTGAGCCGTATATAATCACACCTTCAGCTAATACAAGAAAACCTTCTAAAGTCTCATGCAACATTTGTACAACAAATCTCGTTGAGAGAAAGAGTGTGTAGAAACGTAGCTTTCTAGCACTTGTTATGGGAATGCATGTAAAATTAGATACAGCTCAGGCTATGTTAGTGGCTGCAGTCATTCTTCACAATACAGCATATTGTAGAATTCACTAGTAATATTCTTTTAGAATTTCCTGATCAAACGCATAATGCAAGTACCTCTACTCCAGATACCTCCATTAACATGTATTTTAATAGATTGTAAATTAGAGAAATAATTGATCTTATGTATACATGTACAATAAACAAACTGAGGAAATATTTATTTGAATAAAAAATGAAAATTAATTATATTAAACTTGTACATTTCAATCATTGATTTTAAAATTTTAATATTCCCTTGACGTCTTATGAATTCGTTAATGCGTCTGACCTACTATTTAGATCAAAAGAACCATTATTTTCTACCAACTTAAGAAAATTTAAACAGAACCCAAAGTTACGAAACTTCAATTGGTGAAATTATTGTAAAACGCCAAGTACGAGTTAACCATCGAGTGTCGGTAACCTAACCATGAAGGTTAATCTTCGATTGTAAAACCGGCCCTGATATTTCAGTTTTTCATGTTGTTGAACTCCATCCTAGTTCAATAAAGCCTTTTCATTGGCTGGCCGGATACAGATGATAGTTGTCATTTCCTTAACCTAGCTTTACTGTCATTTTGACGATTTCATGATAGTTGAAATTTCAAATTTTTTGCTATAATTTCATAGAAAACAACAAATGTTCAGTCAGTTTGACAAATTATTTCAGGTTATAATCCCATAATTAAATTTGAGGTTAGGTTTAAGGATCGAAACGTCACTTAAATATTCAAGGAACGATGGAGCAAACGGATCTAAGTGGTCTTTTCACTGGAAAAGATCCAACAATGATACAGTTTACACGCGCCACTCCAGACCGCGCGAAAGCGCGAGTGATTCATTGAAATTTCAAAACCAGTGATTTGATTGGTTCGAATTTACATAAGGCCTTTAAAACGCAATTAAAGTTTTGTGAAACCGACCCTTAGATCCGTTTGCACCATCGTTCCTTAAATATTTAAGATCCGTTTGCACCATCGTTCCTTAAAGTTAAGGATCCCTTAAATATTGACAGTTGCACGCCTGTCACTCAAATGGAATTCTTACGTAAGGGACCTTAGAATATAGAACAATATTTTATTATCTATGTAGGGACCCTTAAATAGTTCTATCTAGTGATATTTCAGTTTTTCATGTTGTTTAACTTCACCCTAGTTCAATAAAGCCTTTTCATTGGCTGGCTGGATACAGATGATAGTTGTCATTTCCTTAACCTAGCTTTACTGTCATGTTGACGATTTCATGCTAATTGAAATTTCGAATTTTTTACTATAATTTCATAGAAAACAACGAATGTTCAGTCAGTTTGACAAATTATTTCAGGTTATAATCCCATCCTTAAATTTGAGGTTAGGTTTAAGGATCGAAACGTCACTTAAATATTTAAGGAACGATGGTGCAAACGGATCTAAGTGGCGTTTCGATCCTTAAACCTAACCTCAGTGATGCCAGATGAAGACAATCTAATATCGTAAGATTGGTCGGTAAAAATCGTGAGAAATCGTGAGATCTCGGGTGATGTCAGCTTTGAATTTAAAGCGCGGCCAAAGTTTTAAATATTTGAAAATTCTAATTGCTCTAGCTTGATAAATTTCAGATTTCCTTACCTATATGCAGGGAATTCTTCTCAAAACAATGTAAAAATTTTCTACTTTCGCCAAATTAGAGAGGACTTCAATGTTAAGATAAACATTCTTGTGAATATATGAACCCACCTATAGGTACATAGTACGGGTGATTTCCCGTTTTCCTAAAGCAGTCGCCTCACGCCTGTAAACGCTATCACAAAGATTATAGAGTATACTCTAGAGTATACTCTAGAGTAGTTCGATACATTTTACACAGATGGCGTGAATGTGTTTAAATATGATAGAAAAATGTATTTTTCAGGCATCTTTTTGTGTGAGCAGCAAGAAAATTGCCGAACAAGGGGAGTGGAAATGTTGTACAAAATTCGTGAGATCTGGGGCAATAATCGTGAGATCATGAGATATCATGCAAAAATCATGAGATCTCACGATTAATCGTGAGATCTGGCACCCCTGCCTAACCTCAAATTTAAGGATGGGATTATAACCTAAAATAATTTTTCAAACTGACTGAACATTTGTTGTTTTCTATGAAATCATAGCAAAAAATTTGAAATTTCAACTAGCATGAAATCGTCAAAATGAGAGTAAAGCTAGGTTAAGGAAATGACAACTATCATCTGTATCCAGCCAGCCAATGAAAAGGCTTTATTGAACTAGGGTGAAGTTAAACAACATGAAAAACTGAAATATCACTAGATAGAACTATTTAAGGGTCCCTACATAGATAATAAAATATTGTTCCATATTCTAAGGTCCCTTACGTAAGAATTCCATTTGAGTGACAGTCTTGCAACTGTCAATATTTAAGGGATCCTTAACTTTAAGGAACGATGGTGCAAACGGATCTTAGACTAATGATTTTTCCTGCGTGTCTGGAACTTCACGCGCCAATCGCGCTTATCGAGATGAAATAATCAATAATCGCTCGGGTAATCGCTAGCGAAAGAGTGTGCGAATTTTCACGTCTATGCGAAAGGTTTCCATTACACTATCATGCATTCGCGAGCGATTGTCATGGGACGTTCCAGTCGCGCAGAAAAGATCGTTAATGTAAAGGTACCTATTGTCATGTGGAGTGTCAAGCGCCCTTGTTATCTGATTAGCTCATAGAATGTATTATTTTTCTGATTGCTAATAAATGAATTATAATAAAAAACATTCTAGATTTTGTGCCTTTCCTATCGCTTCAACAATATCGGCATTATGTGAGTGTGAGTGATACCTAGGAGTGACAAGAGGTACATTTTACTGAAAATTAAATTTCACCACGTTGTCAGCTCAGCTCAGCTAAGTGGAGAAACTTTGGGCAGAAAATTGATGTATTGTTTCAATTACATTATGCAATCAATCCACCTACCAGTGATATTTTGTACCATTGGTTTACTCTCTGGGACTATATTTGTATCTGCTGTTGTATAAATCTGGTGGTTATTATGTCCAGACACCATATGCAGTGTTGTTGATCCTGGAGAGTTTTGCTGGGAGGTGTTGATCTGTGTGAAAACCGTACCTCCCATGTGTCCCATCTGCATGTGGGGAAGCCACTGGGTGTTTCTGTTATCAGTATTTTTTTCCATTTTATTGCCTTGCAAAGAACGTGTAGGGGAGTTAAATATCTGATTCGTATCTGATGTTGGAGGCGCTGGAAGAGCGTTCATTTGGAAGTTTTGTTGGAATGGATGATGCTGGATAGTTTGAGGAGCATTCTTATTGATCTCATTGTCAACCTCCATGCTTGAACCAGGAACGGGACCAACCGTGTATTCATCCTTCACCATGCGAGGGGCTCCTGATTATGAAAAGTATGGAAGTTTAATATAAGATACTTGAAAATCACATCAATATTTTCATGTAACTACAAAAAAATCTAACAATTGTGTTATTAAGGTTTTCATCCATTTGATTTCCAAAGTAAAAATGGGAAACGGAAAAAAATTTAATTCGCCTCAATGAAGTACAAGTATGTGCAGTGCACTCATCAGCAAAACTTAGAACTCCAGTAATGAAATCATTAACCTATGTTTCAGAGAAACTTGAGTGAATTTCGATTCAAACTTTTTGGATCAATTTATATCATTTATATTATTTATGAATTTTTTTATATTTTTCCACTCTTGCCTTCAATTTTATGAAAGTATATAACATGCATTTTGTAGAATTATTCTGGTTCTTTGTAAAAACTAAGTAATTTCGTCAAAGAATAACTTCAATGAACTAACCTGATTGCAAAGTGAGACCACATAAATCTATTCCTGGAGATACCACCCTCTCATAGTGATAAGGATTTACGCACACTGAATCACATTTTAGGTCAAACGCGAACTGACAATGTTTCACATGTTTTAATTCATTTTTATGCAAGTCGCTCCATCTCCAAATTCTAGCATAAATAACATGCGGAAATCCCTTCCTACCTGCCACCTATAAGAATTAAAAATTTAAGAAATTCCAAGTCTTCATCAGTATAGTTAATTCTCACCTGAAGTCTTCCATCCAATGTTCTTTGAATGGTAACACATTTGCTTGGATGAGCACCACTGGTTGTAATTGCTGTGATGAGAGAATCTAGCTCGTCCCGTTTTTCTTTCAATTTTTTAACAAGAGACTCCACCGCTCTCTTAGCAAAACCTTCATTTTCTCCACCTTGTCTATGACACATCAGACTGTGAACAATACTGAGACAAGCATCAGCTGAAGATGGTGCATTTGTTCCAATTCCAGACATATTGATTGTTGAGAAAACCTAGACAACTGAAATAAAATTAGCTGGATAATCACAAGCAATTCACACAAATATTTCTCTTCTTGTTCAAATGTAAGTAATTGTTTATTGAATCTATTGAATTTACTCTGATTACTACATGAAAAAATATAATTTTTTTCTTTTCGCACACATGCCACAATATTTCACATCAGCTTCAAGTGTGATTAGCCAACAATAAACATTTGTTTGACAGAAGCACCACATACTTTATATTCATAATCACAAAAAAAAGATAACAAAAGTCAAAAGCAGCTTGCCAAAAACGTATCTCAAAAAGAGTTAACAAGTAGAACCATTTTATAATTATTCATTGCGTTAAACCAAGACCTACTATGAATTGAATCAGGTGGAATTATTTTTTTTTCGTTATTGGTAGATTTATATTTTTAGAGAATCTTTTCAGGTCCACAGAACGACGCAAATAATAATATTATGAATTATTGTGGATCATATGAAGAGAACATACCTATATCTCTTCAGAATTTCTGATAGCATATACGTTTAAGATTGATTCATCTTAAGTTACTTCATCAAACGAATCGTATCAGTCATACAATTGGGAATGCACCATTATTTACAATACAAACTTTCGTCAACTTGAACTTGTCAGCTTCAGTAAACGCCATTAAACTTTTAGCACATAGAATTTTCTTTTTATTCTTGATCTTAAAGAACTAAAAACCTCAATCTTGTTGTAACCATATTGGCGAATCCAACTACCGTTGAGGGCACTGTAAATACTTGTTTTCTAGGTTCGAAATTTAGCCACCAGCCGGAGTGGCGCTAGGGGATTTTTTGTAAATTTTTGAATGACAACGGGATATTTATATCATTTTGAAATGAACGAATAGATTTTCATTTTAAGAGTGATTTAAAGGCTTTTTAAGATGGTAGTGTGTGTGTGTGAATGCATTTCTGATTGTACATTAAGTGTGGCGAATTCAGAAGAACAACTCGTTTTCACCACGAATGATGAAAAAATTGTATGCAAAGATATTTAAATTACTTGTAAGAACAATTATTTTGGTCAAATGAATATGTAATACACTTGTTGGGATTACTCAAATGACGTAGAATAATATATTTTGAAGTATTTCCTAGATCCATGAGATTCTGCAGAATTCGTAAATGAATGGTACTACATCGAAGTGATATCCAATTGAAGCAGAATCATTCGTGCTGCACACAGGTTCAGATGGATCTGTTGAATTTGGAAAAATACGACTTCATTGTTTATTAAAGTTTTCCCAAATCATTTTTGAAAGTGGGTGCTTCCTTTCATGAAGATTACGAACAAAATTCGATTGAGAACATTTCATTTAATCATTTCTTCAATCATATGTTGCAAAATGAATAATCGATTCTGAAATTTTTTCCAGTCTTTATTTGTGTTTTGTTTGTAATTTTAAAATGGAAATTGTATATATCTTTCATCACACAATATTAAGATAACAATCAAATATAGATAAAATATTTGTTTACAATGGTAAATTTGCCTGAGATGATACCAAAAATTCAGAAGAGATGTATGTAATTGCCAAGTCAAAGTGAAACGACTAAAACAAAATGCTGACATAAATATAGAACAAACCTTTGAAAATTTATAGAATACTTAAAAAATTTTAATTGTTTGAAAACTCATAATCTTCCATACAGTCAAGGAGTTCAATTGTTTCTTATTTTTAATGGCGTTAGCAAAATTTCACATCAAATCACCAGTGTTCACTTGTCCCATTGTCTTCAGATACTTCCTCTGCATTTTCAAATCTCACAGATTGCATTTTGAATAGCACAAGCACAGCAGATTGTTCCTCTTTACTCAAAGCAGACAATATTGCAGCATTTTTTTCTTTGATTTACACACCACTTTCAAAATCATGGAAATGAGTACACTGAGTTGTTGATTGAGAAATTATATGTTTATCTCTAAGAGTATCATTCCTGGATTCTCTCCTCAATTTATGTTGGGCCATACAAGCCCTATTCATTTCTTCTGGATATTAACTACGTTGCAAGTTTCGAGTCATAGCAGTAGCTTTAAG
This sequence comes from Hippodamia convergens, assembly GCA_038502775.1. Classification (NCBI taxonomy): domain Eukaryota; kingdom Metazoa; phylum Arthropoda; class Insecta; order Coleoptera; family Coccinellidae; genus Hippodamia; species Hippodamia convergens. The sequence goes on along the minus strand of CM076607.1, from coordinate 131,878,127 downwards.
CTTAGGAGCTTTAAGCTTAGGAGCTTTCATTTGCTGAAATTTTGAACCTGGAAAGATATATAACTATTATGAAATATTCACAAAATTCTTTACAACAGACCAAAGGCAAGATTATCAATCTGAAAATGAAGAGAGAAAACAAACATTTTTCCCATCTTCAATCTTCTCACCCAAGCTTCTCTTTTTTCAATATATCAAAGGTTATAGTTCATTCACTCATAATGAAAATACTATTTCACTAGCCAATATTATTCATATGAATCTTTTTATATCTGCTCAGCTTCAATATAGCTTCTAACCTGAAATTTAACACATGAATTTGAGAATAATCTTATGTTAACATATATATATATATATATATATATATATATATATATATATATATATATATATATATATATAGCAGAAATTACACAGCAGTGACATCCAATTGCGTCAAACTGAAGTTTCATATCTCCAATGACATGCGAAAAAAGAACTCTGTACATCCTCTTTCACTCAATGAGATTTTAGCAGTGGCCCTAAATCAGGGCCCTCATGCAGGTTTCTCCGAGTGATGGAAACACCCAATTCTTTTCGCGACCGTGAAGCCAAGTGTTTTCTTTTTTTTTCACCGTTTTATTCTTTTTCTTAAAAACACTTGGCTTCACGGTCGCGAAAAGAATTGGGCGTTTCCATCACTCGAAGAAACCTGCATGAGGGCCCTGATTTAGGGACACTGCTAAAATCTCATTGAGTGAAAGAGGATGTACAGAGTTTTTTTTTCGCATGTCATTGGAGATATGAAATTTCAGTTTGACGCAATTGGATGTCACTGCTGTGTAATTTCTGCTCAGTACATCGCACCCGATTGCTTTAAATATCGAAGTTTTTTATGAAGATTTTGTCTCTGAGATGTATGCGATACTGATGAGGCCAAACAAGGCCGAAACCGGTATATCGCTCATCTCAGTGACAAAATCTAATATCTAGTCCAATATTTCGTTCCGCAGTTTCAACATCAATGGAGGATAACGGTCAAAAGGAACATATATGCATTTATTATTCTTACAGCAACGTTTCGGCTAATATTGTAGCCTTTATCAAGCTAAATGGACAATATGATGACATTATACAGGCTAAAATTTCAGTGTTTTTAAAAACGAATAGGTCTAATACAGTTTGACAGTTTTTGGAAAACAGGCTGACATATAAATGTTGTAGTAAAAACACTTACCCTCAGAATAGAAATTACATTAAAAATATATTGTAGAACAATATAGTCATCATAAAAAATAAAAACAAAGTCAGAAAAACAGGGGAATTCAATACGACGTTCGATGTGGTGCGACTGTCAATGATGATTATTTATTTCTTTCGGTCTTTTCGGATGCTCAGTTATCAAATCTTCCCACACATTGATGTTAGCAGGTCAATTCGAAACACACGTTCCTAGGTCTAATCAATTCACGATCGAAGTCGAATTTTATTGATTAAATTAGTATAAATCGAATTAAGTCCACCTATATCAGTCCTATAGTTAACTGCGTTCGGAGTTCTTTTGATGTAAAGCATTTCCTTGAAATTTCTTCGAAACCAATTTTTCTCATAATCAAGTATCTTTACATCATCGAAATTAAATTTATGGTCACACATTCGAGCATGTGCCGATAATGCCGTTGTTACTTTCATATTCGCACAATCTCTCCTATGTTGGTCTACCCTACATTTCAAATATTGCCTGGTTTGTCCCACGTAGACCTTATCACAGTCATTGCAGTCGATTTTATAAATTAGTCCCGACTTCCTTCCTTTGATAACAGGATCTTTTACTCTGGAAAAAAACCCTGTCTAGGATGTTAAAGCAGTATGATGAAATATAAGCACTATATGAATGCATAACTCGTACTAGATCTTGGTATAGTCCCGGTATGTACAAAAGTCTGCACCAAATCCGATCGCTAGAAGATGGTGAATCAGATGTATGAGCATTACGGTTGTTCGTAGAAGAGAAAAAAATTGTATTTATTAAGCTCTTAGGGTACCCATTCTGCCGCAATATATTTGATTCAGTTTTGAAGTTTTTTTCGTGAAAGGAAGGGTGACTCAAGTTTAAAATTTTGTGTTTGATCGACTTAATTATACCTATTTTTTGTGATTTAGGATGCATTGACTGATAGTTCATGAATCTGCCTGATGAAGTTGGCTTTGAATATAAATCGGTTATGATTCGGTCATTAGAGCGAATTAACCAGACATCTAGAAATGGTATTCTGTTATTTACTTCCAATTCACTAGTAAACATCAACTTATGGTGAAAACTGTTGAACAAGTTCAGGGTTTCAGTTATTTTGATGTCGTCAACATATACGCGTATAAGAGGTACGAAAAATGAATTTTTTCAAGGACATATCTTATTAATGCATCCATCACCATCTCAGCCATTATCGAGGAAGATGAATTTCCCATGGCAGTGCCTTCAACTTGCCCATACCACTCACCATTGTATTTGGTCAACACAAATTTGACAAGATTCACCAAAGTTTCTTTAGTGAGACTAACCCTAGCTTCTAGGTCAGACCAATGTTCGTCAATCAACCGCAACAACAAATCATGTGGAATGTTCGTAAACAGTGAGGAAACATCAAAACTTATTAGCACATAATTCGGTGGTATAGTCAGATCACGTAATTGGACGACAAGAGAGAATGAATTCTCTACAGAATACTGAAATTTGTGTTTGAGGTTGTTCAGATCCGATGCCAGAAATTTCGACATATTATAAGTAGGACCTCCGCAACACGAAACTACGGGACGCAGTGGTTTGTTGTCTTTATGAATTTTTACGAGTCCGTAAACTTTTGGTGCAACTGAATTATTCGCTTTCAGTTTTAAGGATTGTAAATTATCAATAACACCGTTGTTTTTTAGATCATCGATTAGTTTATTAGCACTCGTTTGTATTATCGAAGTGGGATCGCTATTCAATTTCTTATATGTGGTTTGATCTTCTAGTAATACGTTCATTTTCCTTTTGTACTCGTCATCTAACATTAAAACAGTTTTGTTGCCTTTGTCTGCCCTCAACACAAAAATATTGGGATGGTTATTAAGGAACTGTTTTGTTTCTCTGTACCAATTAGAAAGTATCCTACTTACGTTGTTTTTACACCGGTGTGAATTATTTCCACTCAAGAAATTATGTAAAATGCCACATAACCTTAATCTTAGACTATTCTTACAATCTTCAGTTACATCTTTGAGGGTATGTATGAAGCATTCTTTATCAGTTATAATGTTAAATAAAGAGAAACTACTCGGACTTATAGGAAGTGAGAACTTTTGACCTAGTGATAATAATTTGACGATTGATTGTACTTGGTAAAATCACATTGGTTAAGTTGGTCAACCATGAGTTCTGCACCACTATCGGAATGACATTATCTTGACTTATTAGGGCATTAAACTTGTTAATATTAGCCCTTTTCTTAATTTGTACGGATTCAGTAAAAAATCTATTCTGGTTACGTTAAAAATTCTCAACAAAATGAACTGATATTGAATCAGTGTTTTTAAAAACACTGTAATTTTAGCCTGTATAATGTCATCATATTGTCCATTTTAGCTTGATAAAGGCTACAGATTAGCCGAAACGTTGCTTCAAGAATAATAAATGCATATATGTTTCTTTTGACCGTTATCCTCCATTGATGTTAAAATCTAATATCATTTCTCCAACCTCATGATAAAAGATCTCTGAGCCTGGGAATTGAAAATGGTATTCATTTCGATAATTACTATTTTGAATTCATCTATGTTTCAAAAATGTTTTCGGTGTTGGCCTCCGTAAAGGCAAAGAATTTTTTTTGTTTACCGTTTTATTCTTTTTCTCAAAATCAATTCTACTATTCAGAAAACCTAATAGTTTCACCAATCTTCGTATATTAAACGAAAATATCACTGATTTATATTACAAACCATGTATTTTGAACGGGATTACTCCAAAGTATACTTGTTTTCTTAGGGCGATATTTCGCCGCTAGAGGGAGTTTAGATTTTTGCGATGACATCGAGGGGAAATGAAAAATACGTCATAATAACCGGAAGTCACATAAAGCAGAATTTCAGCAAAATTGATATTTTTCTTGGATTCAGTTTAAGGACAAGAACGACAAATTCAGATTTTGCTTTATTGAAAAAAAATTGCGTCTCTTACAAAAAAAACTAAATATAAAGAACTTTTTCATTTTTTAGAAAAATAATCTGAAATTTTAGTTTGCGTTTGTTTTTTTTTCGACTTGAAATAATAGCTTCTTACACCATTGTACAACTTAGAAATGGCTTCAATGGATGTCATTTTGTCCACAAAACACCAATAATCTCTTCAAGGATCTGGATTATACTAAAAAGCATGTCGGCACGCGTATGTCTCGTATCGTATCAAACCTCATCGCATTAAAAAGGGTAGGGTGGCTTGAAAAAACGATCGAGCGGTCACTATAACCGGAGAAATTTTCGAAAAATCATGTTGTATCTGAAATCATGTCATTGTAAGCGACATGTCATTATAAGCGAAGTCATTAAATCCGGACCCTATTGTAAAGAGTTTTGAATGAAACCAAACTTAACACTGCATTTGTGTCATTATAAGCGATTGGTCAGTATAGCCGGCGTCATAATAAACGGATTCCACTGTATATGGTTTTAACGTGCGTTCAAAAAAATTCGTCGTAAGGTAGGCTACGAAATAAAATAGATGAAAACATTGATATGAAGATAATAAACTTTTTGATTGTCAGCACGAAGTACGAATATCTGCTTTAACAATAAAAGTCGTTTATTATTAGGTATTATTTAAGGGTTTGTACCAACTTCAGGAATTATCATCCAACGAAAAACATATATTTCGAGGTTTTTCGAACGTCACGACATACGCTCCAATGGGAAATTGGGGCAAAGCTCAAACTACTCTTATTATGCCCACTTGCACCGTTTTCTGGTTAAGGCACCCTTAACTAAGGCGTCCTTAAATTTTGAGTCATGCTTTTCCCCGTCTTAACGGATCAGATCTTGCACCGCATATCTAATTGGGATCTTCTGCCAAGCGATACGCGCTCTGGTGAGAGAAATCTGAACCCTCGAGCGCTAGTAGTTTTTGGTTATTAACGTGGAATGTGAATGTAAATGTGTTCGTCTTCAGTTTATTTTCGGGGTTTTGTACGGTTTTGTGAGTTGAAAATTTTGGTGTTATTGATTTTCCTAACTTGGATTATTGCTGAAGAGTTTGAACGCCCTTTAGGATCACTTATAAATAGATATCATCTTTAATCATAGCTGTTATCACATGGCTTCCTCACGTAACGACTATTGCTGTGTCCCGCAATGTAATTCGTGGTCAAGGAGAAAAGGATCACATACTGCATTGAGCTTTCACTTGTTTCCAAAGGAGAATGAAAGCAAGGTTTATTTGGAAACAAAATTTGGAATGGAACTCGTTGACAGAAGAAAGACTGGATTTTAAAATTGAAGATTGGTAAACCGGTCACCCCATACATGAAAGTACAGAAGATGATTATTTTCATAAAGGTAACTTACAAATATAAATCATTACTGAATATAAATAAACTTCATATTTTTTATAATATTCTCAGGTAGAAATAAAAAATTTCCAAAATTGAAGCAAACTGCAGTTCCTTCGAAGAACCTACCAATCACTTCAGAAGTTCACGGTTCTCAAGCTTCTTGCTGCTCTTACCAGAAAACTATTCATCCTGAAGCCAGTTTGTCCAGTCGGACAAAGATATACAACCAGGGTAGAAAGAAGAGAAAGTGTAAATGATTCCTGTTGTGCAGAAGTTCGATCTGAAGAAGATATGCAAGCTGCCCTGGTATTAATGAATCTTTTGAACTAGGGTATTGAAATGAGTGAAACCTGGTAGAAGAAGTTATTGTACCTCAAACTCGTGATTTTAACGTACAGGTAGATACCTCCAGAATTTCAACACTAACTGATCTCTTGAAAGATGACAAGTCTTCGAAATGCTTTACCGGCATTAATTCTCAAATACTTGATTCTATAGAGTATTTATTTAGTAAAGTATCGAAAGATTCAAGGCAGCATCAGTTAAATATCCGACAAAGAATAGTTTTGACTCTAGCTCTATCATAATATATGTAACTTTGTCAATTCTCTTCAGTATTTCCCAACAAGTCTGTAAAAATTATTTTTATGACCCATTGAGTGTTTTGTTTGTCATCTCGAAACCAAAGGTGTATTTTCCATCGATAGATGAAATAAAGCGAAACATGCCAAAATGTTTCTCTGGCTTTGAAAATACGAGGGTTGTACTTGACTGTACTGAAATATATGCCCAGAAACCGTCTTGCTTATGTTGTAGAATTAAGTTCTATTCTCAGTATAAAAGTAGTACCACTGTTGAATTCATGACTGGTGTATCCCCAGGAGGGATTATAACATTTGTCAGTGGACCGTATGGTGGTAGAGCCTCTGACAAAACCATATTTGAAGACAGTGGTCTCATTGACAAATTTACACCAATGGTTGATAAAGGCTTTCTTATAGAGGATTTTTGTAGAATGCACGGTATAGAACTCATTCGACCACCATTTTTGAAGAAAGAAAATCAATTAACACCAGAAGAATCTCTAAAAAATCAGAAAATTGCATCTGCTCGCGTTCATAGTAAGAGGGCAAATCAAATATTGAAATTTTTCAAAATATTGAGTGGGAAAATTGAATGGAGGTTAATACCTGAAGTACATGAAATATTTACAATTGCCTGCGCAATTACCAATTTATCAAGTCCTATTCTATCAGATGAAAGGTTTTAATGTACTCTATTTAAAATTATCCTTCATTTATATGCAAATATTATAACTGTTGTGTATTACAAGTAAATATATGCATGTATTGATTGATTCGTTTTATATTTAAACAAATTTATTGCTATTGCAATGAGTAACTCCTAAGTGCTGAAATTTTTGATAGGTAGAAGGTAAGTGAACAAATGATTAAATGAGATATAAACATATGTTTTACTGTATATTATTTTCAAATAATTTTTTTTTAAAGAAGTTGTATTTGATGTTTCTCAACATTTCTTTAGCAGAAGCATAGTCATAATTTTCTTTGATTATTTTCAAACTATCATAGTAAGATGCATATATCACAAAATATCATTTCTCTAAACTGAGCACTGCTTCATTTCACAAAGTCTGAAAATAATATCAAAATTATTGTTCAGGAACGATTTACATGTTCCAAAATACCTCCTTTTATATACGATATTACGGAAAATAAATGTCTATTTTTAATAAAATAAGCTGTGATATCAAAGATAAACGATGAATCTGTAGGCACTACACGAAATAAAGCACAAAATCATAAGACACCTCTACTTTTCCACTCATTAAAAGCTGATGTTCGTTTATTGTACTAGCGCTCAAGGGTTCAAAACTTCACCACCGAGGCGCTGGCATCTACGCAGAAGTTCCCAATAGAAACGACTTTGTTAAGCACGCGCTAAGCAATGCCAAATCTGGCAACAGTGATTAAATCAGTGAATTTGTTTGTTTTGACATTGAAATGCGACATGACCATATGGTTTTGTGTCGGCACTGAGCACAGCGAAGTAAGAAGAACACTCGAATTCATAGACGAACAAGATAATTTGTCTACACCTTAGAATATAGAAGGTCTACGCGTTTTCATTTTCAGTATTCTGATTCACAGAACGACATATACTTTGGGCCGCTGACGAACTGGCATAGTACAACCAATTTTTTTCTTTTATTTGAAGCAAATGATTTGATTTGATTTCAACAATTCTTTATTCGTAACTTGCATGACATAATTCTGCACCTGTGGAATATGATCGAAGTAATACTTTTCATATTCACAAGAGTAAATAGTACCTGCAGAATTAATAATTGCATGGGTACAATCAATTGCTCCAATAACACGGGGAAAGCCAGCAATTTGGTAAAATTGGGTTAGGGAGGAACGTAATTCTGCTTCTGTCTAAGGCTTTTTTATGAATACTGAAACTCGAACAACTATTCTTGATACTGTAGATTGGTGGATTTTCATCAAATCGGCTACAGCCAATAAATGTCCTGCTGATGCGTAGAGTCGGAGGCACGTAAGGATAAGGAGTTGACTCATCGGTAAAACACTCTGATTCCTACAATCATCAAGGCTTAAACTCCCTTCTTTGAGGTTTGACATCATCATACATAAGATATGTACTAACATATCACTTGGCAATTCTGAATCATCCTCAATTAATCTCAGCAGTTTCAGAGTAGTTTTTCTTGGTCAAACGAAATCGTAGAGATCGGCCCTATCAAATTTTAGACTTCTAGGAAAACCATAGTCAATGATATCTAATATGTCGAAATCATCCTCATATAGATCATCAATTTCATTTAATGAAAATCTATCCATAATAATTATTAAATTCACGCAATCAAAAACAACACGTCAAAACTGAAGTTCGTTTTTGACGTTTGAATATTTGAGACGGGCTAAAGTCTTGTTTAAGCCATGAATATTCGCGGCTCAAAATAGTCATAACTTATGTGGCACTTAAACTGCGGTGCAAGAGAATCGGCGTCTCAAACCTGACTTAAAATTTGAGTTGGACGTAAGTCAGACATATATTTGACGGTGCAAGTGGGCATAAGAGACCTAAAAGAATGATTAAAACAGTTTCCTGAAATCCATTAATTATTTCCAGGCACACCATTTTTTTGAAGCTAATTTGCTTGGCCTAGCCGTATTCCTCACATTGTCAAAAAGTTATCAGATCTCATGTAGAGCCAAGCTACTAACTCTACACTCTTCAACTTCACAAGTCCTCATCTCAAAAACTTTATGCCTTAGTCAGAATAAGTGACTTGGCCGTTTCGTAACTACAAGAACTATTGTATATAAGAAAAGTTAAGAACATCGAATGAATTTTTCACATTACGCTCACGTGGCGGAGGAGAAACGGCCAAGACACTTATTTCGATCAAGACATAGAGTTTGTGAAATGAAAGGACTTGTGAATTTGAAGAGTTTAGAGTTAGCAGCTTGGCTCTATTCACTTGATGTGATAACTTTTTGACAATGTGAGAAATACGTCTTCGTCTTGGCAAATTTTACATGAAAATGTTTTTAATTGGATTTCGGTTCTTCTCGTACGTTGCTTATGACAAAATTTTTTCATTTCGTTCCTTTTTCCTCAAAAATAATTCAATTAAATAAATTATTGCGAGATCTATTCCAAGTCAAACTAATTCACAATTCATGTTCAAAATCAACAATGTACGAAGTGGAGAAATATATACCTTTACCTACCTAGGTTCAAGCTACGATCGCGATGTATTTGCGAGCTGCCATCACATAATCCATATTTATATATAATACTCCTATATTATATATGTATATGATTGTATCATACAATGGGAAACTGCAGAATGAAAACTGTACTTGAGGTTATTACAGAGAAATTGTATTTGGTGTAAATTCACATGATATATGAGACGTTTGACGAGCGCTTAATTTTATCGCTGTGTCTAGAATCCCGGTACACTTCGTTAGGTACACGTATTGGCATGAAATAAAAAAATAAACTAGTTCAAAATTAACTGCCATAAAAATTTACTTCATTTTAAATTGTTATCATAGTCATAAAATACAAAATGAAAACACCGGGATTTACTTAAATACCGGTACTTGGTGCATCATATGGGTGACAGAACTACCGGTAAAAAATCTGTTACCGGTACCGGGATTCTAGGCACAGCGTAATTTTATCCCCCTATTCAAAATGTGGGGTTGATTTTCAACGAGAATTCTTGAATGTTTTTTTCAACATTCATATCAAGCAGTCCTCCGTTTATATCAATTTTCAGACCACTAGCATTAAAATTGGCGGAAGTCTCATTCAAACTTATACATCCACTGGTTCTAAGGGTTTCAATTTTAGGAATTTTTCCGTTGTTTGGGTACTGATACTATAGACTAGAGCTCACATATATACCAAATTTCAACTTCTTAGGACATCGAGAAGTACTCCAAGCGTTTTTATGATCATCAGTGAGAGAGTGGCGAAATTGGGGGTTTTTAGATATCTATAAAATCTGAAATGTGCGAGCTATGCGCTTTAAACTTTGCACGTTGGATAAGTTCAATACGACGAAACACAGAAACACTCCGAGAAATGGTAGGTAGTGCCCCGGCGCGGTGTTTGGCTCGTCTTGCAGGAGCACTACCGTGCCCCCAGATATTTTGTTCTTATCTATTTATATCTAATAAGAATTCACTTAAGAAAAAAATGGATGAAAGCATTGATATGAAGATAATAGACTTCTTGATTGTCAGCACGAAGTACTGCTTCAACAATAAAAGACGTTTATTATTATTTAAGGGTTTGTACCAACTTCAGGAATTATCATACAATACATCTTCAGAATTATGACGATGATCTGTGCAATTGTTAATGAAACAATTATAGGTTTGTTTCAACTCAAGTCATATATAGGTGTACAAGTTCGATGGATTATTAGGCGTTTCTGGAGAACTAGACTAATTTGAAATCCGAAAATTCTGATTATGATATTGTTCGACATTTTCTACCGAGCTAAAATATTTTTGAAGCCTGACCACTTTCAGTTATACAGGGAATGAAAAAAATTTGTTTTTCTGTTTTTTTGTTTCCAATTTCGATAGAATATTCAATTTATGAATTTGAAGCTACGTACGACATAAAATCAGAAAATCTTAAATAACTGAAGAATTATAAATTTTAGGAGCATTAACATGTTAGAACATCATCATCATTTTTCTCCGAGAATTTAACGCAATCATAAAAGTATAGGGTTCTAATTGGAAAAACGAAAGTTATGAGCAATCTTGATCCCAATTTTTGACCCAACATTCGGAACACCCTATGACGAGTTTTCCAAAATTCTAGAAATTCACAATATTTCCACAATTTGTAAACGGTTTGTGCTCAAGATATTTAGAATAGGAATAACGATATTTTGTTTGGAGAGTATTTCGACTAAAGCAAGGAGTGAATACGAATTTATTCAGAATTGAATACTCTATAAACATTGGAAACTAACAAGCAGAAATTCTTTTTTTCATTCCTTGTATGACTGAAAGTGATAAGACTTCAAGTATAAATTGGCTCGGTAGATAATGTCGAACAATATCATAATCCCAATTTTCAGATTTCGAATAGGTAAATTTCTCCAGAAACGCACTAATATGCCGTCGAACTTGGCATACACCCTGTATACAGTGACTATTAATAACCATAGTACATACATAAAATGATACTTAAAGTTAGATGAATAGAAAGTTAACTATGTTTTGTTACTCAAGCTTTATTCCTTCTTCAGGAGCTACAAGCAAATGTAAATTTAAAATGAGCTGATAATTGTAAAAATGTAATGCCCTCATCAGTACGGTGAAAAAAAGGGCAAAGCTAATGGTACTCTTTACTGTATTTTAGTTTATTTCATTTGTTATTGTTTCCTTATGGCATGTGCTTATTAAAGCTCTGAACTTTTTTGAAAATTTTCTACTAATACTTTCGCAGTTTATACTCAAACATGAGATTTTCAGTTCTCTTCATGGTGAAAAATTCAATTTTTCGAACTTTATCCAAATTCAAAAATTCATTAAAAATTAATTGTTGATGTGACAACACCAAGCGATATTACAAATTGAATCATAATTTAGCTTCTTTCTAAAAAGCGAATCAATTATTTGTAATTCGAAATACAAAGTGTTTGGTTTACCCTGAAGATTTTAAATGAAGATTAACAAGTCTAGCCGTGAAATAATTAATATCTTTCTGACTCGACCTTAGCATGTGCCAAACATTCCAAGTTTCAATAATATCCGTCAATAAGTTTGGATGATATAAGTATTTCCATGAAGTTGGAAAATCACCCTGTAGCTTTCTAGGGAAATCCAAAAATTAATTTTTTATAGTCAATCAATAATCACCTAGTCCAACTCTATCTCTGGTAAGAGTATGTCAGTGTTGCCAATCGTGATTCACGGAATAATCCGAAATAACTGACAAAAAATCCGAAAAAATCCGATGGCTCCGTAATTTAATCCGAAAAAAATCCTCTCGTTCGTCAAACGGTTAAATAATTCGGAAAACAAAAAACACGTGCATAAGACGATAATTGAACGGTCAACAGGGCTAAAAATATTTTATGAGGTTCCAACATCTGGGATAAGTATATAAGTACATTCTATTATTCCTGCTGATCTGGTGGGTCAGACATCTGGTGCCTCAATTGCATATTTGGACGTTCCGACTATTCCAACAAGGCGCAATATTCAAAAACTACACCACGATATAATATATATTAAATATTATTTGGATCAATGGAATAAAAACGGGACATCTAGTGGCCGAATGCTTATTTATTGATTTGAATTATTCAATTTCTCCAGAAAACCTTCGAAACTGTATAACATGAAAAAAATCCGAATTATTTTTAAATCCGAAAAAAAATCGGCAAGAGCAAAAAAATTCCGCAATTCGGATAAAAATCCGCGGATTGGCAACACTGGAATATGTATACAGTTATTTCCGGACACCATGTATGTTACGGTGTTAAGAATTGCAGTCCAGACTTGCTACGCGACGGAGTTACGATATGAAGTTTTGGGAGTTCCCCATTTCACGGTGAGATGACTACCTCACCTCTCAGTTTGGCTCCAAGCTAGAAAATTGCAAGAGTCTTTTTGAAAAATTATTAAATTGTGTGTGATTTTGAAAAATATGATTATTGTATGTGTGATACGTGATAGGGTCGTATTCATAGTTCACAGTTCACCCTTGAGTCTTTAGGGTGAGATCGCCCTCAATAGCTGACGAAATGTCATAGACCATACTCACTGAGTTGAGTGTGATTTTTACCACCCTCAACTCAAGAGAAAACGGGAGCTCCCCTGACATGAGTATACGGTTATTTCAAAGCTATAATTGACAGGTTCCCAAATAAGTGGATTTAGGAACCTGTTAATTATTGCCCCTGTTATATAGATGTCCGGGAAAATATGGGAAATCTTTTGGATTCAGATAAAACGTAAAAAAGTAACAACTTCCCATCATTTTTTTCTTAGCGGACTTCCCTCTATGGAGATACAGCCACTTAAATGGGGCCACTGGAAATCAATTTTACTTTCTTTACTTGAACATTAAGAAAGAGAGAAGATACTCTTGTTCAATGTCGATAAAATGAACCGTTTTCGAAAAACAAAATAAGAAAAGAAGTAATTTTTTTTATTTCTAATGAAATGAACCATGAATTCTCTTAATCTTTTTTGTCCGCAACAAAGTGTGATACGTGATACGAAAGTTATTTATGGAACAAAACAAATATTGTTAATATATATATATATATATATATATATATATATATATATATCATTGACCTATTATACATGGACGTCTTTTTAGAGAGAGAAAGTGGACTTCTGAATGAGATGGAGTAATTTAGGGCACTGTCAAACACATAAACATAACCAAGTTATTTTAAACTTTCGAAGTTAACGATCTATTTGAACGGTTGGATTTGTGTTCATTAGAATTTTTATTCTGAAGGTTGAAGATAATTCTTTTGAAGTTCTTTTAAGAACTATTAATAATAATGCCGGATAGTTGTGTTGCATATAACTGCACTGCCAGATATAAAAAAGGAACCAATTTGAAATTTCCTGCGTAAGTATAGAAACGCATTCTCTTTTTATATTTCGATTAGTAGCCTCCATGAATTTATTGAAATTACAGGTTCCCAAAACTCCAGAGCATCGAGGAAAAAATGGATTGATGCTGTAGGAAGGGCTGATAACGAACCTTTTTCAATATCGAAAATTTGTAGTAATCCTTTTCGAGAAGAAGATTACTATGTGAACCCCAATGGGACTGTAATTCTCAAAAAAAAAGCTGTTACTTCTTTGTTTTGTTTCATATTTCCTACAACATCTGAGAGAAAGGAAAGAAAGAAAGAAATAATTTCAACAACTGCAAATGGTAAGACAGGTTCATATTTATAGAATTCGTGGAACTTCTTTGTGATAAATTCTGTAGTAATTGACAGATTAATTATAATGAACAATGTTGTATCATTTAGTTGCTTGTTCATTTTTTTTTGCAGTAGTTCCGTTTTTGGAAAGCCCCAACTTTTTCATGGATAAAGGAGAAAAAGAATCGCTCTGTCTCTCACCAGTAGACATACAACCTAATTCACACGAGATTCAGGATGTGCAGCCCCAGGTAGACGAAACCAATATCAGGAAAAGATGAATGAGAAATTTTGCCTTCATACTAGATAACAAAAATTTTATAAGAGAATCATTGCCTTATATAATTTTTCTCCAACTTCTTTCATTCTTTCTTTAGAAAAAGATCAGTTCCTGTGTATGTAGGAGATTTTGTAGAAGGTGACCTATATGACACATATCTGAAAAGTATGTTGAAGATATCTCTCAACTTTCTTATGACATTTCATTGCCTATTATGAATATCTCCAAGGAATAGGACAGCTGAATCATCCCTTGAAGGATAACATTGAGCACCATTAGAGAAGAGGACCAGAGTCCAATTTTCATATACATACTGGACGAGAGGAGGTTCTTCTTAGTGGTGAGTGTGAAAGCAGACTGTGAAAAAAGGTTTTTACACATTGACATTGAATTTCGAGAATCTTCGAGAAGTCTTACTGTTTTTTTTTTAACAGATGTTTATGATAAGAAGAGATGTCCTCCATTGTTGGAATGTAGCAGCTCATTAGTCTGGACAGACACAACATTCTACTGGGGGTCGAGGGTTTTTTTTGCTGAGGTTTTTTCCCTATCTTTTATATAATATTTATAGTACCCCAAACCTCAGCTAACACTTTTTCTAACACATGGTACATGCTGTATTCTTTGGATTATTGTGTTGTATTATTATATATATCAAAAGAATGAATATATGTATATTAAAGTGTTTTCTTTTTATCAATTGATTTATTTTCTAAAATGTGTTATTTATTATAATGTCTATATGAAGAGTGGAAATTCAAAAGGGTCTAAGTGCCAAAAAAATCGAACTGAGATATTACATAAAACATGTCTCAGGGTCGGTTTCACAAAACTTTGATTGCAACGTCAAATTTATTGGAGCCATCCCGATTCGTTGAAATTTCAAAACGGGTGATTCAATTGATTCGAATTTAGGTAAGGTTTTTTTAATGTACAGTTAAAGCTTTGTGAAACCCGCCCTCAAACTGATGAAAGGAGTAAAAAAAGATTGTTTTTTTCATCAGAAATGATGACTGCCTGATGCGGATGGCACATGAACCGTTTCGTAGGCTATTGGCCTTGGCACATAGACCCCATAAATGAAATCTAAAATTTCGTGAAAGTGGCACTTAGACCCTTTTGAATTTCCACTCTTCATATGTAGATATATCTCATCGAATAAAGGAAGGATTAACCTCATATTTATTTTTCTAAATTCTATGAAATTAATTTTATGGAATAGTTCACTCCCACGGAGGTAGTTGATTCAAAATTTCACAGATTCAATTTTCTAATTTCACAAATATTGACCATGATTAATGATCTCAGCTCTGGAATTTCAAAACCTTCGAATAATATCCAAATGATCAAATTCAATCAATAAAACATGGTGACCAAAGTTGAGGGGGTCGGTCAATCCAATTTACATATACATACTGGATGAGAAAAGGTTCTCCTTAGTGGTGAGTGTGAAAGCCGACTGAGAAATGAATAATTGCAGTGATAAACTACAACACAAAAAGTGTTTTCTTTCATCGAGTTCGACAATGGTATCTATATACCCCTTTTGAATACTTACTCCGAATTCCAACACCATGGAAATTCCTGCATTTACAAATTTCATAAGAAAACCTAGCATGATTATTCTCTTTTCTGACCCTAAAACCAATATTTACTCTAACGGATTGGAAACCAGTGAAAAAATCAACATTCCTTATTAAGACTCCTTTGACTTTTAAACATTTCCGAGATCAAACTCAACTTCAGAAATATTTAACGGAATTCGCCCAAACTTTATATTTTTAATCTAGGATATCTGCTGAAATAGTTTTTGCAAAAAAAATACCCTAGTTTCATTCAGTATTAATCACAAAACTATGACAATATCATGATGTTTATATAACAACATTGTTTTGTTTCCAACACGTGCTTTTGACAGCGCCCTAAGTTGGATCCTCTCTGTTCGTTTCATGGGAACTGTATGAGTCTTTCTTTCTCTTATGGAGATTGCCTCGGATTTCTTCTAAAAAGTCACGTGACAAGGAGTCCATAGTATAATAGGTCAATGATATATATATATATATATTATATATAGTCCGTTTCAAAATGATTGGCATCTCGGGCGGCTGTGGAATCTCGAAAATATGTTGGTAATATCCCATCAGTAACTTTTGAGTTCTAGGATTTAGGTTGGTGTTGATTGAAAACATGAAGTTTTGACATTTCAGAGTTTGAATTAACCTCCTGAATATAGAGCAAAACACAACTCTATGCGACACCGCCGGCGATAGCTGGAACTAAGCCCGAAACGAGTATCGTTTTGACATTTAGTACGTGAAAGCTGGGTTTATTTGTTTATTTTTACGTTTTTAGTGTGATAAAAAGATATGCCTGAGGAAAAAACCGTGAAAAACACGGTTGTGTTCATGGATGTAATTCTAAAAAATCTTGGAATCCTGGAGCCCATTTTCGTGGTAAAAATCAAAATGTTTACTTTACCAACAAACTAGAAATCGCAGATGAAATTAATAGACGTAAATCCTCAGAGCATGTTTTGATAATGACAAAACCTGTATCTAAACATATTAGAGTATGTTCACACCAGAACAGATTATAGAATGAAAACAGGCAAGAGTGGAAACTGATGTCAATTGAAAACAATGCTTCAAATGTTTTGAATTATTTCGGAAACTCTCACTATGAAAACATTTCTGCTACTGGAGAAGAAAGCTGTACCTTCAAAAAACCTACCAAAAAAAGCAGTTGAAGTCAAGACATTTTAAATTTTTGTTCAGATCGTTCTTGTACAATAATATTCATTCTTATCGAAATAAGTTACTTTGAGTCTACTTGATATTTTTGAATATATAGAAGTCTCAACAATTCAAGGAGCCTAGATGAAAGTGCTGAATGCAAGTCATATGAAAATGTGCAACAAAACTAGGGACCTTGTGAGTTTAAGTGATTATCTCGATGCCTCGATTGTTGCAAAATTGAACTTATATTCAGCAATCATCAAATCTACATGTGGAATCTCGAATAAATTCCGAGAATTGGCAATTTAAAACAATTATTATACATATATGTATCAATTTAATATTAAACATAGTTTGATAATAATGACGTTCATTTAGCTACGGAAAAGGTGCAATCAATCGATGGATAAGTTGAATAATTTTATTTCATTATAACTGCAGCGTAAGACATGAGTGAGATGCAATAAATGAATAATACATTAGAATCTAGCGTAATGAATTCTTCTATGATTAATTGATGATCACGTCATGTTCTGCATACATACAGTTCTCTGAAGAATGTCCATTTTTATTCAAAATTTATCACCCATTTTCTTTTCATAGATTTTTTCCCTTCCTAAATAGAAAAAAAATTAGTAGCTTCTATTAAATGAATATATTGTTCATGCTGATGTTCAATAACATTACAATCATGCATGTTTTCATGTTCTGTTAGGTCTCAAACTAATTTCATCCTTCTCTTAGTTTTAATCAAATATGGATAATCCTAATGTTTTCTGTTTTGTACATTTCATTGTTATGGGAAAACAGCAGAGACAAAACTAAACAATGAATTTTACCATCACAATCAGTAGAATTGTGCCAAGATATTTTGTAGCACGTAAAACCTTGTAGAGTAGCAGGGCTAAAATATGCTTGCAAATTCCAGACAATCTTGCTTGGTATCTGTATTATAATCTTGTCAACCTTCACACCATCATTTTAGAAGACATCATTTCCTCAATATGATGGGATTGTCCTTGTAGACTTCCAATGTTTTGAAATAATTTTTTCCCACATAGAATCAAATGATTGCATTGCAACACTTGCTCACCCTCTACACAGCACCTGTGAGCATGCAAATATTGGAAAATTTCCTATAATTAGAGGAACCTTTGGTAAACATCTTGCCAGATGATCTGAAAAGCATTCGAAATTGAATAGTGCTCACCTCAATATTTTACATGAAATATAAGAAAAAGCACAATATTACCAATACTTGCACTTACAATATAATCCAAAGGATCCACAATTAAGGAAACAACTTCGATTATTGATAGCCAATAAACGTTTAAACTAAAAAATTCCATAAATACAAATAGAAATCTCATGTAAACACGAAACAATACTCGTTTCGGTAAACAGCTGATCGGCGAATGCAGCGCCACCATCGGTAATTATTTTGTCCAATATTTCGAATTTATTTCTGTAAGCTTATGTTCTTGATTAAATCGACAAATTAGTTTTGGATTTGAATATTTCTCAAGTATTACCGAATTGAAAATGGCTGGAATTCATCAAGATACCTCTCGCCTCGCCAAACTACAAGGAAACGTGAAGCAATTTATCGTCGGTATTGCGAGTTTTTCAACAATTCAGCAGATTTCCGCCAGTATTAATCGCGTTTTGCTAGTTGTTCAGGTAACAATCATTTACTTGTTCGAGGTGTTTTCGATTTTTTCGAATAAATAAATAAGTCTCAAATTTCAGTTTTCACCTAGAACTGTCAGGGGAATTTTGGAGAAGAAAGAAGGCAAGACAAGTCATTACGGTCAGAAGTGAGCAGTGGATGGAAACCTATTCCACATGATTATACCTTCAAAGAGACATTATACAACGTTATTCTTTCTAAAATCAGGAACAATGAATAAATCAGTTTGTACATATTTTTTGAACTGCCTGAAAAGTAACTGAGTTTTAATCAAAATCAACATTTGGTATATTATTTAATGAATCATGAAATATACAGTATTAATAAAAAATACAAATAATAATGATGTATTTTATAGCATATCATACTTCCAATGATTGACAATTTTTCAACAAATATTTTCTATTTGTTTCAACAACTTGGCTATGAAATCGTAAAGTTGTCAGCTTTATTATATTTTTTTTTCTCAATACTCAGAAAAAATGACACAGGGTGAGAACTTGGCTGAATTTTCGATAGTAATCAAGATTCCAAAATTTGCTGAAGAGTTTTCATAGAGAACGAACTTTTAGTTATCCTTGATTATTTAATGAATGAATCTTGGCTGAATTTTCGATAGTAATCAAGATTCCGAAATTTGCTGAAGAGTCTTCATAGAGAACGAACTTTTAGTTATCCTTGATTATTTAATGAATGATATCTCTTGGAGTTCCTCGAAAGCCTGCAAGATTTCATGTTGAAGTATTCCACGCTATTTTCATTATCAATCCTGAATTTCCAATTCCCATGCTTGATCCTTGATCTACAGCGAAATAGTGTGTATATTTTAGTCATCATCTCAGCTTGTTTTTCTTTTGTAATTGAAGCTTAGTTTGAAAATGTGTCAAACCAACAATGTCGAAAATAATATTATTTCACAAAAAAATCTTCAAATTTATTTGCTTTGAAAAATATATTCAATCATTTTATAGGTTATATTGATATATATCAATCTATGATGAACCCACAGAAATTTTTAGTAACTTTTTGTAACTAGAAATAAAGCCCCGGCTGGAATTCCATGGCTTGCTCCGATGACAATCATTTTGAAACGGACTATATATATATATATGTCGTTTAGGACGTAATACGCCGTCTTCCGACACCTAACCTCCACTCTTCCCTGTTTAACCATAGTTCATCTGGTAGTTCTCTCTCCCTCAATTCCCTATCTATTCCTTCCCGCCAGCTTGTTCTAGGTCTGCCTCTTCTATTTTTTCCTTGTGGTGTCCACTGAAATACCTGTTTTGGGATTCGATTTTCGGGCATTCATTATTGTTAATGAATAAGACAAAATTACAAAGATTCCTCACACTGCAGTTTTGGCCTAGAAAAACACCAATAAATTTAGTAGGATTCATTAACATGAATAAAAACTTTTATCTTCTTCTCGTATTACACTCTGTTGCAGACGGGCGGAAATAGTAGACAGCCGACAACCGGAAATAGTAGGATTCCTGGAATCAGTTTCAGTGTTCAGTGAGTTTCACCCCCCCCCCCTCATCAGCTTCCTATCATAACCTAAACGCTAAACGTCCAGGTTATTTTTCATTTTATTTTAAAATGGCTCGTCCAATCAAGGTAGGACTTATTAAAATAACTCACACAGTGAGTCTTGATATATTACGATTCGATTGTGGAATCAATTGCCTTCTTCAGATTTTCGTGAATCATGAATTGAAGGCAATATTTTTTCAAAACTCCTAATTTACCTCCTTTTTCTAAAATTTTAATTTGCTACCTAGTAGGAAGATACTATAATTCGAACTCATCTAGTGAATTAATATTTGTCATCATTTTGCCTTTCCATGTAATGAAAAGAAAAACCTTTCGTATGTAGATTGGCATTATTGGAGGAACAGGCATGGATAACCCTGATATCCTGAAGAATAGAACAGAGAAAGAAGTTACAACTCCATTTGGTTCTCCCTCTGATAAACTAATTTTAGGAGAGATATGTGGAGTACCCTGTGTGCTGTTGGCTAGACATGGAAGAAAACATAACATTCTACCACATCAAGTAAACTATCGAGCCAATATTTGGGCTCTAAAGGGAGAAGGCTGCACACAAATCATTGTTTCAACAGCTACTGGATCACTTTGTGAAAACTTCAAGCCAGGCGATTTGGTGATTTTAGATAATTTCATTGACAAGTAGGAAAATGATATTTTCATTAGTTTTGAGGTGAACTGACGTGACATACTATTTGTAGCACACATGGAAGACATCAAACATTTTATGATGGTTCTTGTAATGAACTCTCAGGTATTTGTCATATTCCTATGGAACCACCCTATTGTGATAAGTTAAGACAACTGATTATCAAGACAGCAAATAACTTGGACATTCCCTGCCATTCTTCTGGAACAATTATCACTGTAAATGGCCCAAGATTTTCCAGTAAGGCTGAAAGTCTTATGTTTCGTCAATGGGGTGCAGATGTCATTTCTATGACAACATGTCCAGAGGTGAAAAAATAAAAAGCTTTTTTTCATTTTATAATCTGTTATTATCTATAAAATATCTTAGGTTGTCTTAGCCAAAGAAGCTGGTATCAGCTACGCAGGAATTGCCCTAATTACAGATTATGATTGTTGGAAACCAAACACCGAGCATGTCTCTCATGATCTAGTTTTAAAAATTTTCAAGGAAAATATTGGAAAAGTTGTGAAACTCATTTGCGCAACTGTTGAAAATATGACAAAAGAAGATTGGTCTGAGAAAATAAAAGATAATGAAGTAAGAAAGCTTCTTGAAACTTCTGATAAGCAATATTATACATGTTTTGAAATGCACGAGATTAATTTTAAATTTTTTCAGGAGTTTGTTGAGAAAAGTATCTGGAAATGATTTGCTGAACCAAACATCTGATCCAACAGCATAATTCAAATTGAGTAAGATCCAATCAATTAAATGAATAATATTGTTATCAAAGTCTTCCATCCTATGAAAAAATATTTCAACTTTATACTTCAAATTTAAATTATTTTACTTGTACTATTTCTCTATATACAGCAGTATTTAAAATTTTTTCTATTTAACAGTAATTTTGATGAAATATGAAGGTAATATTGAATTAATTTTATTGGTTGTCCCTACTGGAAATTTATTAGGCAATCATAGCATAATGTTAGTAAATATAATTGGAGTATTACAGGGATATTGTTAAGAAACCCTATTTGTTTGTTTTATTTATATAACGAGTTGGACATCTAGCACAAGCAATAATAGTCCAGGCAATGAGGATATTTGTTACGAATTCTATCATTATGCATCAATTTATTTGAAATTTTTACAGTAGGTGGGAAATAGCTCAAGAAAGAAAGTCTATCATATGCTAAAGTATGCTTTTATCTCAGGGGTGGTTCCCAATTCCAAACTGGTTGACATTTTTTTGGTCAAAATAACCCTGGAAGTCAATAAGAAACTTAATTCTAAGCAAAATATGTTTCATTAAGTTTTTCCGAGAGCTCAAAACTTTTTTAATTATTTGTGATTTAAAACATGACATTTTCATTGAAAAATTACACTTCCTGGGATGGTTATTTACGAATAACACAAAAACTATGCCTCAAACGAAATAAAGTGTGGGGGCATATTTGCAGCTTATAAAAAACGAAGAGATATTTTTCTTTAGAATCATTCTTGGTGCAACACAAGGCAAGATATCGTAAGTAAAAGGAGACATTTTTTTCATGAATGCTCGAATCAATACATTCAACTTAAAATAACATAAAAACGATTGATTTTACGGGGATAATACTGGAAACATAGAACTTCGAAATAAAATGCAAAAAAGATTGACGTCTCATATTTTTTAAGAAAAAACACTTATTAAAACTAACTTCACATCCACTAGAATTGAAATGGATTGTTTTCCATCTCAAAATCTTTTATTTTATAGTTGTTCATATGCTCAAAAAGTTTGACCGGTTTAAAATGCATAGTTTGTAAAAAAATAATAAGGTCAAAGCAGAAAGCGCACTTTTCAGTTTTCTTGAAAATCTGTCTTCTACTCGTAAGTCGATAATGAAAAGAGATACAAAAAAATGATTCAGTTCAAAAATGTAGGGTTTTTTTAGCAAGAATATGAAGAATACGAAAAAAATGATTCAGTTAAAAAATATAGGGTTTTTTCAGGATGAATATTGTTTAGGAAAATTGACAGATATCGCTATTTTAAGTTAGGTTGATAGCGCGAGTATCGTCTTTCTTGCGCCCTCTAAAGCCGGGTTCTCAGAGCTTCGTACTGTCGCAGGCGACAATCCCCATCCTTCCTTGTTTCATGAGATTGACGCAGAAATCCAATGTGTAGTTGAATTATTTCAACTACAAAAGGGGCGTGTCGCGACAGACTTTGACAACCAGAAATGAAGAAGTAGGGACCAGGGGAAGTTTTGTTTACATACTCTGATTGTATGAATTGCTGTCGCCTGCGACAGTACGAAGCTCTGAGAACCCAGCTCAACCCTTTACCGTTTGAAAACTTTTGAAGACTTTGAATCCATGTGATCAATGAAAATAAAAGGAACAATGTTTTCTCAATTTTGGAGCAAATAGGAATTTCGGTGCAGATGTGATTGCATTCATTGTGACATTTTGCCAAGTAAGAAATCAGTTCATTTTAGATTAGTGTCTTTATGTTTCATTATTCGCGGTATTTCACACTTGTGTTCTGCTGTAAAATTGGCATCTCTCGCACCTACATCAGATGCTTCGGACGAGCAAATTGAGACAGCTCATTAGCAAATTCTAATTCGGCTAGGTAATTAAGCTTTTCAATTGATTGGGGATGGAATAATACAAATGGATATTTGCAGCCAACAAAAATGTAAAAATCACCTGCGCCACAAGAATTCGTAAAAATTATTTACCACTTTCTCAACCCGGTATTTACAGGATACCTTGTGACTGCGGCAAAGTATACATTGGTAGAACGAAACGGAGTATCAATACGAGAATTAAGGAGCATGAACCATGCTGTCGACTCAATCAGACAGAGAAATCCGCACTAGCGGAACATGCTCTAACAGATGGACACAATATTGTTTTCTCAAAGGCAGAGGCTTATTTCGAACATCAAAATTTTCTGTCCTAGGATGAACATGAAGCCGTTGAGATAAATAAGCATAAGAACAACATGAACAGAAGGGAAAAAACTTGTTTGGTACATAGCGCATAGTTGCCGGTATTGGAAAAGACCAAAATCAATCCAATACGAAGTGGGAGCGATGGACCAATCAACATCGCGCGCTTAAACTCACTGCGTTCTCCAGCCATTCATCAAGGTATGAGTTGTTCCAACGGATCGAATCCAGCATTTCTTTCGGAAATTCAGCGGTCGAGGTACAACCTCAGACCAAGAATCCTCTGAAGATGCCTACCGCAATTGTAGGCAAAACTTTAGGTGAAATAATTCCTAATAGACCTCGGCCAATAAGCCCGGAAGACTCTCTTAATGTCATGACGAAGAAACGTAACCTGAGCTAAAGCTACCCTAGGCGAGTCCAAAAAACCGATATATGATAGGTCTTATTAATTCCCTAATAGAGATGCAGGGTGATCCATGTATTCACCAAAAATTTTAATTGCTAATAACTTTTGAAGCAACCAGTATATTCGGTTGATAGTACTTGTAACGTATAATAACCTTTCACAGGTCGATCGATTTATATTTGAATTCCTGAAAAATTCCGGATCCGTATCCGAAAAATATGGGACTTCTTCCAAGCTGAGATTCATCAGTATATTAAAAATTTTGAATTTGTTTGGGATATTTGTAAAGAGCAGAAAATTCTCTATGGGGCCCAGTAGATTTCATTCTCCCGCACGTGATTTTGCTCAGAGAAAGCTTCTGGGAAAGATCCAATTGAATGTTAGAATTCCAATAATTTCGTAGAAAATAAGTTCATTGCATAGATATAAATACCAAAGACCTATTATTCTATGGACGTCTTTTTAGAGAGAGACTGTGGACATGCGAATGAGATGGAGTAATTTATCCGGCCTTCTATTTTGTTTGGACGCGGCCTACGATATTTAACAGGCCAGAATGTTGCTTCAAAATGCGACGTTGCCGGAACCCCCACAAAGGGTTGTACCAGGCTCAGAGTGTCACGACAGTTCTGTTTTGAAGCGTAATAATGTTATATAGTTCGCATCAGAAATTCGACCGAGAAACGTGTAAAAAGGTTTGTGTTTTTTTCGTGTACGTGTGATCGGTTTTTCAATCAATAAATAAAGTGAAAATAAGTGTTGCAGTTGCAAGAACAGTGTGTATCGGGTTTGTGATTGAATTTTTCGACTTCATATTCGGAAGGAATATCAACAGGAAGGTTTTTCATTTTAATATTTATTAAAATTTCATTTGGAAATCTTCTATTTAAGTATTATGCCTCGTACTTGTGCAGTGCCCGGTTGCAAAAGCAACTATAAATCTACTAATGAGAAGGTGTGGGTATTTAGATTTCCGAAAGATCCTGCGATGAGAAGAAAATGGCTTGACGCAATTCATAGAGAAAGTAGTTTTAAAGTCAACGATGACAGTGTAGTTTGTATAAAACATTTTGTAGATTCCCTCATATTGAGAAATAACTCTTATCCAACCGCCGAAGGTTCAGTTATTAATATACCCCGAAAAATTCCTAAATTAACTGATGATGCAATTCCTTTAATTTTTCCAAATCAATCAAGTTACATGACGTCTTCAGTTACTCCGAAAAGAACTGATCCTGAGGACCGAGACAAAAATTAGTTGTCCATTATGACAATGTTTACCCCGATTGGGACAAACAAGATCAGATCGATTCATTTTCCGACTTTTGTTGTAATTTCAAAGACAAGGCAATTTTCAATTTCTTTTCCAACGTTAAAGAAAATGACTTTGTTCAGTTCTACAATATAAATTTCGAGGGGGCATTTCCGAAAATATCATTGGGGTTCAAGATCTTGAGTAATTTGAGAATCGAAGTTGTATTTAGAGACGAAGTAAACGTACCCATTTCTAATTTCAAGTGATTATTAGGTGACAGGTATATTTGTGACTTTTTTTCCTCTTTTGATGTTCATTCACCTACTTTATTCGCTTCAGAAAGTAAAATAATTTGCATTCTGATTTTAATCTTCTGGAACTCAATACAACAGCTACCTCCTCGTGGTGAGTTCTGGATTATTTGCGATAAAATATTGAGAAATTATTCGCAGATAAACGAAATGCTCTTTTGTTTTCCTCCCTACAGATCTTTATTTAATTGTGAATTGAAATAAATTCGAAATTATATCGACAGTGCGAATTGCACAAGAAAACCATATTGGCGAATCCAACTACCGTTGAGGGCGCTGTAAATACTTGTTTTCTAGGTTCGAAATTTAACCACAAGTCTGAGTGGCGCTAGGGGTTTTTTCGTAAATTTTTGAATGACAACGGGATATTTATATCATTTTGTGAAATAAATGAATAGATTTTCATTTTAAGAGTGATTTAAAGGCTTTTTAAGATGGTAGTGTGTGTGAATGCATTTCTGATTGTACATTAAGTGTGGCGAACTCAGAAGAACAACTCGTTTTCACCACGAATGATGAAAAAATTGTATGCGAAGATATTTAAATTACTTGTAGGAACAATTATTTTGGTCAAATGAATATGTTTTACACTTGTTGGGATTACTCAAATGACGTAGAATAATATATTTGAAAGTATTTCCTAGATCCATGAGATTCTGCAGAATTCGTAAATGAATGGTACTACCTCGAAGTGATATCCAATTGAAGCAGAATCATTCGTGCTGCACACAAGTTCAGATGAATCCGTTGAATTTGGAAACATACGACTTCATTGTTTATTAAAGTTTTCCCAAATCATTTTTGAAAGTGGGTGCTCCCTTTCATGAAGATTACGAACAAAATTTGGTTGAGAACATTTCATTTAATCATTTCTTCAATCATATGTTGCAAAATGAATAAACGATTCTGAAATTTTTTCCAGTCTTTATTTGTGTTTTGTTTGTAATTTTAAAATGTAAATTGTATATATCTTTCATCACACAATATTAAGATAACAATCAATTATAGATAAAATATTTGTTTATAATGGAAAATTTGCCAGAGATGACACCAAAAAGTCAGAAGAGATGTACATACATCTCTTCTGACTTGGCAATCACATGATTGCCAAGTCAAAGTGAAATGACTAAAACAAAATGCTGACATAAACATAGAACAAACCTTTGAAAATTTATAATTGTTTGAAAACTCATAGGGTCGGTTACACAAAACTTCGATTGCACCGTTAAATTAATTGGAGCCAACGCAATTCGTTGAAATTTCAAAACGAGTGATTCGATTGGTTCGAATTTACATAAGGTTTTTAAATCGTACAATTAAAGCTTTGTGAAACCCGCCCATAATCTTTCAAACCCAGTGTTTGCAAATTCAGTCAAGGAGTTCAATTGTTTCTTATTTTAAATGGCGTTAACAAAATTTCACATCAAATCACTAGTGTTCACTTGTTCCATTGTCTTCAGATACTTCCTCTGCATTTTCAAATCTCACAGATTGCATTTTGAATAGCACATGCACAGCAGATTGTTCCTCTTTACTCAAAGCAGACAATATTGCAGCATTTTTTTCTTTGATTTACACACCACTTTTAAAATCATGGAAATGAGTACATTGAGTTGTTGATTGAGAAATTATATGTTTATCCCTAAGAGTATCATTCCTGGATTCTCTCCTCTATTTATGTTGGGCCATACAAGCCCTATTCATTTCTTCTGGATATTAACTACGTCGCAAGTTTCGAGAAGTCACAGCAGTAGCTTCAAGTTCAGGAGCTTTCATTTGCTGAAATTTTGAAGCTGAAAAGATATATAAATAAATATTATGAATTATTCACAAAATTTTTTACAACAGACCTATGACAAGATTATCAATCCTAAAATGATGAGAGAAAACAATCATTTTTCCCATCTTCAATCTTCTCACCCAAGC
Source organism: Hippodamia convergens (assembly GCA_038502775.1). NCBI lineage: Eukaryota > Metazoa > Arthropoda > Insecta > Coleoptera > Coccinellidae > Hippodamia > Hippodamia convergens. The sequence goes on along the minus strand of CM076607.1, from coordinate 131,850,348 downwards.
TTCTCTTCTTTCAATATATCAAGGGCATTATAATTCATTCACTCATGATGAAAATATTATTCCACTAGCCAATATTATTCAAATGAATCTTTTTATTTCTGCTCAGCTTCAATATAGCTCCTAACCTGAAATTTAACACATGAATTTGAGAATAATCTTATATATGTTAACTTATAATTCTCGTATAAATACCTTTCGATAGTTTCTCAGCATCAATTCTACTATTCAGAAAACCTAATAATTACACCAATCTTCGTATATTAAACGAAAATATCACTAATTTATATTAAAAACCATGTATTTTGAACGGGATTACTCCGAAGTATACTTGTTTTCTTAGGGCGATATTTCGCCGCTAGAGGGAGTTTAGATTTTTGGATTCGCCAATACTTTGTATATCTACGGGTGCCACTAGACACGCTGCTGGTAACAACGGCAACGTCTTACCTTCCGGCCTGTTAGATTTAGTAGGCCGTGCCTCAGCCCATTCCTTCTCACTCTTTTTATGGATGAAATCATATAGACGTATATCCATGAAGATGGGATACAGATTGAGTGGCAAACCAGTAGGCCGTGGTTTGGAACATATGATTTTGACAATGCCCGAACTGGGTACCTCTCTGTTCGTTTCATGGGATCTGCATAAGTCCTTCCTTCTCTTAGGTATATTGAATGGGATTTCTTTAGAACAGTCACGTGATAATGAGTTCATGTGTAAAAAGTCAATGATAAATACATATCTATATCTATGGTTCTGTGATATTAGTATTCTGTGGTCGGTGATGGATTCTATGATTTTATAGATTATATAGGATATCACAGAAAAAACTTTGATGTAGCGCCGGTAGCGGCAAAAATTAATTTGAGAAAGAAGGGCAACATTCGGTGATACGGGCAAGACGGCAACTCATTATTGAAAAATCGAAATACCGGATAAACCAAATGAATGTTAAACATCTTGGGATACCTACGATTTATTGATATTTTTCCAATTAGAACTTATTGATTGGTACACCCCGAAGAATCGTACAAGAGTCTCTTTTCTTTCATATACCCAACTGATGAACCTTCTTTAAAATGGTAACTATATTGGTCATAGCTTCAACATTCCCCTCATTACTTTTTTTTAGTCCAAGGCTGTATTGAAACCCACCAGGAGAAAAAATTCTAAGTCAACAACTCCTAATTCAAAAAAAATTCAAATCAACTGTAGATCAAAATGATCTCACTACTGATACGGAAGTTTCTCTGCACGACATACCCAAAGAGGAAGGTACTATTAATGAAAAACTGACCGAGAATCTCATTGAGAAAGCTGAAGAATTACAAGAAGATAAAACAGTTACTGATGATAAGAGTGAGGTTGATGAAAAAGCAAGGACACCAGAGAGAGAAAAAATTTTGGAAAATGAAAAAGATAAGGCAAAGTCACCAACGAAATTAGAGGAGGGAGCGTTTTTTGACGATGATGATGATAAAATAATAGAGCAAACACATCATATAATCATTCCTTCTTATTCAACATGGTTTGATTATAATTCTGTAAATGAATTGGAAAAAAGAAGCTTACCGGAATTTTTCAATAGCCGTAACAAGTCTAAAACACCAGAAGTTTATCTGGCTTATAGGTAAAAATTAAGAATGCACTGTTAACTGTTAAATTAGAATATTTTTTTCAGGAATTTTATGATTGATACTTATCGCCTAAACCCTACTGAATACCTCACAAGTACAGCATGTAGGAGGACCCTTGCAGGAGATGTTTGTGCAATAATGAGAATTCATGCCTTTTTAGAACAATGGGGATTGATAAATTATCAATTAGAAAGTAATAGCAAACCTTCAGATATGGGTCCCCCTCCAACATCACATTTCCATGTGTTATCAGAAAGTCCATCTGGTTTACAAAATGTAAGCTCCCCAAAAAATTTAATTTGTGATTCAAAAAAGATAATGCTCGATTTGGATAATCATTCATCAGAGAGAAACATAAACATTGGTCAACTAGGATTAAAATTGGATCAGTACTCTAGTAAAACTAAGAAACACTGTAAGGCTTCACGCGAAGCAATGAGATGTTGGACAGAGCAAGAAACCCTACTACTTTTAGAGGCTATTGAAATGTTCAAAGATGACTGGAATAAAGTTGCAGAGCATGTTGGTTCGAGGACGCAAGATGAGTGTATATTACATTTCTTAAGGCTTCCGATTGAAGATTCATTTTTAGATAAACTTCCAGCGGGTCCACTAAATTTTCAGCCCATTCCGTTCAGCAAGTCAGGCAATCCTGTTCTGTCTATTATAGCATTTCTAGCATCCATTGTAGATCCTAAAGTAGTCTCAGTTGCGACAGAAAGTGCTATTAAATTATATGATAGAATGAAAGATGAAGAAATTCCACATCAAGTAGTAGAGGACCACTTGAAGAGAATTAGGGAGTCAAAATTTGAGGGCACATTTGACCCTACCTTCAGATTGGAGGAAACTGGTATTTATGGAACTTCTCCTAATGAATGCACAGAAATGGATGTAGACACAGATACCTTTAAAGGAAATGAAGATACTCCTGTCATCAAAGTAGAAGGGGATAGTCAAAAAGATATAGAGAAGGCAGCAGTTCAAGCTCTTGTAGCAGCTGCACTTAAAGCCAAGAAACTAGCAGATGTAGAGGAACAAAAAATGAAAGGACTCATACAGCTCCTCATTGAAACACAAATGAAAAAGTTCGAGTTGAAATTGCAGCAATTTAAAGAACTTGAATTGATGCTTGTCAAAGAGAAGGAAACCTTAGAATATCAAAAGCAGCAGTTAATTACAGAACGACAAAGTTTTCACTTAGAACAATTAGAGGTTGCAGAACAAAGAGCCAAACATCAAGCTCAGTTAAAAATCCATCAATTGAGTGAATGAGTTCAAATTTTAGTTAATGTTCTTCTATTGACATAAAGTTGATGTTGCATATCTCTAAATAATTGTCATATGATTTTTATTCATGTGATTGTTTGTAGAAATATACTATATAAATCTCAATGGTTAATACAGCAAAGATGAAGTCTCTGATGAAGTGCTGGTATCATTAAAATGTATAAGAATGATGCAATTGTTTCTTGAAGTTACTTTACACTTTTTATTTTGTTTTTATATGTAGTTGATGAACATCATTAAGTGCACAGAATGTATTTAAGTTTCTTACTTTCTTGTTCTGTATACCTTCCTTTTTTCATTGATAATTTTGTCTTTTTCTATTCATTTCAAGAAGTTATTTATTTTTTGTTAATATTCATAGGGTGAATATTATCTCAATTAATTTATTATTTATTCAATTCCAATAACTGTATGTTATAGATATAACTGTCAATTCTTTGGATATTTGTATTTCAAGGCTGAAAATAAAGATAATTTGAAAAAATTACTTTTTCTTTCGGTACACTGAAGCTAGTTTCTTCTGAAGTTTTACATATTACAAAAATTCTTAACCAATATGTAATTCAAAGAATCATATACAATATAAGTATACCTATACAATAATATATTTCATGAACTTTTCTTCGAGCTACTACTAGTTATAACCTACAACATGAAGAAACACAAAATGAAAAGTAGCATGAAGCATTGTAGTGGACAAAGATTATCAGATTATGGGGCCCACAGACTTCGTGCATTTTCATCCGTTCGAATCGTGGTGTGTGGCGAACACTGTCGTCGGTAATACCTGTCGGCTCTTGATATTTGGAACGGCGATTCGAACGGATGAAAATGCACGAAGTCTGTGGGCCCCATTAGACTGGATAAAGCTTAGAAATCATGATTTCCAAACTGTGGTACCTATACGATGGTGGTCCGTCTCTGTATTGTTCTTGATTCCCAATGGAAATTACGTCATTCTCAACTCAAGGTGTTCTATTTGCTATATTTTGTTCGTGGTGAAACGATGATTGTTTTTCATGAATAAATTATCAAGAATTTTACAATGGCGTAAGTTCCAGATGATTCTTATAATATTTTCTCAATAAAAACTTTCAGGTTGTCCTTCATGATAATATTTATTGTCGTCATATTTACATTATTCACCTATTTTATATGTTGTTATGGCGCAGCAGGTTCGTTCGTACACCTAACCAACAAATTGGCGTTATTGATTTTTTTTATTGATTTTCAGAAGAGAAAAAAAGAAATAGATTTGAAACAAACTATCCAAGTAATTCATTTGGGAACAATGTTTGGTTACCCAATGTTTATGTTCCGCCTGTTAATTCAAGTGCATACAGAAATCCAAATCCTGGTAACATAGGATTCATTGTGAATACGGATGGTAATACTTTATTTTATTGTTTTTCTGAAGTGCCCTGTAAGATTGTTAATTTGGGAGTCTACGAAGATCTTGATTCTTATTATTTTCAGAACCAACAAGAGTTATCCCCCAGTAGGAATGAGCCCAAATAGTCATAATATTTATAGTACAGAAGATATCACTCCATATCCAGCAGCTCCAGTTCCTTACCCTGTTGTGGATTCAGATGCTTTTCCCAGACCTGAATTAACAGCTTTGAAGCCATCAGCTCCAATTGAAGACACTACATTACCTCCTTCATATTACGAGGCCACTAGAACAAATAAACAATATAAGTATTGAGCTGATGAGAAGTATGCTAATAAAATTTTGTTAATTCTATTTAGCATGCCCCATCTCCGATTTTAATGATTTCTATTTTTATTAGAAATTGTGTATTGGTCAGAAGACCCTTTCCAAGAGAAATCTTGGAAATCTATAATTTTTTATAAATCTTCACTTCATGCCCCCCTGTGATTTTGATATTCTTTTCTGATATTTACAATATTCTTAACATTATCATTTTGAATGTGAACATCTGAAAGAAGGTGAAATATAAAATTTTAATTTTTCTGTAAACATGAAAAATACTTTTTTTTGGTAGCCTTGAGGTAGGAAAAAAGCTCAATAGCCTAGCCGCCGGCATCGGCCAGTTCATAAAGGTATCAGCAAGAGTTGGACTTTAACAACCATCTATTTATTTATTATTATTCTGAACAGTTGTCTTTGTGGCTAAGTTCAGCCTTCTGGCTGGTAACTTCGACCGCAAGGATCTTCTGTCGTTAACCTATCTCGTTTATTTAAATCCCAAGGAGGCCGTCAATGGCATTGATGAACCCAACGATATCCTTAGGAGCCTTAGCTGTTACTTCATGAGGATCCAGAACCGACTTTCCCATGGTTCTTAGTTCCGCCAGCTCTGGACACTTGCATACCATGTATTCAGCCGTTTCTTTCTCTGATCCACATAGCCTGCAGGTTTCATCTGCTGATTTTCCCATGCGATACAAAAGATATTTGTATCGACAGTGTTCCGTCAGCAGACCATCTGAAAAATCAACTTCAGCTGCTTGGCTGGAAGCCCAAGGACTCCGATTCTATCCAGGCAAATTATTTTGGCCGCTTGTACACCAACCGATATGCTGAAGAACTTTATAGTATAGTATATTTTTCGTTGTAAAGAGGGACTATTCACTGTGTGACTCCCCGTTCCTTATGGCCTCCCTTCTTGGATACGGAACTATGGTCCTGAGTAGATCCTCAGAGATGTCTGGGACGACTCTCTACTTTCCCTTATACAAGGTACAGGTAGAGAGTCAATGTCCCAGGCTTCTTTGAGAATAGAGCTATGAGAGTTCGGTATTGACAGAATACTAATATTACTCATTGGGTCATCCCATCCGAATATTCAAGGTTTCCAATAAAGTCCTAGTACTCTGAATGGAGTCCTAACTTGCAGCTTGGGTCCGGCCCCTGAACTGTTTCAGTCTCAGGGCTTAGGCAAAGTCAGCCTATTTGTTCTAGCGATGCTAGCTTGAATGTGGTGTTTACAATAATCTACGAGTCTGTCCAAACACTCGTGGGGTCAATCGAGCCATAAACCGATTTCAAGCGAATAACCAGTAATGACCGCGGTTATCTACGGTCCTGCCTGCGGTTATCTACGGTTATAGCCTTCAGCGATATTCCTTGTAAAATGATTATAACCGACAATGACCGAAGTCGCTTGAATGCAGTTGGTCCTAGGTGGTAATTACCAATGAGGACCAGGTTATTCGCTTGAAATCGGTTATAGTCACCATGGCTTTCTCTCATGCGCTCATCACTCAAAGCCTAGGCTTGCTAGCTCGATCTCTGGTGACTCCTCTCGACTGGCCCTGGAATTAGGAAGGATTCGGGTTCGTGTTGTCAGCTCTTGCTGCTTTGTTTTTTAATTGGGCATGTCTTCTACTTTTCCTTCGATTCTTCTCGGTGCCTTGGGCTTCTTCTGAAACACACTTAACCTATTTTGTTAGGGCATAGACGTCTTTAGAAGGCTATGGTTAGGGGGACGTAAGGAAAGGGGATCTGGTCATTTTTTGTTTCATTCCTTAAAACATGGTCTCAGGATTCACCACAACTACTTAAGATCGCAAACCTCGACAAGGTTATGACTAATCATGCGAGAACCATGATTAATCTATCTCTCGCTATCTGAACTTGAATTCGCCCAAATTTTGTACAGACACATCCTAGAGAAAGTAAAATTCATTTTATATGCTACAACTCCCTTTTTGATTTTCCTAACCTCATCACAGCTTAATCCAAAGTAAAAATCTATATAACCTAACATAACCTGATTTTTGTCAAAACATTGATTGAAAATATCCAATATCAGAGGGGAGGAGCTAGAAGAGCCAAAATTTTAATTAAATGCAGTTGTATCCAAATTAAAAAAAAAGAATATATATGTGATATCCACTCAGCAATGGTAATCTTTTATCACAAGACGATTTATCGTCAACAAGTCAAATTTTATATATGTAGTATGTTTGATACTGGATACATTGTATATGCAAAGATTCAAAATATTCCTTTTTTGAATGAAGCCATCCAGTTGTGTTGTGAGCTTTGTTTATTGTAAGTTGAACATGTTTTTTATATTACATGTTTTTCCATGAATTTTTTCATTATTTAATTTATCTAATTTTCAAACTACATTCTCAATAGTATTGAGAATATGCAGGGCCGTCGAGAGGGTGGTAAAGGCGGTACAAAAAACCTGGGCCCGGGCTCTAGGGGGTCCCAGGGCTTGAGCCTTGAGAAACTAGAATTTTCCATTCATAGTTATAAACACATAAAAAAGGGATCGCGACTTCCATCAATATTACCCGACAAAAATATTCACATTGGAAGATTGATAAATGTGGGTGATTCTTCATGAAAGAAATTCTTTGGTTCCACAATCTTCACTTTTATTATCGTTAAATTGTTATGACATAAAAAGACCGGAAATTACAATGATTATTTCTATATTTTAACATTGTAGCTTGTATCTTCAGAAGACTTGAAAATCAGAGCCGGATTAGCCATGAGGCAGATTAGGCGATTGCCTAGGGGCCCCACATCAGTTAGGGGCCCCGTGCCCTATACAAGAGAAGAAAAATTCTGTTGATGGTTGAAAAGGGGGCCCAAAAATTGGTCTGCATAAGGTCCTTCAAAAATTGCACTGCCTAGGCGGCCCCACATGGTTATATCCGGCTCTGTTCAAAATGAGACTACTTCAAAAAATTCCCAATACTTGTTGTCAAAAAATTTAGATTTTGGGACCAATGGACACCTTTTTTCTCCTTTCTCACAAGAATGAAATATTGCGTACTGTTCTGCCTTGCTCATTTTCTTATTGTTCCTATGGTATTTCGTTATGGTTTGAAATAATAAAATAGGTATATGAATACATACTACATATATCTACCGAATGAAAATCCAATTCAGATTATGGAAAAAATTCATATAAGGCCAGACGTCCCACTCTTATTTACGAAGTTTCTGTAAATTTAAATTTTCATTGGTGTTCATACTCTTTCGACGATTTCCATGTGTTCGATGTGTTATTTAGTTTAATAAAGTGTTCCAGCTCGATTTTTCCATTTTTCTCGACTTCTGTTTTCTTCTCATGTAATTTTTATTGATTTGAAACATTTTATTTGTGAACGAGGATGATCCCATCAAAATGTTCTATGACACAATGACCTTGTTATATCAACTGAACAAATGAATACCTTTTTATCCGCTAGTTTCTGAAAGGCCGATCAACGTAAAAATGAACTAATCAGCTGTCAAATCCCTGGTCAAGTGCCATTTGAGTTGCAGAAATTATGGTTAAAAAAGACTGTTTTTCGACGGCTGGACCATTCGTTGTTTCAGCGGCTGAGAATTTCGGCTGTTCGACGGATTCGGTGCAACGCAGATAGTCGGTTGTGAAGAAAATATCTAGTCGAAGCGGTAAGAAAGCTGGATATCGCTGGTATCGAAAAATGTCGGGGAATGTCCTGCATCTGTTTTCTTGCGATCTTTATGCGCGTTTGTATTACACCTATCAAGGGAAGCTAATTTTACTTCCCAGAAAATGCGTGACTTCGTCAGATCTGCTCAAGTAGCATTGTAACGAATTAGAGGTTTTCGTTAATTCGACTTAGGATCGGTGTGGTTACTTCGATTTCGTTTCAGTTTGACTTGAAGAATTTTTTGGTGATTTTCGTCGACTTTTTTTTTAGCCAGACTTGGAGAATTTTTTCTCTCGAGCTTTTCGCCACAATAGTATCCCGCAGATACTTGGATTGATCATCTTTTTGGTGCATATTTATTTATTGATTGCTACCTTCTACCGGTCTTGATATGATAGCTTATGCAGCGAAGATACCATTGTAACTTTTAAGGGCAGCTTAAAGAAAGAAATTCATCAGAATGCTTTGAAAGGATTGGAAATTGTTTTCGCAATGCTTTGTCCATTTTCTGTAATTTTGAAGACGCAATAGATCTAGTGCGTGAAATGCTACTTTGGTGATCGGGAACTGATTTTTTTAACGAGGCGCGGCCGAGTTAAAAAAAAATAGTCGAGATCACCAAAGTATTTAGCGCATGAGATGCAAACAAAATTTTTTCTACAAACGCTAAAAATATTGTTATAAAATAAGTAAGATGCTTAGCTTTATATGAAAAATAGTATTGAAATGGCTTAAACTGTTTTTCCAAACCAAGTAATTACTGTAACTATGAAAATAAAATGGCATTTGTTGACAATTATTTCGAAGTGACAGTTCTTGATAATTATTTTGGAATGACTTTTAATTCGCGTCAATTTCGTGCTTGATATTTATAACTGTAAAATACCGGAGAGATTACCGGAGAAATCGAGGCGCCAGTATGAAAATACATATCAGTAATTTGAAGAGTGATGTGAAGCAAATAAAGCCATAAAAATATCCGAAAATGTGTAAGAAGCTGAAGTCTTCCCCGTTATGGGCAATATATTCTATATTGAAAGCAACACTCAATGTTAAAGAAAACGTGGATTTTAAGAAATTTACCAAGGTGGTTCCATATTTGAAAAAATTGTCAGTTGGAAACCGTCCTAAGAAATCTAAGGTATTTGTTAGAATGAGATTATTCGAATATACACTCCTGCTTGTTTTATTAGTTACCTTATAAAACATTATGACAGTAGTAGATTTTTCATATTGAATGTCAATCAGTCAGAATTAAAATACTTGTTCGAGTTGATTATTTCTTATGGAATAAACTGTGTACTCTATCTTGTTACTATTAGAGTATTGACTAGAGAGGAAGTTGAACAATTCATTAGAGAGGCAGATGATGAAACCTATTTTGTTGGTCAAAGTAGATTTTTGATTATTGTTTTATGTGTTTATTAAATTACTGATTTCGTTTTAGATTGTTTTAATACTGGGTATTCTGGGTCCTTGTCGCCGTGAGGAACTCACTAAAATGACGGTTGATGACATAGAAGATAAAAATTCCATTTTGATTGTTAAAGTACACGATACAAAAACGAATATACAACGAATTTATATGGACATTTACCGAAAATATGCGGCTCTTCGTCTAAGTTGCTACCATCAGTCACCGATTGTTTTTGAAGTATCAAAATAAGAAATGTTTAAACCAAGTTGTTGGAATAAATAGTATTGGGAAGATGCCTAGCTTAATAGCGAAATACCTAAAATTACCAAATCCTGATCATTGTTTTCGGAGAACATCAGCCACACTCCTTGCTAATACGGGGGCCGATATATATGTGTTTTGAAGCGACATGGATGATGAAAATCTTCGACTATGGCCGAAGCAGGATACGTGGAAGATTCTGTCAACAATAAAATTAAAATATCAAATAAAATTTTAGACTGAAATTTCAGAATCATCAAGGATCAAGTGCTGTCACCACTACGGCAGTTGCTTACAAATCAAAAATGGATAGTCTTCCAACTACCAAAACTACGATATCACGAACTGAATCTAAGTTATCTGGTTTAGGAATAAATACTGCTTATTAGTGCACTGGCTGCACCATTAATTTTAACATTGTAAATGATAAATAAAATAATTAGGTAGTGTTAAATTTTCTCACAATTTGAAAGCCTTAATTATTTTTATACATTAATAAATGATTGATTTTTTGGATTTTTGCTTGATTGAGGAACATAAAGGTCAAAATATAAATATCCCTTATAGTTTACATGTGTTACACGGTGTCATGGCAACGAAGGAAAATGAAAAAAAGGTCACTTCTCGTTTTGTTGTCAATGCGCGAATCTTGCCATTTTTTGAAGTTTGTAGAAAAAAGATTTATCTCATTTTCCCCTAAAGTAACTAGGCAGCCAGAATTTGAGTCGAATATTTCCCTTCTGTCAAAAACTTCATGTAAATAGAATGCAATTATCGAAAATTACAGCGATAATTGCATTGTAGGAGCGAAAGATCCCTGCGATAATTGCACTGCTCGTATCCATAGCAATGTCATGAAATATTCCCCTGAATTACACTCGTGCATCAAAATGACCTGAGAATTCTGCATTCCAGCGTGTTGTCTTTGAAAAACTGCATTCGGTCATTTTCATTTTTGGAGAAAGAGCCCGACACCGAAGGTGGAGAACTCATGCAGTTTTTAGACAACACGCTGTCATGCAAAATTATCGGTAATTTTGATGCACTTGTGCAATTACTTCCGATAATTCTCATGAAGATCATTTTATTGTAACTGAGTTGATGAAGTATTTATTCGGGGTTCTTATCGATCTACAATAAATAGAAAGTCATAATAATAATACCTTTATTTTAGATTATATTACAATCCAATGACTGTGCAAACGAAATTTATCAAACGAAGAAACTGCAAATTAAATACTCTCTCTTCAGTCATCTGACATCCAATGGTGGCCATTATCATGTCTAGCACGGAATTCGACGTCGGCAAAATTTCTTGCAATCTTTCCATGGAGGTTCTACCTCCATGAATCTTTCGTTTCAGCACGGAATTCGTGCCGGCTATAGTTCATGCGCAAGTGCTTTCAATCATATGTTTAACCTTCACTGATGGTTTTAACTTTCGTTATATGATTTTCTGTTGAAGATCTCTGTAATCTGTGAATTCGAACCAGTCATACATAAATAATCCACAATTCTTTCTCTTTTTGTTTTCAGTTTTATAATAGTTATCCCATACTAAAACAGATTAGCTACAAACTTCTTAACGCATGCGTTCAATTGAAGTTCGAAGTTTATTGTGAATGGTAAATTATGTGCCAAGATTCGTCCCGAAATGCACTTCAGCCTGCGAATTGATTACCGATGCCAATGCATCTTCATGCTCTTTTCAAGATCTTCATCGAGCCGGCAAAAGCTCTATGGTTTGTCTGAGCCTGGGTCAGGTCCGACCTTATTGTAGTTTTGAAGGACCAACAATTAATTGTGGAATCAGAGGATCCCATAAGTACCGTAGCCATTCAGATTTATAACCATACAAACAACATGAATGGAAAAGGCGAAATACATGGCAAATGGTTTTCAGTCTTGGACAGGACCTGAGTCAAGAGAGAGAAATATCAGACACGTCAACGCAGGCCATTCCCTCCACAAGAAAAGCTATGAAAAGCTCAGGATTGAACCCTGCAACAGAGGGGTCGGTTACTCGACGCTCAAGTTATAGGTACATATAAACCTCCCAGCTAACAAATTTCGGTCGCAGGGAAGTTGTGAGGAATTCACATTGTGTATGTTCGACTTCACAATGTTGATTCAAAAAGTGGCCAAATGGCCACAAGTACTTACTGGAGAGTGCTTAATGTCCGCAACATTGCATAGCGCGGGTAATTACGCAGTACATAGGTACCATAGGCAACATTGGTTGCATTCTCCGAACGAAGATTTTACCACCGCTCCGCTACCGCTACCTAGCATAAATTGAAAGCGCTCCCAAAATGCCTGCTTCTCCAGAACGTGTTGAGTTTATAGCGTATGTGCCACCGGACGATTCCGCAACAGTTGCACAACTGTTACGTTTGGTGAATGCAACCATTGCTACTTCGGTTTTTGGAGATATTATTTAACGAAATAAATTACTGAAATCGAACTTCCATCAAAGTTATATTTAAGTTTAAATTGAGAATTACGTCGTCGTCAATTAGGCTATGGAATTTTGAACGTCAATGTTCCGCATTCCACGTCTGAACCTAGTTCAGAACATTAAACCTTCAAAATTTCATAGCCTACTTGACGACGAATTTTTTTGTTCTCGTTTTAATTGTTTTTTGTTATATTGGGTGTTTATCGGTATTTATGATATTTTCAGTTAATTAGTAAATGTTGATCTTTTTTGTGAAAGAAATTCAAATGATTGTGATTGCTAATAGATAAAAATTATTTTTGATTGGATAGTGGGATTGGAATTTATGATATTTACTGATGAAAGAGCAGTATTGACAACTACTTTTGTTTTTTAGGTTCATTTCTCGATGAAATGGGAAAAAACTTTTGTTCTTTTTATTTAATTTCATTAATCGAATATTCTTACAATCTATTAATCAATTCATCCTTTTTAACCCGAGGCATAAGCAAAATATTTCAACAATCATTGATAAACTATCAAAATATTTCACTTCACGATCATAATAAAATATACTATGTACATTTATTGCGTTGGATCGGTAAATCATCTTTAAATATTACAAATTTGAACAGTCTTGTCGGTTGTTTTCAATGTAGAACTCTTTTGAGTGCCATAAGTCCAACTTTTTTAGTCTACAAATCCGGAGTATTAGATTTTCTTCTGACGTATTTGTTGAAGTAATCCGGTCTCCAGCATTTGCAAGATCCAGGAATAAGGAACCAATCGTAATAGAGTCTGACCTGGAAGCATCCCAGAGCATCTACCCCATCACAGTGAGTTGGCCTCGAAGTGGTTGTATGTTCCACAGGTGTTGCTTGAAGACCTGCTCTTTTATGTAGATACTGCTGATAGTTCTGTGGAAAATTATACAAATCTATTAGAGTGGTGAAATGAGTAAGCGTTAAAGTTAGATCAACTCGTGCAGTTAAGACCTTCAAACGATATACAGGAACAGGTAAAGGTGAAGGTATTATTGCTGACTATTTAGATACAGGTTCTTTATTTATTGGGAATAGCAGCAGTTAAATCAAATAGTACTCTTTTCTCTTCACTCGAGCTTTCGAGAAATTTATTGTCCCTTCATCAGGAGAACTGAATAAATACAATGGATAAATATAAAGACAAGGTTACAAGGATCTTACTCACGAATTTGAGGTTGAATTTCAAAGATGGTGTAGTTGCATGAAGGATTCAGAATGATGGGGTTAATTTACAGAAATCATAAGTGAATTGAATTTAGAAGTTAATGAAATTTCAATATGACATTATGAAAGAAAGTTATTTGAAATAATCGAATCACAAAAATTCAAAGGGTATGATTCTATGTAATGATGTTTGATGAACCTCTCTCAATGACTCGATCTGGTGGTTTCTTTCTGATTGAATCGATGTCCATCAGATTGAACTGAGTCTAATGTTCTTTTCTTGTCATTTTTTCAATGTCCAATATTTTTACATCATTCAAATCAGGTTGGTGATTTTCAGAATTAGCATGTATTGATAATGAACATGTATCTTTGTATGTTCTTATGTTACTCTTCTGAAGAGCGATTCTCTGTTTTAGTTTCGTCTTAGTTTGCCTAATGTAGCAGATTTATTCAAATCATTGATCGAATCTTTTACTCTTGTAAAGATTGATCTTATGGTTTTCACATTTTTTGTTGCTATTTTGAATTTATCAATATGAATTAGGCTTTTAATTCTATTTGTGAGATGTTCTTCATATGGTATAATTAAGTATTTTTTCTGTGTAGTTTCTTGTGTTGATTATCATTAATGTTCAATTCTATGTTATCTGGAATATTGTTTATTATTCGTCTTAACCATTTTTTTGGGTTACCATTCTTCAATAGGAGATCTTCTAATATTTTGAGATTTTTTTCTTTGAAGGAATTATGTGAAATTTTAGAAATTCAAGATTTCAGGTTCTTTACTACATTAATTTTCATTTTGATAGGATGATATGAAGACCAATTCAAGTATCTTTCTGATGACATGGATTTCCTGTACCAATCTGAAAGTTATCTATTATTTTCTCTGATAACTAAGATGTCAAGAAATGGTACGGAATTATTATTTTCTGTCTCAGCGGCGAATTGTATTTTGGGATTGAGTCGGTTCATTATATTTGATCTGCTGGTATTGCTGTAATAATATCGTCCATAAATTTCTTCAGGAATGGAACTCGAAATGGCAACTTGGGTAGAGATTTTTTTAATACAAAATCTAATACATATACTGTTATTATTTTTGAAACATAGATGAATTCAAAATAGTAATCATCGAAATGAATACCATTTTCAATTCCCAGTGACAAAATCTAATATCATTTCTCCAACCTCATGATAAAAAATCTCTGAGCCTGGAAATTGAAAATGGTATTCATTTCGATGATTACTATTTTGAATTCATCTATGTTTCAAAAATGTTCTCGTAAAGGCAAAGAATTTTCTTTTTCTTAAAAAAATACTGTTGTTATTGGTGATACTGATGATCCCATTGGTGTACCTTGTTTTTGTTTATAATATGTTCTATTGAATGAAAATATGGTTGTGTCAAAAAAAAATCTGATAATTCTCATGAAATTTTGTTTACTTATGGGACAATAATCTTGAATATTATTCCAATTGTCGTCAATACTCTCTTCTGCCATAGAACATAGAATTCATTATTGAAATTGTATGCTTTGGTTAAGATATCTTTGATGAATTCAGCTAACTTACAATTTGGTGAATCTAGAGAAGCTATAATTGGTCTTAAATCTAAATTATTCTTATGAATTTTTGGGAGTCCATAGAATTGTGCTGCATTACCTTTGTAGTACATCAACTGTGATGCTAGTTCTGCATTCAGTTGGCCTCTTTTCTTAAGTTCTGAAACCAGGTTATTTGCTTTAAGTTGTGTACTATGACTTGGATCTTTGCTAAGTCTTTGATAGTTTTCCTTATTATCTAGTTGATTTTGGGCTAATCGATTGTATTGATATTTTTTCATGATCGTAGTGACAGTTCCTTTGTCTGATTGAATAACGATCAATTCCGGATGTTCCTTCAAGAAAATTCTTGTTTTTTGAAACATCTTGAGTAAATATGAATTGTTTACATGATCTCCATTCATCAAATTAGTGATAATATTGATGAATTTAGATGTTAGTATATCTTTTCTTTTCTGTTCTTCTATAGAATCAGTCACCTGATTTATTGCTGAAAGTAGATTAGGAATCTTTATATCATATTTGTTAGGTGGCAAACAAAATTTAGGTCCTAATGATAAAATTGTGGAAATTTCTTGGGGAATTTCTACGTCAGATAAATTTTTCAACCAAGATTGTTGTTTGACAATGATCTCTCTTTGCTCATTCCTCAACTTGTTAAATTTATTAATATTAATGACTCTTGTTTGGTGAAAAATCTTAGTAGATTTAATTCTAACTTTAGGGGAGAATACCAGCCAATCACTTTCTGATAGATGAATTGAAACTTTGTCTCTGAGAGAGGTCTGTCTACATTCAAGGTATAATAAATTTTTGTGAGTAATATCTATTTCCAGATTAATAGTCATTGAGAGAAGTTTATCTAACATCATTACATAGAATCATACTCTTTGAATTTTTGTGATTCGATTATTTCAAATAACTTTCTTTCATAATGTCATATTGAAATATCATTAACTTCTAAATTCAATTCATTTATGTCTGTAAATTAACCCCATCATTCTGAATCTTTCATGAAACTACACCATCTTTGAAATTCAACCTCAAATTCGTGAGTAAGATCCTTGTAACCTTGTCTTTATATTTATCCATTGTATTTATTCAGTTCTCCTGATGAAGGGATAATAAATGTCTCGAGAGTTCGAGTGAAGAAAAATGAGTACTATTTGATTTAACTGCTGCTATTCCCAATAAATAAAGTACCTGTATATATATATATATATATATATATATATATATATATATATATATATATATTGTAGAAAATTTTTCTCGACCATATAAAAATTAACAAAAATTTAGTTATCGGGTATGTGGTCAATTTTCTTTCAAACAGTCAAAATGATCTGCGATTATCTTTATTCTCAATATTTCGTTGACCGTTGTCAACTTCCTCAGGAGAAACTGTAATACATGAAATGTAAATTCGTGGACAATACAAGAGAAAATGGCATTACTCACAAGATGTACAAAACACTAACTATTTAAAATGTAATCGCCATTGGTAATAAAATTTAATAAAACTACTCAGGACATCGGACAAGTGAACATCATTCATCAACAAGGTAAAACAATTTTTTTTCTTCCTTTCCCTGTACACACGGAATGTTCTTTGAAAATCTCACATCAACACCCTCTATGAGTTAACAATTGAACTAATTCAAACTATTCAAAATGCCACTGTAAATCACACTCATCTGGTCAGTATCTGATTTAAAGTTCACTGCATTTGGGTGTCTTCTAATCTGCAACATTTCCAAGAATAATCTATTTCTATAATTTGAATTTACCTCCAACACATTGATATCTTCAAACTCAAAACTGAAACTATGCCCCGTCTCCTGACAGTGTTTGACTAATGCGCAAGAGTTCTTTCCAATGCGGTAATCACTCCGATGTTGAGTGATTCTTTGTTTAAGCCATTGTTGCGTTTGACCCACATAACACCCATCACAATGTCGGCATGAAATCCTATATACTGTGTCAGTGCATAATTCTTTTGGTGTTTTTTCCTTTGTCTTTGAAAAAAGGTTTCCTACCTTCGCCAAATTATATTTCGCAAGTTTGATATTTTCAAACCTATTCAAAACCTTTGCTAAATGAGGCGTTAATTCCTTCACGAAGGGAATCTTTCTGAATTTGTGATTATCCGTTTGTTGTGTGGCTGTTATCGACGTTGACTCTCTTTTATGTATTAACCTGTTTAGGATATGTTTAGGGTAACCGTTATTGTGAAAAATTTCAAACAATTTTCGTAAGTTTTTCTTTATCAGCGATTCATCAGAGATATAACAAACTCTATTTTTTAATTCCTTCACCGTGTTTAATTTTTGACTGTAAGTATGCTGGGAATGAAAATTTATGAATCTGCCTGATGCAGACGGTTTTTGATACCAGTCAAGAATGATCTTATTATCTCCATCTCTTATTACACGTGTATCTAAAAAGGGTAGGCTGTTGTCACTTTCTATTTGAGATTCACGATGGAAATAGAAAGTGACAACAGCCTACCCTTTTTAGATACACGTGTAATAAGAGATGGAGATAATAAGATCATTCTTGACTGGTATCAAAAACCGTCTGCATCAGGCAGATTCATAAATTTTCATTCCCAGCATACTTACAGTCAAAAATTAAACACGGTGAAGGAATTAAAAAATAGAGTTTGTTATATCTCTGATGAATCGCTGATAAAGAAAAACTTACGAAAATTGTTTGAAATTTTTCACAATAACGGTTACCCTAAACATATCCTAAACAGGTTAATACATAAAAGAGAGTCAACGTCGATAACAGCCACACAACAAACGGATAATCACAAATTCAGAAAGATTCCCTTCGTGAAGGAATTAACGCCTCATTTAGCAAAGGTTTTGAATAGGTTTGAAAATATCAAACTTGCGAAATATAATTTGGCGAAGGTAGGAAACCTTTTTTCAAAGACAAAGGAAAAAACACCAAAAGAATTATGCACTGACACAGTATATAGGATTTCATGCCGACATTGTGATGGGTGTTATGTGGGTCAAACGCAACAATGGCTTAAACAAAGAATCACTCAACATCGGAGTGATTACCGCATTGGAAAGAACTCTTGCGCATTAGTCAAACACTGTCAGGAGACGGGGCATAGTTTCAGTTTTGAGTTTGAAGATATCAATGTGTTGGAGGTAAATTCAAATTATAGAAATAGATTATTCTTGGAAATGTTGCAGATTAGAAGACACCCAAATGCAGTGAACTTTAAATCAGATACTGACCAGATGAGTGTGATTTACAGTGGCATTTTGAATAGTTTGAATTAGTTCAATTGTTAACTCATAGAGGGTGTTGATGTGAGATTTTCAAAGAACATTCCGTGTGTACAGGGAAAGGAAGAAAAAAAATTGTTTTACCTTGTTGATGAATGATGTTCACTTGTCCGATGTCCTGAGTAGTTTTATTAAATTTTATTACCAATGGCGATTACATTTTAAATAGTTAGTGTTTTGTACATCTTGTGAGTAATGCCATTTTCTCTTGTATTGTCCACGAATTTACATTTCATGTATTACAGTTTCTCCTGAGGAAGTTGACAACGGTCAACGAAATATTGAGAATAAAGATAATCGCAGATCATTTTGACTGTTTGAAAGAAAATTGACCACATACCCGATAACTAAATTTTTGTTATATATATATATATATATATATATATAACTTTTCCCTTTATATTTACTTAGGCTTCTTAGCGAGAACGGGCGTTTTCGCGCTCCGACGGCGTTTACTTCAAACTCGATATGAGTGGTAGTAGTTAGCCTGAAGGAAAAGGAATGGAAAAGATTTAATGGGGAGGGCTTTCCGCCCTCATCAGTACGGTGAAAAGTTGGAAATTGAAATCACATAACGGAGTCAACACAAGGGAGCCAGCCGCACCCTTGCAAGTTTCTGAGTGATAGAAACGCCCAACTCTTTTCGGGAATCTAGGTCTAAAAGACAACATTTTTGAAACATCGATAAATTCAAAATACCATTTTCAATTCATAAGTTCGCAGATCTTTCATCATGAGACTGCTGAAATGAAATAAGATTTTGTGACCGAGAGAAGAGATACTGGTCTTAAGCCTTGGTTTTCTCGAAAGCGGTACCGACAAATTCCGATCGCAATAATAAGGCAAAATACGTCAGGTTGCGGTGGGAAAATCAGATTTCTTGATTGGAGCAATAAAATGTGTAAAGCCTTGGTTTTTTAGAAAGCGGTTTTCTGATATGAAAACAATGGAAATCACAATACTTCACCACCCGCGATATTTAACAGGCCAGAATGTTGCTTTAAAATGCGACGTTGCCGTTCGGCCAGGCTAAGAGTGTTACTACTTTGCACCTACAGTTCTGTTTTGAAGCGTAACATGTTATATAGTCCGCATCAGAAATTCGACCGGGAAACGTGTAAAAAGGTTTGTGTTTATTCGTGTTCGAGTGATCGGTTTTTCAATCAGTAAATCAAGTTTCCTCTTTTGATGTTCATTCACCTACTTTATTCGCTTCAGAAAGTAAAATAATTCTCATTCTGATTGTAATCTTGTGGAACTCAATATAACAGCTACCTCCTCGTGGTGAGTTCTGGATTATTTGCGATAAAATATTAAGAAATTATTCTCAGATAAACGAAATGCTGTTTTGTTTTCCTCCCTACAGTTCTTAATTTAATTGTGAATTGAAATAAATTCGAAATTATCTCGAAAACCGTATCCTTTCTATATCTTCGAGTGTCACTAGACACGTTGCTGGTAACAACGGCAACGTCTAACCTTCCGCAATCATTGATGAACTTCTCGCCGTAATGCCACTATGCAGAAATATTATGTTGAGCTGATCGTCAACGCATCCTGCCGTTTACATTGGTAGAGTAAATGGTAGAGTAGAGTGGTCGTGTACTATCCTCCTACTAGCACAATGTAAACAGGTAGTGCAAGCAACGGTAGAGTACTAAAGATAGTAAACGTTAGAGAAGAGTGGATAGAACATGTGGAATAGTACACTAGACTATCCCCACCTCCAAATTCTCACTCTACTCTACTGGTTTATTACTTTACTATACCAATGTGAACAGTGACTTGCCCGGTTTTAGGAAAGGATAGTACATCTTCCTAGTCTCCCATGTGATGAGGCTCATCGAACTATGTTGTAATAGTATATTCTAAAACAAGTTGCAGAATGAGCTCCTATTCCAACACGAATGCGAAATTCGAAAACGAGCGACGAAGGAGCGTGTTTTCGAAAGCATGAGTGTTGGAATTGCCTTCTGCAACGAGTATTAGACGATATTTTCTCTATTTCAGTAAAATTTTGTGGAAAACTCTCGAAATTCAAATAAAAATTCAGATTAGTGACTTTTGTATTGTATCTTGGCAGTTGATGTCACTAACGAAATTTGACAGATTGCGGAATTTGAATTGATTTGATTCGAAAATTGAGTGGATCGGAGGTCAGTACTGACAACCACAAAACGAAAAATATAACTGAAAACAATGCTGTAATGAGTTTCATTACAGCACTACTTTTAGTACTGTAATGAACTCATTACGATACTGAAATAGAGAAAAGTCTTTCTAGATTTAAAAAAGAAGTGAAAGATATGTTAATTGAGCTAGAACCTTATAGCTTAGGGGATTATTTAAGTATAGGAAATTTAAGTTAGATTTCTTTTGTGTTGACGTCATTTCATTTATTATGTACACTATGTAATATTTGAAATAAAGAAAATTATCTATCTATCTACCTCAAATTACTAGCAACGTGTTAACAGTTACTCAACCGAAATGAGTAGAGTAGGGTATTTCGGGAAAGCAGTAGCCAAGTGAACTCGACCGTTTACCCTACCAATGTAAACGGCACTTAAAAGTTTGGCAACGCTGTAAGATGGATGTGTCTAAACTCAAGTCCGAGCTGAATAAGCTTAATAAAGATATATTGATAGAAATAATTGTAAATAAATGTATACCGGAAGAAGTAAACGCGAGTGAACGAGTGCGTAAGTTCGTTATGGGCCAGTCTGAGTCAGAGGCCAAGGAATTTCCCGATTCTTGTGATAACCTCAAAATGACATCCAAAATAAATAAACTCGAAATGGCCCTCGAAATAGCGACAGTGGAAAAGAAAGCATTGCAGAGGTTAGTCAGTGAACTTGAAAAAAATAACAATAATCAAGAACTTATAATTGATTTACTGAGAAACAAAGTGGGTGTCGATCCTTCCCGGAAAAATCCGACGTTGCCACTTTTAACTCATATTCTGGAACTTTAGGACAAGGGGTTCAAAATGAGTTAACCAACGAAAAAGAAAACCAATTTGTGAAGAGTGCGTCGAAGGAGAAGAAATCTGCGTCTCATGGATCAATCAGACTCATACGGGGTGTTTCTGAAAATATGGGTTCTTCTGAGGGCTCTTTTTCTGCTGCAGCACGTCGCGCTTGGCTCCATGTAGGACGTGTCAAAATAGGCACCGAAAAGACTGCAATTGAGACTCATCTGAGAGACAAGTTTCCGGGCAGTTCTTTCACTGTTGATGCCTTGCCCACGAGGAGCGATGCTCTAAGTGTGTCTTTTAGGGTGGGGGCACCATTTGAACTGTTGGAACAATTGAACAATCCAGAAATATGGCCTTCCGGTGTTACAATTAGACGCTATTCCTTTCGTAGAAGAAGTAAGGAACACGAAAGGCCCTAAAGGTGATACTATCGCATTACGTATCTTGAACTTGAACATCAGGAGCATACGCAATAAAATGAATCAATTAGAGGTATTTTTGCACTCCTTAAGTTATCCCGAGATTATATGCTTGACGGAATCTTGGTTATGTACGGATGAAATAACTTATTTTAAATTGGACAATTACCATCTTGCCAATTCCTACTGCAGAAGTACTGGACCAGGTGGTGGAGTATTAATCATGGTTCGTCGTGATGTTGAGTTCGTTAAATTGGAGTTGTGTCCTCGACTTTTAAGAGACAGATTGTTTGAAGCTTCAGCTGTCAGGGTATTATTACGTGACACTAAATTAAATGTATTTTGTTTATATCGTTCACCGGGAATGGATATGGGAATGTTATTTGAATCAGTCGAGGCCATTTTGGTCAAATACTCGTCTTCCTCTGTTATCTGCGGGGACTTCAACGTGAATTTTCTCGACGATTCTCGATGTTCGAGAGAACTCTTGAACTTGTTCACCTCTTTTGGATTCGATGGAGGCTTCACCGAGTGTTCTAGAGTTAGCTGCTTTTCTGAGACTCTGATAGATAATATGTTCGTGGGTAATAATTTGACGTATCAATCTACCACCTTGGACAACACATTGTCCGATCACCGCGCTCAGATGTTGACGGTTGGCTCGGGTGATGTAGGGCACGGTGACTCAGAGAAAACTCGACAGCGCTGCTTTTCAGAACAGAATATCGCGCACTTCAGGAGTTTGTTGACGAATGAAACATGGTCTGAGGTTTATGGGACCCTTAATGTGGATGAAAAATTTGCCATTTTCTTAGATACTTTTAATTATTATTTTAACATTGCATTTCCCATTAAGACAAAATCAGTTAAAAAATCGGGTGGAAACCCCTGGATTACGAACGAGGTAATAAATGAAGGCCATTGGTTGAGGGACATTTCTAGAATGATGCGAGGAGATAGCGAAATGAGAGTTGTTTACAATAAAATGAAAAAAAAACACGTTGATAAAATCAAGTTTTTGAAGAAATCATATTACGATGATCTTATTCTCAATTCTTCAAATAAATCACGTACAACATGGAATGTCATCAATTCTAAAATTCCAGGGAATGATAAAACTAGTGATTTGCCTTCTGATATGCATGATACTGATGGTAATACTTTTAAGGGACCCCGTGAGGTTGCAAATGGATTCAATAATTTCTTCGTAGATTCAATCAGAACTTTAGTGGATAATTCGCGATCGTTTCCACGCGTGTGTGGCGGCGCAGGAAATGTTAGTTCATTGTTTTTATCTCCGGTGACACATGACGAGGTTCAACGACTTATTCAATCTGTTGCGGCAAAAAAGTCGGCGGGTATTGATGGAGTTCCGTGTAATATTTTAAAACACGCGTCAGATCTTTTAACGGACATTTTGGTTTACCTTATTAATGTCTCCTTTGAACATGGATATTTTCCTCAGGAACTGAAAACGGCTTTAATAGTGCCGATACACAAAAAGGGTGATGTAGCCTCATTTCAAAATTATAGACCTATAGCCTTATTATCGGTGTTTTCTAAGATCTTGGAAAAGGCTTTTCTAAGCCGTTTAATGTCTTTTCTTGAGGGGCGCCTTCTGCTTTCTCCCTCACAATATGGCTTTAGAAAGGGAAAATGTACGCAGGACGCCATACTTAATCTATATAAAAGTATACTTGATGCTTTCGAAAGTAAGAGGAAATGTTTGGGACTCTTTTTTGATCTGAGTCGTGCTTTCGATACTATAGATGTAAACACTCTACTGTATAAACTTGAGTTTTATGGGTGCGTGGTATTCCTCACTGCTGGATTCAGTCTTACCTTACCGGGAGGAAGCAGAGGGTGCGCATCTATGATGGTCGGGCTCCCATTGTATCAGAAAGTGCACCACTGGAGTCTGGTGTCCCGCAGGGCAGTACGCTGGGTCCAGTGCTGTTTATCATATTTGTGAATGACCTGATCTTTCATCTTGGTCAGTTTTCGTCTGCTGCACTTCTGTTTGCCGACGATACAGCGGCCGTTGTACATGGAGACAGCGTTAGTGATCTGGCTGTCTTAGCAAGTAACTGCTTTGCTGCCATGTCTGATTGGTGCCGTGACAACAGCTTGGTACTGAATACTGGAAAAACTGAAATGCTTATGTTCCATGTCCCTGGAGTGGAGCCGGATTCTAGTCCCTTGGTGCGCGCTGGAATTGGTTGCGTCCCATTGTCCACGTCTGCGAAGTTTTTGGGGGTGACAGTGGATTCTGCACTATCTTGGGGTGAACACATTGCAAATCTTTGCGGTTCACTCGCCTCGAAGTGCTTTATGATGCACCAGCTTCGTCAATATGTTAACAACCATATTTTGAGAGTCCTCTATTTTGCGCTTGTTCAATCATCGTTAAATTATGGTATTCTCTGCTGGGGTAATAGTACGCGTATGCGCGAGGTGTTTTTGCTTCAAAAGAGGGTTGTCAGATCCATGTATGGTCTATCATCCCGTGTATCATGTCGTGAATTCTTTCGAAACAACTTATTGACATTGCCCTCCTTGTACATATTTCAGAGCATATTGTATGTTAGGAAAAACCTCTTATCCCTTACCAAATGTGGTGAAATAAATCACTATGTTACCCGTCAGAGTTCTGATCTGTACGTTCCGTTCACCAGGTTATCGCATATTCAGCGCGGGCCTTTTCTGACTTGCCTACGATTGTATAATGGTTTGCCGGATTACTTGCGTGGTATTGATAACATATCGGGTTTTAGGTTGGAGTTGAAGAAATATTTGTTGGGCGCGGCGTTTTATTCGATTGACGAGTACCTTGACGGCTGAAATTTTTTTTTGTACTGTAATTTTTTATGCTTTTTATGTATATTTATCACATGTTTGTTGTAATTACCTTTTATATGTTGACATTTTCCCATATTTTGTAGAAAAATCAGTGGAAATAAATATATTATTATTATTATTATTATTATAACCACTGCTGATGTTATGCATGGTACTGTTTTCTATGACGTCATTTGCCGATCGTAATTTGTCGGTACCGCTTTCGAGGAAACCGAGGCTTTAGCCTCAGTATCCCATATCCGTCAGAGATAAAATCTTTTTAAAAAACTTATAGTTTGTATTTGATACAATATTTAATTTCATTTTCAGAAGAAACTAGATTTTCTAAGAATTTGTGTAAAAAAATTCATAAGTAAAACACAACTTTTTTTTATATGTCTAGGTACAGTGAAAAAAAATTCACCAGAAATTGTTGAAATTTTGCACCATTTTACTTTCTTTCATACATAATATTAATATCATTACGGAATTGGAAAATATCAAACGGTTTTCCTATTACAGCCATCCAAATATTCCGCTGAAACTTTATAAAATTTATAAAAATAAAAAAAATCAATGAAATTTCATTGGGAATCAAACTGTCGATTCTGAGGTATCAAGTGAATTGAAACCGTTTTCAGTATTTTTAAGAAAAAGAAAAATTCTTTTCCTTCACAGAGGCTACACCGAAAATATTTTTGAAACATTCATTTCGATGATTACCAATTTGAATTCTTCTATGTTTCAAAAACATTTTCAGTATATTGAATTCCGTTGCCAAACAACGGTAATTCCCAATATTCGACCGATTTTTTAATCTTACTGAAGATAATTTTGCGGGTCTTAGACAGAACCCGAATCAAGCCATAAGGAGTGGGAGCGATGGGCCACTCGACATCGCGCACGTAAAGTCACGTCCTTCTCCTGCCATTAACGCAGGTATAAATAACAACTCCGGATTTAACCCGGCATCAGAGTAGGCCGCAGATGTAGGCAAAACCTTCAGGTGAAATAATTCATAATAGACCACAGCCAATAGGCCCGGAAGACTCTCTCAATGTCATATTTTTCATCATGTTATTCTTACGTGATAATAAATGAGTTATGTGTATTGAAATGAAAAATGGTACATTATTCTTTAGCATATGAAAGGGTGTGCATTGAAATAGTGTTCTGAATTAACCAACATTTCCTATTATTGTATTTCCACATGTGAACATAGTGCAGGTGAAAGTAGGTTCGTAGTTTTACCTGGAAATCTTGCACAGAAGGTGGTTGTGATGCTGCCACCGGACTTCTTTGTATCTTTGTCGTATCACTGCTGCTGAGTACTGTGTCTGGATAGAATATCTCTGCTACTAATAAACTAGACCATCTTGGGGAGGACAAACAACCTCCATCCAAATAATGGCATCTAGACTGTAGGCATCTGTGGAAATATTAAATGAATATGAATTTGATCTGATGGAATTCTTTTTGTAGTGGCTGGACTGGAAAAATGACAATTCTTAATAAATTGCCAACGTTTCGATCATTTTATATTTTTTTGATCTTCCTCAGGACTCTTTATTTGAATTTACATTCCCATTGCTTGAATACTTCGATTTAATGAGTCTGTTTGGAATGGATGTTTCGCAAGGGGCATTTGTCGACAAAAACTTGTTCTTTGTATTTCTTTTATTTTTCGTAGGTAACAACCTTTTCATATGGAACCAAAACATGAATTCAAGTTCTGGCTCATATGTAAATTAACTAATGAGCCCTGAGGAAGATCAAAAAAATATTAAATGATCGAAACGTTGGCAAATTATTAAGAATTGTCATTTTTCCCGTCCTTCCAATACAAAAAGAATTGCATTAGATCAAATTCATAATAATGAGGACGTAATTTATATTCAATGAATATATTTGAGTAAGTATGTTGAATTATTTATTCTATAGTAAGACAAAATGAGTGATTTTGAAAAAAATTGAAATTGGTATGTTGATGCTTATTACAAAATAACATATAGTTACTCACCTTGTTACTTCTATAGTTTGTGTAAAATAACCTTCATAAGGGATCTGCACTACATATCTCCACACTCCCTGGTAGTTCTTAGCAAACACAGGAGTTGCATACTCGACTTTGGCAGGACAAGGTGTAGGAGGGCCTTCGTATCTTGGTGAAGGACCTGCATTCTCGTCTCTCCTTTCCAGAGGGAGATGGCTGACAGTTTGTACGACTGTATTAGGTTTAGAGTAGGATTCACCGTTAATCGCTTTGTAAAGCATGCAAAAAACTCCCCCTTGGTCGCAGAATTTGCGAGCTTGTCTTGGTTTTTCCGTAGTGCCTGATTCGTTTTTTGATTTTTGTATTTCTCGTTTCATACGGTCATTACTCCCTGAGATACTGAAAAGTAAGAACTTATGAAATAATCTGAATGTGTCTAAGCAACAAGAGGAAGTCAACTGTTTTTCAATTTCCTCTTCGAATTTGTTATTATTACAGGACATCAGTTTATCAGAAGGCTTTTCTTTACCGACTTGCAAGGCTATGGAGTACCCTACCACAAGATGTATTCCCTTCTGTTTACAACTTGCAGCAGTTCAAGACACGCACTAACCAATTCTTACTGATTTCATCTCGGGACGCGTGAAAACGCGCTATAGGCTCAGCCTTTTCCCGAGAGTTGCATATAAAAAAAAAGTTAGGTTGAGGTGCACCCTCAAGTATCCCACACTACCCATGAACCTAAATCGATCATACTACGACTACGACATATCTCTCGGAACTGCTGATATTTCGATCCAAACATTTTGCTTTAACTGATTTCACGTTAATTTTGTCGTTCAGATACACCTAAAAAATTATTATCAACAGGACTCGAATCCGGACTCCGAGGAGGAGTTCCAATGGTTCCTCTACGCGAAGTTCTCATCTTGGGTACCCTATGTACTAAATATTTCAGTCAAAATCATGATGGTGGGACGACGACCTAAGTACGCCACGCACCCTTCTTGACAACTAAGGTACAATCGTGAGGTTACCTTACTGCATGGAATTCACCGTGAATTTAGTTTTGAAGTATTTTTTCGAAATGACAGAACGACGTCTCTTTTGCAGAAATCATGGCTACACGACTTGAATCAATGATTTCCGGTTAATTTTATCGAACAACCAGTAAAAAAATACAAGGAAATACGATCAACAGGGACCTAAAAACGATAATAATGCACGCCTCGTAAATGAATCTTAATGATATTTTGAAAGAAATTATTTTCTGAGCTTTTCATTTGAACTGATGTTTGATTACTATTCTTGTAACGAAGGTGTATAACTCTTTGGCCCATCCTGTGGAAACCTAGTTTCTTAATTATGTTTTAATAATTCGGATGATAGAGGTAAAGCGTCGATTTTATTATTCTTTCTAATGAATTTAATAAGTCTTGCGATATCGACGAAAATACAGTCCATTAACCAAAAAATGGCAAAATGCATTTTTTGGCTCTTTTCTTCAAGTTAACGTTACAGGTGGAAGTGTTGATTTTATTATTCTTTATAATGAGTTTGATAGACTTATCAAATCGCAAGACTTTGCGATATCGACGAAAATACAGTCCATTAACCAAAAAATGACAAAATGCATTTTTTGCTCTTTTCTTCAAGTTAACGTTACAAGTGGATTTGTTTTTAATTAACCATAACAAATCTTTGTAGGCAAATTTCTGCAGAAAAAGAAACCACCTGTCGACCCGCTAGGCGATCAGTAGGTAGTTTCGAAGATATCGGCAATTGAGTCCCTTAAAAAGCACTTAAAGCTGAATGAACAGACTCTGCAACCTTTGCATCGATATAGCACGAAAAAATATTTCTATGCGCCTAGAGCAAAAATAAAAATTTCACAGATTTTTAAAAATTTATTTCTTCGTGCTTTATCCGAGGATTGCATGGCTACTGGTATTCCGGAAAATTTTTAACCAATAATTTCAAAAACTAGAGGCTTTAAACCTAAAAAGTTGTTTTTCCACTTTCTATACGACCACTTTTCGCTGAAGTACAGCCTGTTGAAAATCAACCAAAAATTTGAAAAATTTTTCTGTTCCTTTAGATGAATTGAAAATACTTCTCATCTTCAATTTCAATTCGAAAGAGAGATCCCCGAGAGATATGGGATATAAACGGGGTTAAATAAGGCCTCTCAAAGACAAAATCACATTCCATATTTCAACTTCGCCTGATGAAGGTTCTGTGAGCCTATAAATTGTAGATGGAATTCATTTCGAAGCTTAAGCTTAACTTGGTTTTCGGTATGGCCTCCGTAAATGCAATTTTTTTTATTTTCGATTTTTCTCCTTCTTTAAATCATCTAATGTTTTTCAAATTCGTGGCATATGTAAACTAGATATTACAAACACCCATTTTCAGAAGATTTTATGCGAAATACAAATTCAGAATGTGAAAACATTCATTTCATTAATTATTTATAACATTAGTGTGATGCTCTAACATCATCAATTTCATGTCTGCGAATCCTGATTCTTCACTTTCTTTTGTCGGATGATAAATTTGCTATCATTTCGAATTGAAAACAAAACTTCAACTACAAAATTATTGGTAATTAGCAACCATATTATCTGTTCAGAGTAATTATTGGAACTACTTCAACGGAAATTCTTTCGGGATTCTCAAGCGGATTACCGCAGTTAAGATTTCACCATTAATTTACTCTGTCCTTTGTATTTCACTTACGTGTTCTGTGCAATGAAGTCATCTTGTAGTTGGGCAACTTTGGGCAATGTTTCGTCCGCCTTCAGAATGGGTAATGTCCTACTCAAATACTTCAGGGTCATATTCCTTATCAGTTCACTAGAAATTAATTATACATGATTAGAATTTCTGATGCAGGGATATAATATAGAAGGAGATTCGTTCGTTAGAATATTTCACAGAAAGACTTTGTAAGGAGGGATGAATTATTGGAAAAAATTTCAGATTACTGAGATTCGTTCGCCTTCCGGTTTCACCGGAAATGATTTCACCTTCAATATTTCGAATGTAAGACCCAGTATTTTCATTAATAATCAGATTACACATTGAATTATACATTGTTTTCATATGTCACTTCCCTACATACTATTTTCAGAAAATTCGTGTGGAATCTGAATAAACTTGTCTCAAATAGGTCTTAATTCCAATGTGAGAGTAGCACAGAGGGCAATGGAACGTGCTATGCTCAACATATCATTGAGAGACAAAATCAGAAACAAGGAAATCAGAGACAGAACCAAGATCAGGGATGTCATGGAGGAAATAGCGGTCAAAAAGTGGAGATGGGCTGGTCACATAGCCAGACAGGACAGCAGCAGATGGCCACTAAGAACACAGTGGAGACCTCGAGAGACCAAGAGAAGTAGAGGCAGACCACAGAGAAGATGTGTCGACGACATTCGAGAGATAGCGGGTAGGAACTGGCTGAGTCAGGCCAGAGATAGACGAATGTGGAAGAGTATGGAAGAGGCTTTCATTCAGGAGTGGATGGCAAACAGCTGAAAAAGAAGAAGAATAGATTCCTAATTCCTTATTTCCAAGCTCCTTTCAGAAGACAAACCAATTCTTCTCCTTCGTTAATTGAAAATTCAATTGAACAAACAAGGGAGTTTTTTATGAAACATAAATAAATTCAAAATAGTAATCGTCGAAATGAATACCATTTTCAATTCCCAGGCTCAGAAATCTTTTATCATGAGGTTGGAGAAAAAATATTAGATTTTTTCACTGAGATGAGAGATATCCTCGGTTTCAGCCTTGTTTGACATCATCCGTATCCATAGACTTATCATAAGGATATCATCACTGGGAGAAACCTGCATGAGGGCCATGATTTAGGGCAACTTCTAAAATCTCATTGAGTGAAAGAGGATGTACAGAGTTCTTTTTAGCATGTGATTGGAGATGTGGAACTTCATTTTGACGCAATTCGATGTCACTGATTTGTAATTTATACTCAGTACATCACACCTAATTGCTTTAAATATCGAAGTTTTTTACGAAGATTTTGTCCCTGAGGTGTATGGGATAGTGATGATGCCAAACAAGGCAGAAACCGGTATCAAAGATGATAGAGTATGAAAATGGGAAACCAAGCGACTACAGTGATGTGAGCGACATCATTATTAGTTTCAAAAGTAAACGAGGTATGGTTAAAATATTTAATTAGGGCCATTTGGCAACATTATATAGAGATTAGTTGTCAATTTGGAAAGAAAAACTAGAATAAATATTTTTGCTGAATGATTGTATTTTCTCGTATAACTGGAAATCTACAGAAGCAGCACCTAGCTCACTCTATAATCTTCGCTTGTGTGTTTTTCTATTATAAATTTTGTTTTGAAAAACTGGCCGACATTTAAAATGCATGGTGATTGATTGCAGAAAAAATAATCTTGAAAGTGCATTCTTTTCATTGCCAAAGAGAATGGAAATGTAAGTTTTTAAACTTGTATCATGTAACTGTCTTGTTCATTGCTTTTTATTTTCAGTGCTGTCAAATGGAAAGAGTTTTCGGGGCAAAAATATATTGTTCTGGATAACGTATAAAGAACTCTTGCTGGGCTGACATACAGGTCTTGTTGTACACCTCTGATATTTTTCTTTTATTGTTGTTCAAACATTCTGTAATTAATATACAGTGGACGCTCGTTGAGTCGAACTCCTAGGGACCAAAGAACTGTTCGACTTATCTATTGTTCGGCTCACCAAACATTCGAGTTATTGAAGTGAGACTTTACTTCATTGAGAGAAAAACTCAGGTAAACACGAAATCATCATCAATGAGAAACAAGCGTCTGAGCACTGGGGACATGTCCTTAGAGGTCGAAAAATCGTATGATACTCATCACGTGTGGTGATTTGTTTGCGAACCGAATCTTCTTCTGTCTCGTTCATCAGATCAAAAAGTTCCACTCATAGAGACAATGGTGGTTAGAAGAACGACTTATAGAGGTGGAGGTTCTCTTGACGACCTTTCCAGCAGTTCGACTCATCTACTAGACCCTCTAGACTTCTAGACTAGTTGAAATGAAAATGCACTGAGTAAGATATGTATGAATCGGGTCCAGAACAACTGTTCGACTTATCGATGTTTGATTTATCGAGAGTTCAAAGTTCTGGAAATTTTTCTCTAATATGTGAACAAATTTTTCAAATGTTCTCAATTTCATACCTAATTATTGTATTGTAGTTGATCATTTCAAATAAAAAATACAAAGAATTCAGAAGCGTATGTGGAATCCCATGGGGTGACTGGAGATGCAGAACTCTTTTTGACGCTACTAGATGTCGCCATTTGTATTAATTTACTCGAAAGTTGGTTCAAAAGTAGAAAACTTTTTATGAATAATTTGTCTCTGAGAGTATACTGACGCCAAATACAATAAGGCCAAAACCGGGGTATATCATTTCTCTGGAACAAAATCTGTTTCCATTTCTCTAGCCTCATGATCTGTGAGCCTATGAATTGAAGATGGTATTCATTCATGATTACTATATTGAATTTATCTTGTTTCAAAAATGTTCTCATCTAAGAGCGATTCCTAAAAATGAACAGAATGAAATTAATACTCTAGTATATTTCCACGATTATCCAAGTATGTCCGTCAGATCGGCTTCCAATGATAGATGCCCAGCACTATAGGTATAAACATCATATATATATATATATATATATATATATATATATATATATATAATCGTGGAAATATACTAGAGTATTAATTTCATTCCGTTCATTTTTAGGAATCAGTTTCGCTCTTAGATGGGAACATTTTTGAAACAAGATAAATTCAATATAGTAATCATGAATGAATACCATCTTCAATATATATATATATATATATATATATATATATATATATATATATATATATAGTGTTTCAGTAGTATATATTACACTCATACATTATTTTTTAACGTAGATTCCAGCTGAGTATTGAAAAACAATTAATTTTGAAGTATTTGTCATGACTGACTTTGACATTGAAATAGAGACACCCTGTATGTTCGATTCAAATTTTAATTAAAGAGAAGCATTCGCATGTTTTCTGATAGAAGACAGAAAATTAGGAATTTTCATGCAAAAATATAAGAGTTATAATAAACATTGCACGTGTCTACAGTCTATCCAACGAGAAGCGATAGCGCCAGTAAACAACTAAATAATAGGGCTATAGGCCTATAGGGTTGTTATACCCCATTAAATTATTATGTACTATGTATTTCTGAAAGAACTAATTAAACATATTTTTAGAACAATACTCACAATGGATATGATGAACCAAGGACATTTTGACCCATTGGATTCCTGGGTATGAAACCTTTGTTCAGATCGCCGCAAAGGTTGTTGTGGGACATATGAGGAGTCTTCTCACTGTCTTCCCTGCAGTCCACACTTGCAAACGTATAGGGTGGGGGTCTAACTGTTGGAGGTTCAGCATTTGGGGACTCCACAAAAGCGTAGTACCCTTCAGGTGGTTCTTCAGAACTCGAACTTGAAATCGTATTGCTGAATGACTCCTTTGACGAAGGGTCTGCTTGTATAACCAGAACTAGAAGGTTCTGTAAAGAAGACAAAATTTGTAAAAGCGATTATGATCCACTATCTTAAACACGCTCGCGGATCATTTCAATGAAAAATGCTACTGTAAACTTTATCATGCGTTTTTCCATTCATTGCCATAATATGTAGATTCTGTTCATGAAATACAGGTAAGAGCAGAAAATCAAATGACCTCACTATGAAAAATGAAATAAAAAGTAATAGCAATTAATATTCAACATGAAAAGAATTACAAGCTTGTATCTAAAACTCTCACGATAAAGAAAACTAGAAACAAATCCAAGTTATCGAAAGATTCGCTTAATCTTCCTGAAAAAAATCTACAATTTCTTATTGCATCGAATTAACTACTCTCACTTGAGCTACTGCCCCAATTCGTTTTTCTTCAATTGGTCATATCTCGG
This sequence comes from Hippodamia convergens, assembly GCA_038502775.1. NCBI lineage: Eukaryota > Metazoa > Arthropoda > Insecta > Coleoptera > Coccinellidae > Hippodamia > Hippodamia convergens. Next base: position 131,816,595 of record CM076607.1, on the reverse strand, counting down.
GAAATATTCGATAGAAATCGAGTTAGTTACGCATATGATGCTTCTTGAAAATGAAAATTTCAGGAATACCACCAATTGTTGTTCGAAAAATTATTAACACAATTCGTGGAGGTCATTGGTCTTCACATGTGGACCGGAAATTTTTCCATATGCCTCTCATCTCATTTTCACAATTTTTTTCTACTTGATTTCACAGAAGTACTTCTCCCTATTACCAAGTTGGTCTTATTTCCAGTTTCATAGTGTGTATTGAGTATTGAGCTGTATACCTTCTTTGTCAGTCTTTCTGGGAGGAAATATAATTAGGTATCCTTTTTATTTGATCGTTGCTATGTTCTTTCATTTTTTGAACCATTTACGCTGTCTCTTCAAGTGCTATTTCCTCTATAGTTTTAATTATCAGTTCTTGTATAAACTGTTTATTGCAAAGACCTTTATCCGTATGATAAGTCTATGGTTTATTGCCTATATACCATGGGACATAGGGCACCAATTGCAGTTCTGATCAATCTGTTTGGAGTACTTTGAACTTTTTTTTTATAGCTCAATACGTTATGGCAGATAGGTGCGCCAAAAGTTATGTTGGGCATAAGTACTGTTTTCATTATTCGGATCTTATTTTCCAATGACAGTTAGCTTCCACTGTTGAGGAGTGGGTATAAATATCCATGTAGTTGTCTTATTCTTATTTTTTTTTCAATTTGTTTGTTGAATTTCAGCTCTTGATCTAGGATGACCCCCAGATATTTCTTCTGCTTACTCCATGCAATCCTCTGGCTGCCTATAATGGTGTTTTCTATTTCTTAGATATAAAGACTTGTCACTTGTCGATCCAGATTTGTTCGCGTTTACCCCTTGGTTTACCCTAATCCTTGAAGCACACCTGCTTCGATATTCCTTTTCGTTAATATTATGCCATCAATGTTCACTTTGAACTTTCTATTCTTCAAATAGATGGAGGCAAGTAGTACAGGTCGCATAAACTCACCCTGGGTTGTAAGGCTACGGAAGAAAGAGAAATAACACTGTATGAATTTCATTAATTTCGATGGAAATTTCTGTTTCTTCATTTCCCTGGTGGCACATTGTGTCGAATGCTTTTTCTGTATCAGAAAAGACAGCACCCATTTTTGTGGATAGATTCAATTTTTTCTTTTATGTCTTTTGTTAAGCGAGCCAGCTGATCTATTGTGCTATGTCATTTTTCGAAATGAAAATTGGTAATCGAGTATAATATTGTTTTCATCTACAAACTCAGATATTTAATCTTCTATGGATCAGGAATCAATTCGATCCCTGGTCTGAAGTAGAACTGACAGTTTCGTGACGATCATTACGATACAAAAATCAGAAGTTGGAATAAATCTATAGTAACTTTTTCCGAACACGGCCTATGAGAAATAAACCTTCTCATGAATACTATCAGTGGAAAAATGATGGTGTTACTGTAGTTTGAAAAATTGTATATACAAGAAAGTAGCAACTCAATAATGGTTCAGTGCTCTTGTCAAAAGCATCCTTCTCAATTATCCTAGCGTTGGATTCTGGGAAAAAAAACTTATGATTATGTTCCAACATGTTAATGCTCCTGAAATGAATAATATTTGAGTTATGTAGGATTTTCTGATTTCATGTCGTACGTAGCGTCAAATTAATCAAGTCTGTGTCATATCAACAATGATAAATGAATTCAGAGAAGAAGTATGTCACTTGTGAATTTTTGGAATAATTTATCTTGTATGGGCAAGGTCATTGTTGATATGAAACAGATTTTATGAATTTGACGCTACGTACGACATAAAATAGAAAATCCTAAATAACTCAAGCATTATTCATTTTAGGAGCATTAACATATTAGAACAGTAGTAGCATAATTTTTCTTTGCAGAATCCGTCGCAATCATAAAAAAATATACCTCTAATTCGAAAATTGAGAGCTATGAGCCAATCATGATCCCAATTTTTCACTAAACATTTGGAACACCCTGTGACGAGTTTTTCAAAATTCTAGAAATGTACAATATTTTCACAGTCTTCGACTTTGAAAATGTGAAAACCGTTTGTGTTTAAGATATTTAGAATATTAATATCAAACATAATACCGAATACTCTTTTTCCCTTTTTTTTTCAAAAGAAATGCATTTGTTACTTTATGTATAGCTTCGAAACCATCTTGAAATTTTTAAGTGGGACAACTATTTATAAGATGTTCTATTATCTCGTCATTTTCGCCGCACTCACAAGGGATCTCGGCCGAATTCCATCGGAAGAGCAAGCTGTTGCATCGTCCATGGCTTGTTCTAATACGATTTAGAACAGATCATAGTTTCCTGGGAAATTCAAAACCAGGAACTCTGATGGGAGGATCAGTAATAAGATCTTTCTTGAAAAAATTGCATGCATCTGATAGTACCAGTGATTACCCTCATTAAAAAATTTAGTTGGGCATCAATTTTTTTTTACATAAACACTGTGCAACCAAACAGGGCAACAACATTCAGCAACAGAAAAACCAAGGCTAGCTCTGCCGTACGAAGTGTTGTTGCATCAGCGCTCCATGAAGCACCAGCTAGTTTAATATATAATCCTTACATAATTTGGGAGGATATAAAATAGAATTTATAAGTACACAAACGTACTAATTTCCTGTATCCCGTAGCTCCGTTTCATGCACACTGTGACATTCTGTTAAAACAAATGTGAAGGTATTATTATTCTATTTCATAAGCCAATTGATTCCTATTACTGCAGTGTTGTCTTCAATCATGAGGGTACGTAAGTGCAAATTACGTCAAATTCATGATAAGCTTTCTCGTTATGTATTTCCTCATAGCAGGTTGTGTTAAACATTAAATCATCATATTAATTGAACGGCATATCAACATTTAACAGTAAACAAATTAACGGGAATCAGAAATGATTCATGGCGTCACATCGGAACTGATGCTGTTTCCATTCTTCAAACAACGGAAAAAGATTCCTGTTCGGCCTTCCAAACCATATTCAAATCTTTCCATAAACGCGGTCAACCCGTTTGTATAGGAATGTTAATATATAATACGGCCTTAGGCTTCGGATGTTGGTGTATTGACCCAAACAGATGAATAACGAAGGACGTAAGCTGGGATCTCCAACTCCAAGGTTAACAAAAAGTAGGTCTTGAAGTCAAGAGGGTCATTGATTTTGAATAATATCGGATGTAGTTTGCCGCTGTTCGCTCCTGCTTACCAGATTTTGAAGAATTAACGGAATATGAATAATTTTGGAGAAAAACAGTGATGTGATTGGATTTCCTGTTATCTATTAACGGCTGTAATAGAGGAATTCTTTAACAACATCAAATTTCATGAGAATTTTGAACTACTTTGAATATGTACAGGGTATCCCAAATTTCTTGATTTTGACTGTTTTTGGTACTTCTGGACTAGATAGGTAAAAACTCGATTTTCGTGAAAACACCATTAGTGACAACAGTTTCACAATAAATTCTTTTTTTTCAAATTTGATATATTATCGATTTCGAAAATATGCCATAAGTTTTTTATTTACGAAAATATCAGAAAACGGTGCTTTTTCGCCGGAAATAAGAAACTATATTGAATTTTTTTTCTCGTGGAAAAAAACAGTTTTTTATTTTGAGCAGGAACGGATTTTTTTCATCTTACATCATAAAAAAATTAAAGATAAAAAAAATCAAAATTATGTCTTAATCCCAGTGAAAAAGTGTTTGTTGAAAGTTCTCATTTTTTTCAGGTATTTTCGAAAATTTAAAAGTTATGTCACATCTTCTAAATCGAAAAAATTTCAAAATTTTGTTATACCTTCAAAACAAATGATGAAATCGTAAAAGGGTTTTCACTACTGGTGTTTTCACGGAAATCGAGCCCAGGACTCCTCGTGGCGTCGTTAATTTTTTTTCAGAGCACTGTTTCAGAGATTGAGCACAAATTTGGAATTTTTCGAGTAGAACACCCTGTATATTTTAACGTCAAATTTCTGCAGGCTCTTATTCACTTTCGTGGATTCTGTAATATTGTGATCATCAAATAATCTCTATGTTCAAATACTGTTCTTTTTTAAATTAAGTTTAACAGACTCCATTTTTCGAAACTTTTTGTTTTTTTATGGTTTCTCTACTTGATAGAAAAAAATGGAGTCTGTTCAACTATAAGTCTCTGGTTTTTTTGTCAGTATCTACACGTTTTTTGAATGTACATAATTCCTATTTGAATAGCACACTAATAAAATAATAATAATGATCTTTCCGACATGATAATAAATAACTATAATTTGTTTTCATTCAATTAAAAAAATTTCGAGTGTAGGTAATGGGATCGTAATTCATACCTACAATTTTTTTCCATCAAAACATTCGAATGATGCATTATTGGAGTCTGCTTGAGCAAACACTACTTCCCACACTATATTCCGGGTATGATAAGGATTTTCATTTGAAAATTTTTTTCACGAAGTTGGTCGCTTGACTCTCCTAAAGGCGACGTATAATATGCCATGCATGAAGACTGAACTGGACTTTAAGTCAAAATTCAACAGATTCAAAAGTTTTTCCATGGGAAATGCAAATCTAACAGGAAATTGGTGACGCTGCATGGTGCATCCCTGTTGTCCTTTTGACAAGGATTATCCTTGTCATATAATATTATATACTTCTTTGCCGCATTTTTCAACAGTGGCAATAGTAAATTATGTACAGGGTATCCCAAATTGCTGGATTTTGGCTGTTTCTGGTACTTCTAGATTAGATAGGTTGAAACGTTAAAAGGAGTCCTGGGCTCGATTTCTGTGAAAACACCAATAGTGAAAACCGTTTCACGATATCTTCATTTGTTTTGAAGATATAACAACATTTTGAAATTTTTTCGATTCAGAAGATGTGTCATAACTTTTTCATTTTCGAAAATATCTGAAAAAAATAAAAACTTTCAATTTTTCCCTGGAAATAAGACATTATTTCAAATTTTTTTAATCTCTAAATTTTTTTTTTATGAAATAAAATGAAAAAAAATGCGTTCGTCTTCAAAATAAAAGAGTGTTTTTTTTCCACGAGAAAAAAAATTTAATATAATTTCTTATTTCCGGGAAAAAAGCGCTTCTAGAAAGTTTTAATCGTTTTCAGATACTTTCGTAAATGAAAAAGTTATGGCACATTTTCGAAATCGAAATTAAAAAAAAAATGATGATATCGTGAAACGGTTTTCACTAATGGTGTTTTCACAAAAATCGAGCCCAGGACACCTTACGAAGATTTTACCTATCTAGTCCAGAAGCACCTAAAACAGTCAAAATCAAGCAATTTGGGATACCCTGTACTCTTGCTGCGAATTCATAAACTATATCATCATTGATTTTTCCAACATCTCTATTGAAAAGCGCGTTCATTGCTCTTTTATCCCTTTATATATTCCATTGGCTGAGCTATTACCAAATACTTCAACAATAAGATTGCTGTTTGAAATGATGTTCTACGGCCTTTCAATTTCTCCCATATTATTTTGAGTCAGTTCGCCGTTGACTAAGTTTAGTAAATAGTTTGCTCTACATCAACATGCTTTCCACAAATGTAGTGGAGAAATAAATTTAAACTATTTGTTGTTTAATCATAGTACCAATTACTCCTTTTCATTTTTTTTTACATTCAACCAATAGGGAATTGGGCAAATTTGAATATAGGGTATAGAAAATTGATTCAATGAAAAAAAGGCCGAATTTTGGTAAATGTGGGCGAAAGCAGAGGTTATATATATATATATATATATATATATATATATATATATATATATATATATATATATATATATATATATATTACCAAATGGACTGCAATTCCCTGATTCACACCAACAAGTTCTCGAATATTGCAATTTTTATGATACTTGCCGGGTGATATACACTAGCTAGAGCAAAGTTCTCATTTGATAGGGTGGTTGGCCATAAAAAATTTGGGATTTTGGAAATTCACCAACGAAATATACAGGGTGTTCCATCTCAGACCAGCCACTCCGTATATTTTCTATCCCATAGTGAATGAAATGATTTTGTTCGTGGGGCATTTTTTGACGTATATTTGAGGCTTGAACAGTTAAGTGATACTTCATTTGAAAGGTCTTGGAAACCTCTTTGCAACGGTGCAAGTAAAAAGAAATTTTGATGAACCATTTTCGCCGAGAATAGTTTTATTAGCTCAAATTTTTGTGACTCAACCTGAATGAATTGTGAATGATTATAAGCATGAGATTTTTTAAAGACTTTTCAAGTTTTTAAATAGGGTTCAGTAAAAAGGGGGTTGTTCATTGTAGAAATAACCAAAATATTCCAGTTGGCTCATTTGCGAATACGGGTCATTAAAATTACATAAAATTATGCACAGCTTTAAATAGGCTTCCAGGATCTTCAAAATGAAGTATCACTCATTTCCTTTTCCCGATTCAATTCTGAAAAGCGTCCAAAGATGCCACCAGACAAAATCATTCGACGTGTTTCGGGAAATTTTTCCAATCTCAATGGGATAAGAAATACACGGAGTGGCTACTCTGAGATTCAACACTCTCTAAATATACTTATCAACTCGAAAAATTCTGATGATGGTTAAAAAAGGGCCCCTAAAATTGCACTGCCGAAGGGCCACAACATGGTCAATTCGGGTCTGTTTTAATCGCTCATATCCTGAATTGAGAATCATTTAATTCAGAAAATGTCTTCATATCTACGTATGTACGTCAACCAGAAAAAAGTACTTGAATAAAAACTAATTCGAAGATCGCATGAGGTTATTTTGTATGGAGACATAATTACAAAACATCCAATTGAAAAAATTTCCGAAGAATGTAATATCTTGAAGCAGAATCAAGCTCTCATTGTAGAAGGTCAATTGAAAATTTATTTAAAAAGGCGCGAATATGTAATTGAACGAAAGCAAACCATTTCGAATATTCTATGAAAATTTGCGTCAATCTTTAGTTTTGCCTTGAATTTGTTTCGTATGATTATTCATTCTTTGTTTTTATTCATGTAAATTTTTTCTTGTGTATGTGCGTATGAGGATATTATTGACTCAAACCATTTTATATATCAGGATATGAGCGATTAGATATGAATTTTGAATTTGGGAAAATGATTTTAGAACTCAGGAAGAGTTTTGCATCATTAGACGATACCTACAGCTTCACTAACTAGTTCAAAATATCCTCACTGTTTTGGAGCGAAATTACGATATTGATCTTCTTCGGATATTTTGTCAAGGAAAACTGAAGGTGTGCCAGAAAAAATTGGAAAGTCTCAGTTATAAAAATTATTAAATCTTGGGGGGCACTAAGATATATTTTAGCCTCAGTTATAATACATTATGGTAGAATCTGAAACATGTAGCAAATTTTTGAAAACGAAATGTACAGGGTATCCCAAATTTCTCGATTTTGGCTGTTTCTGGTACTTCTAGACTAGATAGGTAAAAACGTTGAAAGGAATCCTGGGCTCGATTTTCGTGAAAACTCCAATAGTGAAAACCGTTTCACGATATCTTCATTTGTTTTGAAGATATAACAACGTTTTGAAATTTTTTCGATTCAGAAGATGTGCCTTAACTTTTTCATTTTCGAAAATATATGAAAAAGATAAAAACTTTCAACAAGCACTTTTTCACTGCTAATAAGACATTATTTAAAATTTTTTTTATCTCTAAATTTTTTTCATGAAATAAAAAGAAAAAAAATGCGTTCGTCTCTAATATAAAAAAGTGTTTTTTTTTTCCACGAGAAAAAAAAATTTGATATAGCTTCTTGATCCCGGGAAAAAAGCGCTTCCAGAAAGTTTTAATCGTTTTCAGATATTTTCGTGAATGAAAAAGTTATGGCACTATTTCCAAATCGAAATTAAAAAAAAAATGAAGATATCGTTAACGGTTTTCACTAATGGTGTTTTCACAAAAATCGAGCCCAGGACACCTCACGAAGTGTTTACCTATCTAGTCCAGAAGTACCTAAAACAGTCAAAATCAAGCAATATGGGATACCCTGTACATGGTGTTTTTTCAACCTGCAAATTTGATCTGAAATTATCATCTAAGCACATTTCACACTTTGTATTTTCAAAATAGTGTTGAAAATATTGACAGTAAACAATTACATAGTTCTACACTGAAAATTTCATCAAACTTTATCAAGTTTTACCCATGTTATGAATGAAACACAAATCGGTCGAATCGGATCGGACAAGTCCCCTGTAGACTCTCAATGGGCCCTCAGCCACTAACAGCACCTGTTTCTAAACCGCCTTGACTTGAGTATATTTCTCCTAAAATCTGACTGTCTTACCCGGAATCATCATGTATAGTATTAATAAAGTATCACTACTACTTTCATTTTATGAGTTGTTTTTGTAAAGCAACGATGTATGACGCTCGTCATGCTTTAGCACATCATTTTTTCTTTAATTCCCGAAGCTGTCCATGAATTATGAACATCAATTATGACTCATGAACATGAAATATAAAATATATAACAGTGAAATTCTACTGATTATTATAGATTCCCCGAAGGAATGATTTCGGGAAGAAATTGAACGGAATAATAATTTAACTATCTCCGATGAACAAAGGTGTTGTATTGCTTGTGGATCCGAAGCTGGAAATTGAGACAATTAATAGAACTATTGATATTGTTCTGAAACAGTTCAGAACTTCCCAAATAAATTTTGGAAATTTTGTGCTTGGAGAATGCTTCAAATTTTGACGGAGTCGAAATAGCTTTGAAATAACAAAAATTGCCGGGAACTCAAATTTTGGAGGAAAGCTGGAGTATACCATTCCAAAATTTTAGTTTTTTTTTCCCAAAAACGGAGTGTTTTATTCAAAAAAAGTCAAACAACAGTTGTAGATCTTGAAATTCTCTACCAGAAAGTCTCCGTGAGTTACAATTCCTGAGATATCGCGATTCTTAAGGTGGGTTTCAGAAAAATCTCAGTGGCTTCAATCAATTTGGCAGTTCTTAATCGGACAATCAAAGTTTGGTGAAACCCACCTTAAGAGTCATATATTATACATGATACGCACACATTTCAGGTTCACCTTGTAGTCGTTTTCACTAACTGTCATGACAATTCAAGGACAATTTAAGGAAACAGTACCCGTCAAGTTCTAGATTATTATTGACATTGCTAAAACTGTTCGAGATAATTGTATGATTTTTTTCATTGAAGTCTCACTACAGATAGTCCGAAAAACACTGCACTTTAAAAAAATTCCAATTGCACGTCCTTAATTTTTTCTGTCTGTCGTATACCGTAGTGGGAAATATTCATTTTTTGTTCCGATATGTTGTGCCTAATACATAGTTTCTCAAATAAATCGCATTTCATGTATGTTTCACTCATACAGTGTCATTGGAATAAAAAAACAACTCTCTTAGCCATTTTGACATCACATGATACATGATAGGTACCAAAAATTAAAAAACTGACTGATATAAAGTTATAAATTTCGTTCTTCACGAGGAGTTTCGTGGAAGGTTTAAAAGCAGTTCAAATCCACATACAAATACTTTTCACACAAAATCAAACCGATTCATTTATAATTGAGAACAATTTAATTTTTTCGAATGAAACAAAATAAAATAAAAAAATCAAAGATAATTATAATTTCTTTAAAGAAGATGTTAGATATGTTGGCCATTTTCTCTGTGGAAAACTCTTATTCTTTCAATGAACGATGAAGTCACATTAGTGACGATTTAAATATATTAGGTCTCTTCCGAAATTTTTAAATGCACAAGTTTCATGCCTTTCTTTTATTATTTGAAAAAATATTCTAATTGATTTTTGTTCCAGAGACTAGAAGAGAAATCCCTAAAATTAAAAAAAATTTCTATTTTTCATATTTTCCATAGTTGTTGGAGGCACCCGAGACTCTTTATCTTTGACATATAGAAAAAGTTTTGTTAGGTCGGTGGATATTGCAGGCCAATAATTAATAGTTCCATTAACAGTGCTGTGCCTAAGGTGGCGTCGGGACACAGTAACAAAGCCTACACAGAACACACCCATGATTCTAACTCGCACAAGCTTATGAGGGGTTTCACAGAATCCCAGAACGCATGGAAAATACAATACAATACCTCTGCCAATCCGTCTTCCAAGAAACTAGTCATTCAGATATTGCCGAACTTCACGACTATAGTCCATCTTGCTGGAACCACATTTTTCGAGAGTGTGGGTGTGGAGTATAACCTTGAGGGAAATAAATATGTTTGCATAGGAATATACAGGGTAAGTCTTAGAAAAATGTAAGGGTGAATTTGTGATCAAAATTGGTATGAAATTTTTTTAAAACACCTTCCCAGAAAAATCCCCCCCACCTCCAGAAATTGTTTTTCGATTTCATTTTTCTTGTTCATTAAGCTGGAGGCTTCAAACTAAGTAAATATTATTTGTCTATAAAACTACACATTCTAGAATTTTTTCTACCTATAATATATTCTAATATATTTTCTTAGAACTTGTTTTTTGATTTAATTCTTATCTTGTAGAGATGAATGAGGCTTTTCAGCCACGTTTAATTGGGTTGACTATTTCAACCAGGTATGTTGCGGATGCCGATTTTTTCACAATTTTTGGAGACTCACATCCGCGGACGCGAATGCGATGCGGATGTTTAAGATCTTATATGAATATTGAATATGAGTAAAGAATTGAAACAATGATAAATTAAAGCCCTTCCGAGAGTAGCTTTTATTGCATATTTAACAATCAGCCTTATCATTGTCCTCTTCATTTGGGTCGAAATGTTTCCATATATTTCTTTGTGTCGGTGGTGACATATTTAATTAACTTTAGATACCTTATTCAACAATAAACGGGAACCCTGCTGGAAAAATGAAAAATATTGTTTTAAAAGATAAACTTCACCTACAATAAAACGTACTACCGGTGAAACATAATGACATTTACTTGAATATATTCCAATAAACAATATTTCAATTACACACAATATTCACAATATTATTCAAAATTTATCTATACTTTACTGTACGAAAAGTAATCCACAACACATAAAATACGTTTTATGATTCATTTACAATAAACATATGATTCACCACAACAAAAGCTTCAGAACTTGTGCACCTATTTCTTCGCCCCCATTGGTCATTATCTCGTGCGATCGGCACGCGCCAATCGTCGGCCGCGCCAATTTTTTCTTGTCGCAACCCGCAACTCGCAAATTGTATCACATCCGCATCCGCATGAAAATCCGCATACATTCTTGCGGATGCGGATGCAGAAGTCCAAACTTATGCGGTAGCTCCGCATTTGCGGATGCGAATATTCGCAACAACCCTGATTTCAAAAATTTACTACACATCCAACCATTGAAGAAGTAAATAAATTGGACATATTTCTATTCCTGAGTACTTACTACGACATATTAAAGAAACCAAAATTGAATATGACCCTTAGTTTTCGCATTCAAAAAAATAGCTTTTTCATTTTATAACGGGACATTTCTCGATAAAGATATACCTGTTATAAAGATTTATCCCGGAAACGCTGGGTTTATAGAGCACGAACGTGATATCCGGAATTATATTTGTCTGCAAGCCAGAAAATTAATAGACTTCGGTGCATGACATAAGATTGCCTGTACCACCGCGTGCAAGAGTAGTTGGCAAGAAAAGTTAGTTTCGAAGGAGTAAGTGGATTTATATGATACGTCAACTTCCTCAATATGTATAATTGAAATTCCTCAAATTCGATTTGTTTATGTTGGAATATATCTCCACAATATAGCTCCACAAATTCGACTTCGTAAGATATAAATAAAAATCACTCGAATTAGAATCATGACCTGTTGAAATTAAGATAATATCGAAGAGTCAGTCCCATTTATGCGGGTTAGCAAATATAACACAGGCCTCTTTGTGGGGTAGACAGTTTTTGGTAATATTAAGTCTTCCGGCTAAGGCGGGCGCTAAGGTTCACGTGAACAGACGTTCTTCCTCGTGCATAAAGACTGAAATTAAAAGTATATTTCACAATTTCTCTTATCATTCCTGAATCTTCCATCCTCATGTATCCAATAATTTATATTCTCAAATTAAGAAATATAGTGACAAATGATAACTTTCCACCAAAAACATTATCAAATAAACTACTACCTACTATTCAGGTAAAGATGACTCCTTTTTTTGGATCGATATTAATGAAATAATTGTAAAACGCCTTTCATCTGTTAACCATCGAGTTTTTTTGTGATAACATAACCATAACTTGTAACCAGCTCATTCAAAACCAGCCATGACAGTTGTCAAATAACGATAAGAAATTTTGTCACGATCGTATTATAAGAAAAAAAATTTCATATATCGTGTTAAACATCTCTTCAGCTTGTCGATATATAATGAAAGCCCCAAGATTTCTGGGAAACAAAGATTTGTCACCATGTGTTCCCTCGACTCGGAGCCTCGTGCGAGCACTACACGACCTTATGACGACATATCACTTAATATCGAGATATATAGAAAGCCCCAAGATTTCTAGGAAACGAACTTCGTAATAAATGGCCGTTTTTTTCTGAGGAAAATGCATAATGCTCATTGTTTAAAAACAGGGCTAAGATTTGTTACTATCAGAATGTTTTTATTCCATTGGAGAATTTCTTTCTTCTATTGGAAAAATGGAATACATAGCATACTTTCACTTTTAATCTCGATATGGGATTGTATTCAATCGGCTATTTTTGGCCATGTTTTTTTAGTTATGAAAATAGTCGTATGCTAAACTTCGCCTCTCGAGAGTTCTCATATTTTGTGAAAAAAAAAGTCGTTAATAAATAAATATATAAATAAATAAAAAAATAAAATTGTTCAAGTTTGACATCCAATACACTCATGTATGTATCTAGTTAGAATATTTATATTATTCTACTAGCTGGCCTGTGCAACTTCGTCTGCCCAAATCGGCTATTGAAATTATTGTTATTATTATTAGTCCAATGTTATCTTCAAACACGAAAAATTTTGAAGAAGCCTAGATCCTGATTGCTACACAGCCCACCAGATCCATTTTTACTTTCCTAACATTTCGTATATATACGTCCTATACCTAAATAACTGAAATTATGTTCCTGTAATCAAATAATCAGTCAACCCCCTCAATGCATGGGACTTCCCGTGACGCGGTTTCTTATATCAGGTCTTCTTATTCTCGGCATCGCAAATTGAAGTTGACCAAGTTGACAAAAAAGTTCTCGTACTCTTTAAAGTGAGTTGTATCAGAAAAGATCAACTGCAAAAAGAGGACGTAACTTGAAATGAAGCGTTTAAATGCAAAACCAGACATTTGACATTTTCCGAAAAAATGAGTTAAGGAAGAATTACAATAGAGAAAGTTGCTGGCAATCTTATTCTTATACACTCAGGTTCATGAGTAGATTTTTGAAAGCCTCTATTCGTAATTCAATAATGGTCAAAACTGGGAGTTTTTCAATTCAAAACTATGATTTTGGCAGGTTTTTCTCTTTTTGCTCGGAACGGCTCATACACCAAATGTCTGGTTTTGCATTTAGAGGCTTCAAATGTCACTTTCACAAATGATCACCGAAGCCGATATTGACATACATAACCGAACATGATACCCGATGTTTATCGAAATATTAATTAATTATTTATGTATTATTAATTGATAACATTGATGTTTTGAGCAAACTTTGCGTCGTCCTCACTTGAAGAAATTATTGAAATCGAGAAATAGATGTAACGATGTTATAAATAATGATGCAGAATCATTTTTAAAACTTTGATGTTTAATTGTCAAGTATCGATGATCATCGAAAATCAATGATAATCGATCACCTCCAATTCTAAGGAAAAACCATGTTAAATACCTTGCATTTTCATATTTTCTCTCCTTTTAAACCTTCCCTCGAATTCCACGAATAAGTCAAGACCAAAATTACCAATTTTGTCCATCCGTTTTCGAATTTTAGCGTACCTAACTCACAGCAATTCATTTTTATTTATACAGATTTCATCATGAAGTCAGAATTTGAGTTTAATTATTTGGGTAAGAAGGTACTTAGAGATGTGTCATATTTTATTTTTGGATATAATGAATCTACATGGGAATGAAGCTTAAATCCCAACGGACAATATGTGCCAAATGAAAAGTTTGATGTTATCAAAAAGATAATCAATTCCATCTAGCTCAAACCCGCGGCTCCGCTAGCGTAATATTTCAATGTGATAAAACTCTACTGTACATATTATGAGTATTTCCATAAGGTGATATAATGAGCTGATTCTGGCGCATCAGATTATCATAGATACTCGTACATAATGCTAAACGTGAAAGAAACACTCCTCTCCCATAAAACTTAAGGCCCCCGCCTAGAAGTAGCTGTCACGTCATACGTGAAACATGAAAAATATTTTTCATATTACCTAGTCGAAAGCCCTCTTGAATATTATTTTGAAATAATGCTAGCAAAACTTTTTATTAGAACTTTTCGGACCCAACAAAATTGTACTTCAGCATTCTCCTTACAATGTAACCAGCATCGGCTATGAAAGTCTGATGACATAAAAAGCTTCATTCCCTTGTTTATTTTGTCATCTCGTCATTAATACTATATAGGAATGAATTTAACACGAAAACCCATTCGAATAAAGTCCCCAATATAATGAAATTCACATCAAAATCGGACATCTAGTTTCGGAATTATTTGAGGATAATCAATCATACATACAAACACACGCACTTTCACATATCTTATAATATTAGTGAGGATAACGACTAGTAAGCTATATAATAGAGTATCTGTATCTGAAAGTAGGTATCTATGAACTAATAGTATAAATTTATGATACACAAAAGTAAAATTTCGAACGGAAGACAGACTTTGATGAAATTATTGAGATTTCGAAAATATTTTTAAAATTTGATTTTAATGATTCGCTCTGAACAAATATCAGTGAATGTTGAAGTATGTTATTTAGTACTGGCAGTTGGTAGTTTTAGGGCCGTATTCATAGTTCACCCTTGGGGGTTAGTGTGAATGTGAGATCGCCCTCAATAAGTTGCTGACGCCATGTCTATGAATACGACTCACCGAGTCGAGTGTGATTTTTACCGCTCTCAACTCAAGGGATTTCGGAAGATCTCTTGAGATGAGTATACGCCTCGTTATACTATAGGGTTATTTCGAAGCATTCTGACAGACTCTTTCTTTGTCGTTCCGGATTTTTTTTTTGAAGAGGTATGTACGAAAAATGATTTAAGCGTAAGTCCCTCATGCTAAGTTCCAGAGTGAAATTTCATTGAGCTTTCCAGAAACGAGATATGATCAAACTTTCTTGAATAACCCTGTGTATATAAGAGATGAAACGTTCACGAAAAGGAATTTTTGACTCGGTTATAGAAATAAAAACAATACAAATATCTTTTATGAACCTGAGATAACGTCTTAATTACAGAGGCACGCACATACTATTCTTCTCGCTATTCTTATTTTCGTTGAAAACTCTTTGATAACCGTTCGTCATAAAAAAATTCTGTCACACTTTCTTGTAACGGATATGCTTCGAATCCTTTGATTATGTAAATAACGAAACAATCGAACGGTAATCAAATTGTGAATAAAAACGACTAATTTACCGGTGGAGTAGATGGAAATTCGTAGTTGAATGATATGATAATATACTTGTGGATGGCAGGAAGACCTCGGTCGCTAGCCCTTTGAAAAGTTTTTCAATAAAGTTTTTCTCTCTCTCTATACTTGTGAAATAAATCTGTTTAGAATTCGTATCTGAACATGAACTCTGGCTGAGCATACTTTCCTGATTATATTAACCTAGCCTTTTTGCCGCCCCCATTTCTATCGTAGTTCCAAAGTTATAATTTTTCCTCATTTTTCTAGTATAATTTATTTATTTCGCATGGCACTTGATATCTTCCTATTCTTCATTATTGTGGGAGAGTATTATATTTGCTGTTTCTCAACGACTTTGGACGAAAATGAGTCTTGCTTGGGAATATACTAGATCGGTTTTTTCATTACTATTATTAAGACTTTTTGAGCGGTACAATAATCATTTCAGATTATGACATGACATGCGAGTGAGTGATATGCGGTTTCAACATTACATTGAGTAACGAAAGGCATAGGATCTTTTTAAAGACGGGTCTCTCAGAGCCAATTACCATTAAGAATGGGTAAACACTAAAAATTGAAAGGTCTGAGTCCACAAGGATACTCAACCATTAATGTACCCACTTCATCAAACTAAAGTTCACTGGGGGATCGAAAGTAGTATAATTTTTTTTTCGGTTAGGCCCGTTTTTGTAAAACCTACCTCGATAAAAATTGCTGGTGAAGTTGAAAATCGAATTAAGTAGGAGATAGCAAATATCAAGCACTTTTTTGAATACAATGGTTTGGAAGGATGTTTAGACTACTCTGTAGGGAGAAATTAATGAAGGGCACCTTCATATAAATTATATACAGAAAGTCGAAATATGGATTGATTAACTCAGATATTTTGAAGTCCAGTGGATTTCAAAGGATTCACTTATCCTATCGGGACATATCTCTTGATTAATCGATTATACGTGGAGAACATTCCGATGTTTGTATCAAGATAAGTCATGAATTTTCGAAAAGTGCAAATCGTTACATTCATTCATACGGTACTTGTACTTACCAATATTATTAATTTTTTCATTTCAAACAAAGCTATCCTGAGGATAATACAATTCACCAAGAAAGAACGATTCACAGTTTTCTTGAAATCCCGATCGGAACTATAAAATATCTCTCAAACCGTCGTGAAAGACCACAATCTTCGTACACGGTTGCTGACACCACTGAAGAGCTCGAAGATCAAACTGTGTTTCTTTCTGCCCAACTGATTTACTCTGTACGGCAACGTTCTGTAACATCGTCCATATAACGGTAACAGCATAGCTACCGAGCGTTTGTAGCATGCACAAGACAAGAGTCTCCTTTTCCGGCATCATTAGGTTATAGGAACACTAAAAATGAGTCGGTTGACTTACTTAACCCATACATCGGTTATTCTCAGTACACTTATTGTGAATGAAACTCTCTTGAGAATCAAGATAGGTTGGAATCGATAAGGAAATGATTCTTCATATGGGTGTTTGCAGCTCTGTTACACTACGCTAGACTCTTGGAAACTAGTTGAGCAAATTGATATTTAATCTATTCTCTTGAGAGTCCAGATCGCCGTTTTTTGTAGGCTGTATAATATGTTACAATTTTAAATAATTCATGATTTCATACTAATGGAATCTTCCCATAGGCCCATTCGACGGCCAAATTTCTGGTTTTCAACAATTTAATGAGAGATTAGAGAAGATTGTTGTCTCTAAAAATGATCCAACCTAATTCTATTTCCTAATATAACACATCTACTATACGCTATAATATCCGTTAATGTAAAACAGAATTATTAATTTTGTAAAAGATTAATTTCTCATTCATTGTTCTCTGGGTCACTATTTCAAAACTGGATGTTTTCGAAATATGGAGATTAGATTCTTGAAATATGTATTTCTCCGAAATCTTATCTCCGAAAGTATTTTTTTTTATAAATCAAGTAAATGCTATTCAATTAATTAATTTTAAGTAAGACAACACCGACATTGAGAGAGTCTTCCGGGCTTATTGGCCGTGGTCTATTAGGAATAGGAATTAGGCTGCTCCACAAGAGTTAAGGGATATCGTATTCAATCGTTTTGAAAAGTATGTAATCTTCAAGAAAATCGCTGTAAAATCATTTAAAACTCAATTACAACTTGAATCGATCCAATAAAAATCAGTTGACACATTTCGTCAATCTTGTCGACTTTTTTCTGAAGTTTGGTTCTTTGCATATGCTTCATGAATTTTCTTATTCTGAAATGGAGTCAGTTTATCAACGGCTTCTATCTGAAACGAGTTTTCTGAAACTCTGAGGCTAATAGGGCTATCGAAATGCTACAGGGTGGCCTAACTCAGGTTGTTGAAACGGAAAGGCTCCAAGTAAGCCAAAGGTGATATTTCGACTTTGGAATAGGTTCAGCGAGACAGGTTCCGTATTGGAAAGACCAAGGCTTGGTGGGCGACGAGAAACAACAACTGCTCAGGATCGTTTCATAACCGTTTCGACGAGAAGAAAGCCTACATCTACGTGTAGAATGCTACGGAATACTCTTCAAAGTGCAGATGGGGTCCAAGTTTCCATCTTAACAATCAGACGAAATTTGAGAGAGGTGAATCTAGGTTCTAGACGTCTATTTAGAGGAGTTCCATTAACACTTGACTATGAGCGTCAAAGACTGGAATGGGCAAGACAACATATCAATTGGAACGATCAATGGCGTAGTGTCCTTTTCACTGATGAATCCAGTTATGGATGATTTTCAGATTCTCGAAGAATAAAGGTAGGGACAATCCCACTTAGATCCCGTAATCGTTGCTATGTCCAAGAAGTCCATTCATTCCGATGGGGTAGTTTTATGGTATAGGCCGGGATATGTTTCAACGGGCGCACAGATCCACACATTTGTCCTGGGATTATGACCGCCATACACTATAGGAAGCATGTCATTAACAATGTTTTCCCAAATTTTCACGCTGCTGTTGGTGAAACTTTTCAATTTATAGACGATAACGCTAGCCCGCACCTTGCAGCCACAGTTGAGAATGCGCGCAAGGAGCTTGGTATTCCACATTTACCAATACCTCCGCACTCACAAGTTTTGAATTGCATAGAACATGCATGGGATATGCTCGAAACAAGATTAGATGATCATCAACCTACCCCAGAATTATTAAATTATCTGAGAGAGCTTCTGCCCCGTTTATGGAACCAAATAATAATAATGTTTATTCTCAAAAGAGCTAAAATTTGGATAACATGATCATGAGTTTGAATAAATAGTGGCATCACTGAAGTAACAACTACGATAAATTGTTACTTGTGTGTGATATCGCCATAACATAATGAACATGTAAAATACATACAACACCAAGATAAACGAATATCTCCAGAATTGAGTTATAAAAAAAATTAAAACAAGTCATTGAGCCATTTTAAGAATTCAAGACTTACAAAAGTACATTCCTTTACGAGTTTTTGGGCTTTTTTTTCAGTTAAATGTCACAATCATTATAATAGTCAAAACAGGTAGCAGATGTCACAATGAGGTAGCCGTCACAACGAGTCGATCATCACAATATTTTCGAAATTTTCTGCCTCTATTTTTGAGCCAATCTCTGGCACTTTTTTTCCTCAAGAAAATTTCAACAACCTCGTGTGTAGTATGCTAAGAAGATGTCAATCTGTTATTGATGCCCGTGAAGGCCATACATTGTATCGATGTACTTATGTAGACTTTGCGGCAGTCGCAAGGTATCCTGTGAGCACAGGCTTGAGAAAGTGGGCCAGTATTTAACGGCTTGTGCAAGTGGGCCGATATTTACAGGATACCTTGCGACCGCGGCAAAGTCTACATTGGTACAACAAAACGAAGTATTAATACGAGAATTAAGGAGCACGAACGATGCTGTCGAGTCAATCAGACAAAAAAATCCGCACTAGCGGAACATGCTCTAACAGGTGGACTCAATATAGTATTCTCAAAGGCAGAGGTTATTTCGCGAATATCAAAAGTTACTATCCTAGGATGAACATGGAAGCCAAACGAAGTATCAATACGAGAATTGAGGACCACGAGCATAAAAATAAGGACAACATAAACAGGAGAAACCCCCTTGGTACATAGCGCATGGTTGCCGGTCTTAGAAAAAAACTAAAATCAAGCTAATGCGGAGTGGGAGCGATGGGCCAATCAACATCGAGAACGTAAACTCAATATATACCTTCTCCCGCCATTAACTGGAGTATGAATTATACCTCCGGATCGAACCCAGCATCACTCTCAGAAATTCAGCGGTCGAGTTACAATCTCAAACCAAGAATACTCTGAAGATGCCTGCCGCAGATGTAGGCGAAACGTTAGGAGAAATAATTCCTGATAGACCACAGTCAATAAGCCCGGAAGACTCTCTCGATGTCAGGATATTCGGTCGTGAAAGCCTTAAACTATTTATTAAGAAAATAGACCTACTGTTCCTACAAGAACTTTATTACTCACTATTAACATTATTTCATTCAAAATACGTCATGAATTTACAGACTGATTATGTTTTTTTGGAAAATGATGACCATAATTGCACTTCTTTCAGAGAGACAATATGGATTTAGAGAGGGATTATCCACTCAAGATGCCCTGCCCTGGCAGAGCTCACTCGACTAACTTATCAAGCACTGAATAATGGTAAATTTTCACTCTGCGTGTTTCTAGACTTGGCGAAGGCTTTCGACACAGTGGACCATGAAATCTTATTGAAATGTTTGGTGGATTTTGGTGCTGATGAAAGAACTCAGAGTTTATTCAAAAGCTACCTATTTGATAGAAAACAGGTAGTTAAATCAATCGTACATATAGCAGTATAGAATCCATTAGATGTGGAGTTCCTCAGGGTACTCTTCTCGGCCTTGTTCTTTTCCTGACTTATATAAATGGTCTGCTGTGTTTGAATACTGAAGGTCATATTTTGAGTTACGCAGACGACACGGCAATCCTGTATACCGCGGAAAGTTGTTCGGATTTGAAGATACTTGTTGAAGAAGACCTTCTCAAAATAAATTATTGGATGAAAAAACATAAATTGACCATAAACTTTCACAAAACCTGCTATATGCCTTTCGCATGCGATACTCGTTCACTTCCAGACCTTGGTTCACTATTAATACAAGACGAGGATCAAACAGTAAAAATACAGTGCACCCACCAGTTTAAACATTTAGGAGTTATGTTGGATCCATTTCTCAGATGGCATGCACATATCAATTTTCTCGTTGGAAAGCTGAGAGGACTTATTTCTTCTTCTTCTTCTTCCTACTTTAGTTTAGGCGACACGCCTGTTTACTTCCAATCACTCTGTCTAAGGTGCAGTCAAGTTGTCACTCCATCTTTTTCGGGGGCGTCCCACGCTCCTTCGACCCAGTGGTGATCTGTCTCGCGTAAGCCTCACAATTCTCCGGTCATCCATTCTGTTAATATGCTCGTTCCATTCCACCTTCCTGCCCTTCACCCAGTCATTTATGTTCTCCACCCCGCACATTCTTCGTATACTCTCGCTCCTCTCTCTGTCATAAAGTGTTTTGCCAGTTATTCTACGTAGTACCTTCATTTCAGTTGTTTCCAGAAGCTGTTTTGTTTTCGATGTATCGGGCCGGGTTTCAGCTGTATATGTCATGATTGGTCTGATAACTGACTTATATATTCTGGATTTGGTTTCTGTTCCGATATTTCTGTTTCGCCATATCGTGTCGTTCAGGCATCCCGCTATTCTTGCTGCTTTTAAAGTTTGTTCTCTTACTTCGTCTTCGATATCACCGTATCCCGAAATTGATATGCCGAGATACTTGAACTTCATCTCCTGCTTTACAACATTCCCATCAATTTCCAGTTTACATCTCAATGGCACCTTTGATGTTGTCATACATTTTGTTTTTGAGGCTGATATGGTCATATTGAATGATTTTGCGGTGCAGTTGAATCGATGTAACAATCGTTGCAGATCGTCTTCACTTTCTGCCAATAAAACCGCATCGTCAGCGTAGCAAAGGATGTTAACATGCCGATCTCCCATCATATATCCTCTTAACGAACGCACAGCATTAATTATTTCGTCCATTATGATGTTGAACAAGAGTGGACTTAGGGAGTCCCCTTGTCGGATACCACGTCCCACAGGTATTAGCTCGCTGAGGTTTCCATTTATTTTTGCTCGGATTTTATTTGCTTTGTATATATCTTTTATTGTTTCAACAATGTTTGAAGGAATTTGCCTATTATATAAAAGATGTACGACATCTCTCAACTGCACACAATCGAATGCCTTTTGTAAATCGATGAAGCACATAAATGCCGGTTTATTGTATTCTATAGATTTTTCTGTGACCTGTCTTATGACGAAAACCGCATCCGTGCATGACCTTCCCGACCTGAAGCCTTGCTGTTCGTCTGCCAACGATGTAAGACTGTTAATTTTGTTCGTTATTATCCTTGTTGTTAGTTTAAGGGTAGTGTTTAAGAGATTTATTCCTCTGTAATTCGACGGTTGTTTTTTGTCTCCCTTTTTGAACAGAAGAATGGTTGTACTAGTGCGCCATTCGTCCGGTATTTTTTGATGACAAAGAATTTTTTTAATCAGCTTTGTCAACTCCTCTGTGAGGCGATGACCACCGTATTTAAGTAGCTCATTTGGGATGCCATCTTCTCCTGGGCTTTTTCTGTTCTTTAGTTTCTGAAGTGCTGTGTTGATATCTATGGTTTCGATTTCTATATTTTCGCTTACGACTATTTCAGGTGTCCTCAATATGATCTCGGCATTATCCGCTTTGAAAAGCTCACTAAGGTAATGTATCCACTCTTCGTTGGTTATGTGGTTTGTTTCTACAAGCTCATTGACTTCTTTTCTTTGTGTTCGAATTAGTCTCCACATTTGTTTTTGCAGTCCGTAGAAGTCTTTTTCCATTCGCTTAGAAAAAATTTCCCAATGCTGATTTTTCAAGTGTCTTACACGTGTTGTGGTTTCGTTTCTAATTCTTTTATATCCTTCATATGATTCCGGTGTTCTGAGTGTTTTATAATTAAGGTAGGCCTTTCTCTTCTCTTTACATTTTTCCTTGATTTCTTGAGAGAACCAAGGGGTTTTTGTGATTCTGTTTCCTCTTGAAATTCGCGTTCCCAAGGCCTCATTGGCGGCGTCTTTGATGTTTTTCTTTATTTTTTCCCAGCTGATGTTAATGCTGTCTTCTTCATCTATTTTGAGAAGTTCAATCTTTTCTTCGAGCCTTTTTTCATATAGTTTTCTTACTGAGGTGTCCCATAGTGATTCTATGTTGATTTTTTGTTGTTGAAGAGATGGTCCCTGTCGGTTTTTGGGTGAACACTCCAAAGTGATCTTCGCAAGCAGTAGGCTATGATCACTTCCCACATTAGCCGAGTTCAGCGTTCTGACATCAAGAATTTGTTTTGGGTGAAGATGCCTGGAAGTGACGATATAGTCAATAATTGATTTGAATCCTCTGCTGTTAGTGAATGTGTACTTGTATTGATCTTTATGATCGAAGAACGTGTTATTAATTCGCATTTCACTCAAGGTGCAGAGGTTAATCATTAGCTCCCCGTTATCGTTAAGTATGTCTTCGTTAAACCTCTGTTTGATTCCTGGAATTTCATTGTTTCCGACTCGGGCGTTAAAGTCTCCCAGAACTATCAATGGTTGGTTTTGTGGTAGCGATTGAATGGTATCTTGGAGCTGATCGTAGAAGGATTCTCTTTCCTGCTTTGGCTTATTGTCTTCTGGTGCATATACTGATATGATGTTCAGTTTTTGATTTTTCGTTTCGAATCCAATGGATATAATTCTTGATGATACGTAGGCACACTCGCGAATATTGTTTTGATACCTTTTATGGACTGCTAGCGCTACTCCTTCTTTTGCTCTCTCATGTTTGTCAACGCCGCTGTATATAACCAGATATTCACCATATTGTCTTTGGCCTTTTCCTTTTTTTTTTGTTTCCTGAAGAGCGCATATATCTATTCTATGATGTTCTAGTTCATTTAGTGTCTCTTGGTCTCTGTTGTTGAATGACTTTATATTCCATGTAGCAATTCTCATCGTATTTTTCGTTTTCCAAATTCGTATCCTTTTTCTTGCATGGGTCGTCATCTTTGAATCCATCCTGTTCCGAGGCAGAGTGTTGGTTCTGTGAGCTGGCAGTATTTTTTTTTACCCCAGATAGGGAGCTAACCTGGTCTGGGAACCTTCCTCCTTCTTCCGGGCTTAGGACCGGCAGCATGACCGCTGATGTACTCAATCCACCCTCCGATCATGCAGGACTTATTTCTGTATTCAGATATTTTACAAATATATTGGACACTAAATATATGTTAACCTTGTATCAGGCACTAGTTGAGTCCCAGCTACGTTATGGAATAATAGCGTAGGGTGCAGCTTACAGTAATGTTATGAAAGGATTAATTGTTCAGCAAAAATGGCTACTGAAGATTATTTTTAAAAAACACATAACCTTTCCCTCGGAGCAGTTACTCAGATTGTCGGGTGTCATGGATATATATCAGTTATATTGTTATACTGTGCTACGGTTCACCAAGAAAAATTTTGCGTCGGTTCAACTGTTGACACATAACGTCAATACCAGGTATAATTGCTTGGCCTTGGCGGTACCAAGAACTAAAATAACTTTGGCACAGAGGTGTCATAGCTATTTGGGACCTAAAATATTCAATGAACTTCCACCCTACATGAGAAGAATTGAAAGCATTAAGCATTTCAAGGTCGAATTGAAGCATTGGATTAATTCATCAGGAAGAACAGTCATCCTACAGCTGGTGGATAGGAAAAACTGCTACTTCTTCGAAAAGTCCTCAATTTGAGAAAAAAAAATATGTATATATTTCTTTCTTATTTGTTGTTGGGGATTTTTTTCTGGTGTCTTTTGGATGATTTTTCCGTAGAAGGAGTATGAGAATGTTTGGAATAGCGAAAAATTGAATACAGGTTTTACCTTTGTGAGTTTTTTTTATTATTTCTCCGGTAAAGATGAAAAGGTGTATTTTGTCTGATTTGAAATACTTTCCACGTCATAAACTGTATACTTTTTTGGGGAAATAAATTATTATTATTATAATTCTATCTGACAACGAGTATTTCACCCTCCAGCATCTATTCAGGCTCTGATACTCCTTCTTCCATATACATATACATATATGTGCTCCGAGTCTAGTAGAACAGTGGAATAATCGAAACCTCATTAGGATTCGATAACAAATAAGGGACTGGACTGTTGGAATAGCGAGTTGTAAGTACCGTCCGAGGGTCCGAGTTGTAGCTGGTAGCTCGGCTCGAATCGGGGCATTCGGAGATTCGCGCCCAGTCGGTATCCCGACTCTCGACGCCGGCCAGCCGGGTATGGCCGAGTATGGAGTATCACTCCTGCCGAGAATTGCCATTCCAACAGTTCAGTCCCTTATTTGTTATCGAATCGCAATGAGGTTTCGATTATTCCACTGTTCTACTAGACTCGAAGCACATTAGAATTTAACATGGAAATGCCTATGGTTCCATGTATTTATTCCAGACCTGTATATACTACAATAGTTAAGTTGAATACTACAATATACACTTTAACCCAGGATAGGAGCCGTGGTTAGAGCCTGCTCCAGTCGATTGAAAGTATCCTCACATTCCGCATCACATCTGAAGTCTCTTCTATCTTCCGTCAGTATCGTTGAAGGCTTCGCGATATAGGCAAATCCGAGGACGAATTTGCTACAGTAAGTGCACGTTCGGAGGACACTTCTCACTTGGTGGCTGTCTCTCGGTGTCTCGCAAGACCTTGATCCTGAGTGGGTCGGCGCTGACTCCAACTTCGGATCTACAAGTTCCAAATATTTTACTTCCCTCCTGAACATGTGACACTTATTCTTCTGGTGGCTCTATTTGATTTCTTGTTTATGCATATCCTTGATAATCTATTCTGCCTTTTCTCTTTTTGCTATAGGAAGTCTTCGAGGGTGTTGGCGAATGGGTTCAGAATACCTAGTATTGTTTCACTATATTTGTACTTCCCATTTGAGCGTCGGCCATAGCAAAAACTCCGCTGTATTCACTTATCAACATCTCCACTTCGCCTTTGTGTTCTGATGCAAGATTTGTGCAGGAAGAAATCAATATCTCGAGTAGTTCTGCGAACACTTCGCCTTTTTGGGTACGTTGCTCCCTGTCACAAAAATTATGGAAAAGCCTCCTGCCAGATTTGTGCACTTCTAACGTCACTGGGTACATGTTGGTAGTTAATATTCTCACGCAAGGACCTCCATTTCACCTGTAATCAAGGTGTTTCCTACTAGTGTTTTCCGAGATTGTTCTAACTAGCTGGTTCCATGAGTCTTTTATAGTCGTCTCGAAGCTATGTCTAATTATCCTTTACAATGGTTTCTCCTTGGCCAAGTAGGTCAACTTCTTCGTTGAGCAAGACCCTTATCATTACATCATCCTCAGATTCCAGGAAGAGAACTTCCAAGACATCCAATTCTTAAGACGTCTCATATCCATCTTGAATCCATAACTCTTGATAATGTCCATTCGCGAGATGACTTCCTCTATGATATCTGCCACCAGTACCTCATGTTCCAGAGACATGTCACCAATGTCCATGACGGATTCCCTGATCCAGTGTTAACCTCGGAATTCGCTGTTTTCTCGAAATCATGTTGGCTACACTGCTATTACCGATAAATCGAGCCGTCGTTCTTCATTGAAAGAAGAATTTAAGTTCTATCATTTTAATTATCTATGTCGATAAGCCGACACGATGAAAATTTCGAATTCAAAATTTCATTCCTTCAAAATCTTGAGTGAGTAGTTGAAAGTGAAAACGCTGTTGAAAAAATTGAAAAGTGGAACGGCTAAAGGAGCATTTTGATCGTTGTGATCGCCAAGTGGAACGGCCCCAAGGAGTGTTGAGTAAAGGATTTCTTCGATCGTGTACTGTAGAGAAGGGTGGGTTTGCGTCTGACAGATTCAGAGTATAACAGTTTTTAGACTTGCTTTTTTTTTCGGACCGGATCTATCATCATTTTGTGACTAGCATTCGATTCGAGTAGTTCGTTCGATCCGTTATTCCTATTCTGTGGTTTTCTGAAATTTGAGTGCATTAATTGGTAAGTAAATTCTTCTACCTATTGTTGTAAACCAAATATTTTGATATTTCATACTTCATTCTACATATAATTATCGTATAATGAAGTTTTCATGTCTGTGTTGGCCCAGAACTTTTGAGTTAAGAAAGTTTTGTTATTTAGAGAGTAAGTATACTTGAAAGAAACTACTCCTTCGAGTGTTACGTTTGGCCTGATTTTTAGAAATTATATAATATATGCATATACCTATTGAACGCTAACGTGAAAATAAAGTTGATGCAATCTAGTTGCCATGTCAGTTGGAGCATTCAACGATCTGCGCTTGCGCAAACTTAGAATTTGACAAATAGAGAAAAAGTGAGGTTACGTTTTTTTACATCTGTAAAATATATTTGACAAGCAATGGCTACGATACTGATGAACTTGATCGAAGAGATAAGCAAGTTCTAAAAACAACTGGGAGTGTTTATATTTATGGTTTTAATGTTTTGAATGGCAAATTGAATTTACGGATCTTTAACGTGGGACCTACCCACTCACTCATGTAACGTACTTCCTGTACAGAAATTGTTAACGAATATGAAACTAGAAAACTGCAAAAACCAATAATCAAATTCGAACTGTATCAACTTCATGTTTATTAAGCAGCCCATATGACTGACCCTTCAACATGCACTATACAAAATTGACCATTTCTTCATGATACTATAAAGCAGACTTATATCATAGCAATGAACTCCAATTTATATTGTAGCCTCAAGGAGGAAATGGATTGTTTCAAAAGAACATCTCAGAAGAAAAAAAAAATTTAATACTGAATCAATAACAAAATAATTCATAGACGCATTATTCCCGTTTAGCCATTTATAATTGACCTTAATCACTATTAAAAATAAAGTGGAATAAAATAGTTTATGTTAGAACAGTCTTCAATTATGTTTCTGATAAGCCAGTAACATTGACCAAATACTCAGGGGTCGCATATAGCCAATGGAACGATAATTTTTGTGAGCATAAATTGCTTCAGGGTAATCAAATGCAAGGCCAAACATGTCGGTCATTGAGTTGTACATTCCCTCAGCTGTCTTAAATCCTTCTGTGATCATTCCCTGAAAATAAATATAATGAAGTAAGAAGCAACATTTATTTTATATATGTACCTCGAATATCATAGTAGAAGCTAAAGCATAGGTAACACCAGGCCATACTTCCATGCTCTGTATTGTAAAGGGATCCTGTTCTCCATTAATGAACCCATTCACAGCTCCCATATTTCCTTTACAAAAAGATTGAACATTATTGGCATAAATAGTTCTCAGGCAACTGTCAACATTTTCCTCTGGAAAGACCTAAACAATGAATGATTCATTAATGACCCTAGATAAAATCCTAGAGTTGAACTTGCTCAACACCTCTTTTAAATTTGGGAAAAAAAAAAAGTTTGAATATTTTGAATATTTGGGAAGCATAGACAATACAGGAAATCAATAAAATACAAAAATCAACGAAAATTTTCAAACATTCTAAAATAATTTTTCAATTGAAAGATTGAAATGTGGAAAAGATCTAATTCCACCGAATCAGCAGCCCGCAATGCTCTATCGAGAGGATTGTTCATCGAGTAATTGGTTCTGCTGAATTTAATGTGAAATTGTTCCCACGTTCTGAGATTCCTCTGAGGAACATTTAAATTTATCTTCTGTAGGAGATATGGACACTCGACGTAATTGTGCAAAATCTTATATACAAGCATTATATCAAAATTACATCGTCTCGTTTCAAGGGATGTAAGGGATAATTTATCTCGAATGTCCTCGTATCGGATGGAATCAGCTGTTAATCCCCATTTGTATCCTACCCACTTCAAAAATTTGTTCTGAACCCTTTCGACGGCTTGTATATGAACTGCGTAGTGAGGTGACCATATAACACATGAATTTTCAACAACGCTTCTCACATGCGCTATATATATTGTCTTTAAGGAAGAGACGTCAAAGTCTTGCATGTGTCTTTTGATGAAGCCAAGCATTTTAAAAGCTCTCGATGAAACATAATTTACATGCTCTGTGAAACTCAAACTTGTATCCATCAAAACTCCGAGATCTCTCAGGGTGTTGACCGATTTTAACATACGCCCGTCTACTGAATAATTGAACAGAATCAATGAATTGGTTCGGGAAAATCGGATAGTCTGACATTTAGTAACATTAATTTCCAGCTCATTTTGTACACACCATTCGACAACGTTATCAATATCCTTCTGAAGTAATAAGCAATCATTCAGAGATTTTATAATCCGAAACAATTTCATGTCGTCCGCAAATAGAAGAAAGTAACTAAACTTTATAACAGATTTTATGTCATTGATGAAGCACAAAAATAAGAATGGTGATAAAGGTGATCCTTGTGGGACTCCTGAGCTCACTTCAATACCCTTGGAAAAACTATCAGAAATCTGGACGAACTGGGTCAACCCAGCCAAACGATCTGAAATCCACTCAAGTAGGGGTGACCCAATGCCCAAAGCTTTGAGCTTGGTGATGAGCAACCATTATGACAATATCCCATCAGTAACATTTGAGTTGCAAGATTAGGTTGGTGTCGAGAAACAACAATGACTGACATTTCTAGGTTTGAGTTAACGAACCGAAAACTGTTTGAAATTATCTGTGTCTGTATATGAATCCTCTGGTTTCAAAACCCGACAACTCCATTTTTGGTGGAAAATGAGTTAGATACAGAAATGGATTAGTTTTCTCCTCATGCACAATCCAGTAAAATATTATAATTCGGAACCCAATAAATCCGACAGAAATTGGCTTTGAAATATGAGGTTGGTTTCAAAACCCGACAAATTCAACATTGGGGTGAAGATTGGCGTACACTGGATTAACTACGGTATTTCTCTGAGGTCCTGGAAAAATAATCTAATGCCTCAGAAAATGTCAGTACTTCTGAACCGGCAAACCTATTTGAGCCAGCCGAAGAACTATCAGATTTTTTAACAGTCTAAATTGTTTAAATATTTTGTTTATATTAAAAATTGAGCAATAAAAATGCGATACCGATCCCTGAATATAATTGTAACCATCATCATGATCTCTAATGGGAAATTTCAAACTTCTGCCCATGCAATTAAGTTTCAATTCCATACAAATCCAAAGTTCAAAATCAAAATCTGACAATTCCATTTTATTTATCTGATTTTTTTCAAATACAGGGTTGTTTTTCAACTGAGAGATCTAATGTTCAAACAAATGCGGCGTTTTTTCAGGAAAAAAGCGATTCAAACATATCGGAACAGTTTTTTGAGATTTTCCAACATTTGTCCTAAACGGATTTGTCGGGTTTTGAAACTAAAGGATTCATATGTTCTTGAATTAATGAACAATATTTTCTGAACGAGATAGATGGATAAGATGAATAAATCATTATAAATCCCTTTTATAATAGAATAGAAATGAATATCTCTTTATTTTCAATAGTTCCGTGGTGTCGGGGAAAAAGGAGAGAAGTCTATTTTCGAGCTGAACGAGATGCGACTTGATTCTGGAGGATTTGTAATTTGAAATCAAACTTCAAGTAATTCCATGGTGCAAAACAAGGTTTGTCTTGATTCTGGACGATTTGTAATTTGTAATCAAACTCCAAATAAGTAGTAAGATATACTCATCGTACATCCGGCCAATTCTTGAGTTTGCGGGTCCAGTATGGTGTCCCAATCTGAGGAGCGACATAGATAAACTGGAGGCTGTTCAGAGGGCATCAACTCGAATTCCTTATGGCTTCAATCGTCCTAGCTACGAGGATCGACTCCGAATATTTGGCCTGAGTACTTTTATGGACCGACGTTTGAGGAGTGACCTGATTGTCACTTATAGAGCCCTACATAATAAATTTGGAGTAGATTTGTCGCCATTGTTCACACTGAACAGGAATCAGCTGAGGGGTCATCACTATAAGCTGCACAAAGAAAACTTCAAGACTAATCCCCGTCAAATCTTCTTGCCCAACCGAGTTTTTGATATCTGGAACCGTTTGCCCTCAGAAGTCGTGAATGCTTCGACATTGAACAGTTTCAAAAACAAATACGACGCCTTTTGCGGGAGGCTTGAGGTGCCGTCAAATGTGTGATCTGTGTGTGATAGATAGTGACTATTTTCTCGATATTCTATCTGTTTACTGTCAATTTATTGAGTTGAATTTTGTTAATTTAGAGCTCTTGATAGGCTTGGCCTCAGCTCCAATTTTTCTGTAATAATAATAATAATAATAATAATTTTCCTGAACTTATCTCCTTTTTCCCCGACACCACGGAGTTATTGTGATATCCCTTTGGTTCATCAATAAAAATGAAAACGTCAAAAACACAAGCAAAAGATATTAAAAGAGTCTTCCCTGCGTATTAACCGTGGTCGATTAGGAATAATTTCACCTATCGTTTCGCCTACAACTGCGGTAGGCATCTTCAGAGAATTCTTGGTCTAAGATT
The DNA here is from genome assembly GCA_038502775.1 of Hippodamia convergens. Classification (NCBI taxonomy): domain Eukaryota; kingdom Metazoa; phylum Arthropoda; class Insecta; order Coleoptera; family Coccinellidae; genus Hippodamia; species Hippodamia convergens. Next base: position 131,785,287 of record CM076607.1, on the reverse strand, counting down.
GTACCTCAAACGCTGAATTTCTGACACCAACGTGTTCGAGTCGGAAGTGTTATCTAGACCCCGATTAATGACGGGAAAAGGTGGTGAGTTTACGTGCGCGATGTTGATTGGCGCATCGCTCCCGCCTCGTATCGGCTTGATATTTGTTTTTTTAAGCCAGACAGAACAAACACCAATTATTTTTCAGTTTTCTATCTATCCTAGAGAAGAGCTGACCTTTTTCTGAAACACTCTCTTTAAAAATCGAAGTTTACACTACTTAACCCTTGGAAATCGCAGGAAACCTAAGTGATTGCTGAAACTGAGTGAAACTGAAGTTTTCTCTGTATTTTGTTACAAATTGTAGAGAAGATTTTGTGATACAGTAAATAAAATTTAATAAACAATAAGATTAATCAATCAAATAAATATTATTTCGTGTTTTTGTGTTTGTATGAAGTTATCAGGTTGTGCTGCAGCATTTATACTTACTTCATGATGGAATCCACTGCTTCTTAAATACCAATGTCCACACAATTGATCAGCCATTATTGACTTCTTCTCATCTTCAGAACAGTCGAAATTATAATAAATACCATTCCAGAGCTTAGTCTGAAAGGATTTTTTTCCTTTCTCCAATAAATTGTTGAATGTATTATAATCCTCTTCTTTGCCAAGAAATTCAGCAATTTTTGAAATAGCAAAAAGTGACGCTAGCCAGAGTCCCCCACAATAGGCACTATAAATTTGTTTATTTAAAAATTTTAATAATTAACTCATAAGCTCATTTCACTTACCTAGGTCCAGTCATTGTCCAGGTATCATATGTTTGATCAGCTTTGGAATCGTTCTCGATGAGTCCATCTTTGTCAGTATCGAACCTCAGGAGATTCATAGTGACTGTGTAACATGCATCATACATATCCCTCAGGAAAATCTCATTAACTTTACCATCTTGGGAAAGCCAAGCGTCTCGGAATACTTGCAGGACAAACTTTGAGTTTAAATCTTTCCATTCACTGACATCATGAATGTTGTATGAGTTTGGAAGTATGAATGGCTCTTCACCTTAAATATACAACCCAATGGATAAAACCGAGATAAATTGAAATATGAATATAAGTTTCAATTATTATGGCGATGAAACTATTGAGGAAAATAATCTTTCAAGTCATAGAAAAGCTTATCCAACAACTTAAAATGATGAATAGTTTAAGGCTTTCACGACCGGATATACTGGTATGAAAAGAGTCTTCCGGGCTTATTGGCCGTGGTCCATTAGGAATAATTTCACCTAACGTTTCGCCTACAACATCGGTAGGCATCTTCAGAGGATTCTCGGTCTAAGGTTGTACCTCGAACGCTGAATTTCTGACACTGGCGCGTTCGAACCGGAAACGTCATCTGCGCGCCGGTTTATGGCAGGAAAAAGTGGCGCGTCTACGTGCGCCATGCTGATTGGCCCATCGCTCCCGCTTCGTGTCGGCTTGATCTTTGTTTTTTCTAAGGTCGATAACCAGGCGCTATGCAAGAAAGGGGTCTCTTCTTTTCTATTGATGTTATTTTTGTGTTTATAAATTTCAATGGCTTCCATGTTCAGCCTGGGATAGTAACTTCTAATATTGGAAATAATCTCCGCTTTTGAGAAATCTATGTTGTGTCCATCTATTAGCGCATATTCTGCTAGTGCGGATTTTTCTGTCTGATTCAGTCGACAGTACCGTTCGTGTTCCTTAATTCTAGTATTAATACTTCGCTTTGTTGTGCCAATATAGACTTTGCCGCAGTCACAAGGTATTCTGTAAATACCAGCTTGTGAAAGTGGGTCAACTTTGTCTTTAGTTGTTTTGATCATTTGCCCAAGTCATTCCGAACTTCGTACGCTTCAGACGGCTTTTTGTCAGTGCTCAAGCACATAGAATATATAATCGCGCCGAGTGCGCCTTACTAAGGGAAAGGATTCGTTATTCTCGCCAAAAACTTGTCAATATCGACGAGAATATCAGGCTTTTAGAAAATAATCTAATAATGACCTTAACACCAGCAGACTGGACCTCTATCAGTAACATAACCCAGAAATCCATGGAGGGTCGAATGTTCAGTAATACTAAACGCCTCAAAAATAAATTCTCGCGCTTGCAGGAATCATCTGTTCCTTCAGTTCCGAACAGAAAAGAAACTGTGATTAACTTGTCCAAGAGGACATTAACACAGGAGGAGAAATCTGTCCTTGAAAAAGGAAACAATTTCTCCATTCGAACAAAACAAATTCCGGTGGGGAATATAGTAGCTAATGTTGAGGCAGCAATTCGGTCAGCTACAGCTGAGGAAGTGAGGACTGAAGCCTCCAGAATTATCAGGAAGGCTAAACCATCAAAAAGTAATATAAATTTCAGGGAATACAAAGCCATAAAGAATCTCAATGAGGACACATCCATTGTGATCCTTCCAGCTGATAAAGGAAACGCAACGGTAGTAATGAATTCGTCAGACTATGATTTCAAAATGAGGCAGTTGTTAGAGCCTTCAAACTACACTAAACTCAGAAGAGATCCTACCTCATCCAAAATCAAACAAACAAAGGCTCTCATAAAAGTTTCTTCTCTCGATGAAGAAACTAAAAAGAGAATCTGTAAGAGTGAAGCAAGGGCACCGCGCATATACGCATATTCACAAGGATAATGTCCCATTGAGACCAATTGTTAGTACCATTGACTCGCCAACATACGATTTAGCCAAAGTCTTAACGACGATGTTGAGACCTTATGTGGGAAATACGGAAACCTTTGTCAAGGACTCTACTCACTTTGTAGAAAAGCTGCAGAACATCCAGTTGGGACCAAATGACCGACTCGTTAGTTTTGATGTTGTGTCTCTGTTCACATTAGTTCCCATCAGAGAATTGCTAAACTACGTTTCGGAGATATTCCCGAATGACATAGCAAAGCTCTTCGAACTTTGCCTAACATCCAGCTACTTTCAGTGGAAAGGCGAGTTCTATGAACAAATAGACGGTGTCGCCATGGGAAACCCTCTTAGTCCTGCAATTGCGAATTTCTTCATGGAAAAATTCGAACAAAGTGCCATCGAATCGACATCGAAGAAACCATCTACGTGGGTACGTTATGTAGACGATACTTTCGTCATTTGGGGTCACGGAGATGAAGAATTGCAAGTTTTCTTAACCCATCTCAACAGTAGGCACCGTAGTCTTCCGGGTTTATTGGCCGTGGTCCATTAGGAATAATTTCACCTAACGTTTCACCTACAACTTCGGTAGGCATCTTCAGAGGATTCTCGGTTTAAGATTTTACCTCGAACTCTGAATTTCTGACACTGACGTATTCGAACCGGAAGCGTCATCTACACCCCGGTTTATGGCGGGAAAAGGTAGTGAGTTTACGTGCGCGATGCTGATTGCCCCATCGCTCCTGCTGCGTATCGGCTTAATCTTTGGTTTTTATAAGGTCGGTAACCAGGCGCTATGTAAGAAAGGGGCCTCTTCTTTTCTGTTTATGTTATTTTTGTGTTTATAAATTTCAATGGCTTCCATGTTCAGCCTGGGATAGTAACTTTTGATATTGAAAATAATCTCCGCCTTTGAGAAATCTATGTTGTGTCCATCTGTTAGCGCATGTTCTGCTAGTGCGGATTTTTCTGTCTGGTTCAGTCGATATCGTTCGTGCTCCTTGATTCTCGTATTGATACTTCGCTTTGTTGTGCTAATATAGACTTTGCCGCAGTCACAAGGTATTCTGTAAATACCGGCTTGTGAAAGTGGGTCGACTTTGTCTTTGGTTATTTTGATCATTTGCCCAAGTTTTTGTGTCGGCTTATAAACGGTCTCGATGTTGTGCCTTCTCAGTGTTCTACCAATTCTATCTGTGACCTTGGGGATGTATGGTAAGATGCTCTTCCGTTAGGTGTAATTTGTGATGTGTTATCATCACGGGTGGAAGTTTTTGTTCTTATTGCCCTCTGAATTTCTTTGACATTATATCCATTGGCGATGAATGCATGCTCTAAATGTTCAAGTTCATCCTCCAGAAATTCGCATAATCGTCAGGCTCTTTCTACGAATGTTTTGATGAGTCCTCGATTCTGTTTGGGGTGATGATTGGACTCCTTGTGTAGATATCTGTCAGTGTGGGTTGGTATTCTATAAACCTTGTGTCCTAGTTTCCCATTAGGCTTTCTAGTTACCAAGACGTCTAGAAATGGTAGTGCACCATCCTTTTCAACTTCCATTGTGAATTGAATATTTGGGTGCTTACTGTTGAGATGTGTTAAGAAGGCTTGCAATTCTTCATCTCCGTGACTCCAAACGACAAAAGCATCGTCTACATAACGTAGCCACGTGGGTGGTTTTCTTGATGCCGATTCGATGGCATTGCAGGAGTTGAGGGTTTTCCATGGCGATACCGTCTATTTGTTCATAAAACTCGCCTTTCTACTGAAAGTAGCTGGATGTTAGGCAAAGTTCAAAGAGCTCTCTCATTCGGGAATATCTGCGTAGTTCAGCGATTCCCTGATGATGGGAACTAATGTGAACAGAGACACAACATCAAAACTAACGAGTTGGTTCTTTGGTCCCAACTGGATGTTCTGAAGTCTTTCTACAAACTGAGTAGAGTCCTTGACAAAGGTTTCCGTATTTCCCACATAAGGTCTGAACATCGTCGTTAAAACTTTGGCTAATTCGTATGTTGGCGAGTCGATGGCACTAACAATCCCAGAAGTCCATGGAGGGTCGAATGTACAGGGTATCCCAAATTGCTTAATTTTGGCTGTTTCTGGTACTTATAGACTAGATAGGTAAGAACGTTATTGAGAGGAGTCCTGGGCTCGATTTTCGTGAAAACACCAGTTGTGAAAACCGTTTCACGATATCTTGATTTGTTTTGAAGATATAACAGAATTATGAAATTTTTTCGATTTTTAGAAGATGTGCCATAACTTTTTCATTTTCGAAAATATCTAAAAAAGATAAAAACTTTCGACAAGCAGTTTTTCACTGGAAATAAGACATTATTTTAAATTTTTTTAAATTAAAATTTTTTTTATGATATAAGACGAAAAAAATTGCGTTCGTATTTAAAATAAAAAAGTGGTTTTTTTGCAAAGAGAAAAAAAAATTTGAATATAGTTTCTTATTTTCGGTGAAAAAGCGCTTCTAGAAAGTTTCAATCGATTTCAGATATTTTCATGAATAAAAAAGTTATGGCACATTTTAGAAATCAATAATATATCAAAATAAAAAAAAATGGAGATATCGTGAAACAGTTTCAACTGAAGACGTTTTCACGAAAATCGAGCCCAGGACACCTTTCGAAGTTTTTACCTATCTAGTACAGAAGTACCTAAAACAGTCAAAATCAAGCAATTTGGGATACTCTATACTGTAATACTAACGCCTCAAAAATAAATTCTCACGCTGGCAGGAATCATCTGTTCCTTCAGTTCCGAACAGAAAAGAAATTGTGGTTAACTTGTCCAAGAGGACATTAACACAAGAGGAGAAATCTGTCCTTGAATAAGGAAACAATTTCTCCATTCGATAAAAACACATTCCGGTGGTGACAAAGTAGCCAATGTTGAGGCAGCAATTCAGTCTTTTCCTGAGGCTACGACTGAGGAAGTGAGGACTGAAGCCTCCATTTAGAGGTCATATAGAATAGTATATCCCAAAACAACTTGCAGAATGAGCTACTATTCCATCACAGATTACGGAATTTCAATTGATTTGAAAATTGAGAAACATATAATTGAAGACAATGCTGTAATGAAATTCATTACAGCATTGTACTACTTTCAGTAGTGTAATGAACTCATTACGATACTGAAATAGAGAAAATAAAAAAACTTACTTTTTAAGATCGAAAACTCTAGTTTCTGAATTTATGGTTAACAATTTTTCGGAGTACCGCTGGCCGTGCAATCCTCGGATGAAACACGAAGAAAAAATTTTCAAAATTAAAAAATTTTTTTTTTGCTCTACGCGAATGGAAACATTTTTTGGACCTACATCGATACAACAGTTGCATAGCCTGTTTATTCAGCTCTAATTTGCTCTTCACTATCCTGGAATATGATTATATTCAATTTTGAATACAAAAAAAAGGACCCTTTTTCAATCAACTGCCGATATCTCCGGAACTACTGATCGCCTAGAGAGCCGAAGGCGATTTCTTATTCTGCAAAAAATTTGATAGCAAAATCTGTTGTGCTCAATTAAAAAAAAATTGTTTTTCTCCTGTAAAGTTAACTAATTTTTTGGTTAGTGCAACCTGTATCTTCGTCGATATTGGGGGGAAAAGCTTAGATTATAAAGAAATTTTACAATCAGATGTTCCCCAAAGTTCCCTCTGAATCGGTAGATTGATCGTTTCAGCAGCTTTATTGGACCGTTTGATTGAAATTTTGAAAAACTTAAGAGAACGAGGCTTTTGTTCCTTAAACTTGACCTAATCTTTTTTATCAATCAATAAATATTAACGATGATACAGCCCATTAACCATAATATGGTCGAATGTCATTTTTTTGCTCTTTTGTCACGTTAACGTTACAGGGGAAAAATTTTTTCATTATTAGAAATATCTGATTTCTCTAAGGAATTTTTTTATAGAAAAAGAAAGCAACTATTGGGTTACTAGGCGATCCGTAGTTCCGGAGATATCGGCAGTTGAGTGAAAGAGGATCCTTTTGCATTCGAAATTGGATATCTCGAAGACGAATGGTCATATCCTAATTAAACAGGCAATGCAACCTGTGCATCGGTTTAGATTGGAAAATTTTTTCCCTGCGCGTTGAGCAAAAAAAAATTCGAAAAATTTTTTCTTCATGTTTCATTCGAGGATTGCATGGCTACCCGTACTCCACGAATTGCAAACTAGTGGTAATAATAAACTATATTAATCAATTCTGTACTATATACAGTGTGGAAAGAGAATAACAAGATTGTGAAAACCTAAGCAAAACTTGTCTGTAATCAGAATCTGTTGCATTTAATGAATAATAAATGATACCAGTGCAACATGTATACATAGATGAGACGAGACTACAGACACAAAATGAAAAAAAAACAAAAAAAGAAATCGAGTAGTCTCAAAAAGCTGTCATAATGATTCACTATGTAAATTTTTAATGTTTTTATTATTTTTCTTTTGGGAATTGAGTTAACTTTGAACTGAATAAGCAAAGCATCGTAGAGTTTGGCACCATTATATAGAAAACTGTACTGAGACTCCTGTATTGAACTTGTGTGGAACCTTACTTGACTGTTTTAGATGTGGAGAGTTACTTGCATAAGCTAGGATATTGCTGCCATCATTGTAATTATCATTGTTTTGTTTATGATTTACGAATGTTAGTTTTTTAATATTATTTATGATTAATAATTGTTCAATTTTTAATTTTGAATGGATTGTACAACCGTTCAAAGTACTGAGCAATGATCATATTCATAAATAAATAAATATTAAACGTTATTTACGCAACCCATAAACTCACCTGGATCACCAATGTCATGAGGAATGGTATTCACAACTTTTCGTTCAACATTCTCTCCATCAGAAAGCATAGTAACCTTGTCAGGAATCTCCTTGAAGACCATATCCTTCATTTCATATTGTATTGTACTCTGAAGATGAGGCCAATTCATACTCAATGCAAAAGAAGCATAAAAATGTACATCATAAGTATTGTACATTTTATATTCATGACCTTCCAGATAAGCATACCTTCCATAGGTTTTTCTGATAACAGAAATAAAAAGTGAATGATAGGAAAGTATATGATTAGATCATCTGAACTGCTTGTCTATTCATCTAAATGAATTTTTGAATGAATATTGGGTTCAACTTGACCCCTTGAATATATTTGTCTTACCTAGGATCTGTTGCCTGCAATTTTTCCTTCTCTTCCTCATCCAAAGTGAGCCAAATACTACCGCCATCACTTACAAAGTATAATTGATTGAAAACAGCTGTTTTAAACCATTTTGGAATATTACTAAGGCACATAAAAATCAGTTGCAACCTTTCCCAGAGCTAATTATAACTTACCCATCATTCAGAACCGTGCTTTGCCATGAGTATATTTCTTTTTCCCACTGTCGATAGTTTTGAAAAGCATATTGTGAAATTTTGAGAGCTGCATCTTCTCGACCAAAGAAATCAGTGTACCTCTTGTAATACTTTTTCATTTTCAAAGGAAAATTTATCATTGGTATGTCCCATACCAGATTATACTTGATCAGTTCTGTTTCAGTTGGCTGTACTGTCAGTTTTACTGCTAGGCCGCACGCCATTTCTCCGTGAATTATCTTAGAATTGGACTCTGGGTTTTTCTCAAATCTTCCATCATTTTTCAATTGATACCAAGGATCGGAACCGCTAGAATTTGGATCGAAATAGAGGCACTTTGATATTTCTCTGTTGACATCTGACTCTGTTGCTAGAAGGTAACTTGCAGGCATACCACAAATTGTGTGATACAGAATGACGCCATCAGTTACACCAACATTGAAGGGTTTGGAGTGGCTTGCAGCTAAAATGAGCCTTGTTAGGTTCACATTATTTAAAAAATGTATTACTCTTCTGAAATGATCAGATAGCAAATAATTTTTTGTAGTATGAATCATTAAATGCTATGAGATTCCATCATTTGTATTTTACTTGAATGAAATTTTTTTATGAATTTATATTTACAATATCTATCTTCTCTTTTGTTTCCTGTTCCATTTTTGAAAGTGAAAGCAATAGTAACAGTCCTATTAGCATCACCAACATTCTTAACATTCCATTCAAAAACAGCACAAGGCAGCGAAGAGTCCTAGTAATTCAATCGATTATTATTGTAGCACAATTAGGATAATTTCAACAATTACCTTATAATTATTTGGTATGATGGGCGATACCTGTCTACACAGTAATTTTACACCATATTCTGATAAATCATATTCTGTCCAACTTCTTGGATAAAGTGCTGTATATTTACATTTATCTCCGTCTATTAAACTTTTCCAAGCACTCAAGCTTGTTTTCCTACAAATCAATGAACTGAAAATTGGGAAAAACGCAGTTTCACATATAGCTTTCAAAAATACAACTCAACTCAGAATAAAAAATTTCAGGATTAGTTTCGACCATTATTTCAGTTTATGGGCAGATATTATTTTTCAGAAGAAAGATAAATATACTTTTTTCCCAGCACTGTCTTCATGCAGGTCACATGTATACTGATAAAATTCTTCTGAAAGTGTTATTTACTTATATAACGAAAGAACAAGTTGAAATATCCGTCTAAATTGATATAATGCGACGGGTTTCAAGACAATCTTTGGGAAAAATCATCACAAAGAATTCGGGAGATTCATCAGATGGGGATAGACGATTCAAGAAGTCGACAAGCAGAATGAGGAAGAAAGAAATATTGAAGAAAAGAAACAACAAATAAGTCAACGCTAACAAAACTTCGATTTCGAAGTTATGATTTGATTAGGGAGATCAACCCTTGTAAATTTTTTTAAGACTTCCGGTTTGACCAGAAGTGACACCATCTTTGGTTTTCCAGATGAGTATCACTATATTTTATTATGAACATTGATTTCTGCTGAAATTCTGAGTTGTTTGAATATAAAATTTCTGAATTTCCTACAAGAAATTTTTTCAACATGAAATTACGCAAACAAACTTAAAAATGGAGCTCTACGGAACCATGCACATTACTTTAATGATTTGTATTGGAAAATGTTTGTTCTTGAGCTTCTGTAAGGAACAAGAATAAAAATATCAAAATTACAAATCATATTACAAAAGGTACCAAAATCTTTATCAAAGTTGGCAATCTCGAAAATACGAAAACTCAATTTGTCTTGATACAAGCAGAAGTTGAAATTAACGTATTCCGATTTAGAAAAAATGTTCAAAATATTTTGTTCAGGACCTAAACTATGAGATAATTCGCAACTATCCTATACTATAAATAGTTTGAGGCTTTCACGACTGGATGTACTGATATTGAAAGAGTCCTCTGGGCCATTATTTCTAATGGACCACGGCCGAAATTTTCGACTACACCAACTAAAATTCTGAAGAACCGCAGCATCCATTGCAATTTATATTTGAATATCTGCGGTAGCAAAAGCAAAGACCTCTACAGTAATCCCCAGTGACATATGACTTGGTCATAAATTTTAGGCAGAATACATTCAATCGAAATTTAAATAAAGTTTCAACTTCCTTGATATTCAAAGGATTGTGTTGAAACCAAAAATGCCCATTTCCACGTTTAGATATTTGTTCACGCCAAGTTCGAAATTGAATTTTCTAGCTAAATTGTCTGGCCCGATTGATCCAGAAGAATTAAAAGCCTCTCTTCATACAATGATATTGATAACTCAGCAAAGTCATTTTTCAAATCATTATCGTGATTTGAAAGAAAAAAGATCTATCAGTAGATCTATTGATTTGGTTGGATTAATCAGAGTGGGCGGAAGGCTTCAATTTTCTTCATTGCCCCAAGAAGCCAAGCATCCAATTCTTTTACCGAAAAGATCCGCGCTTACTCGTTTAATTTGTATCCATTTCCATTTAATTTCTTTGCACTCTGGTCCTAATACCACCATGAGTTTAATTCGTCAACAAAAAACCGTTAAATGTATTAATGAAAATGACAGAAAAACAATCTACGAAAAGCGTGTGAAAAGGACGTATTAACTGTTTGTTTAAAAATATAATTATATAATATTATATAAAAATTATAATATAATAATGGAATGCAATGGCAGAAACGAGTGGAACATTATTAGTTCTTCAACTTTGCTGAAGTACTTCCAAAAAACAAAGAAAAAATAAAAAAAAATTGAAATATTGTTTTAAGAGGGATGGAGCCCGATAATAATCCTGGGGCTGAGAAACGTTACGCCACTGCATATTTATTATAATAAATGAATTATGATCAAAAGAAAGCACGGAATCTTTAAAAATTATTTGTGGCGAATGAAGTTTTTTGGGTTACGGTATTCTAATGAAGCACGCCAGTGCTAATCTCAGATGCAAAACCAGACGTGTCAATTTGTTTTTTAGCAAAATATCTTTATACTGACCGGCTATATTTTTATGAGTGATGCAATAATAATTCCTATCACCATTCTGAACATTTTGGTTGAAACTGGACGTTTATCAGTTCAACACTATGATTTCGGCAGGTTTTTCTCGTTTTGCTCGAAATGGCTTATACATCAAAGGTCTTGTTTTGCATTTATACGCCTCATTTCAGTCCACACAGGCGAGGTTTCATTTCAAAGGAGTCCACGGATTTTAATTTTTTTTAATTCAGGACTTGGAAATTGGTTCATTACATGAGAGCTTCTTTTATAATCGAGTTCATTATAAATGGATTATTGTACTTTTCAAGAAGTAATGTGTTTGTGTAGAAAATTCTCCAAAATAAAATGAAAAATTAGGAATAACAATAATTGAATATTGCCAGTTGAATTAATTCTCTTCAATAAGAGCACAATTCGCGTTTTAACAGTGCTCGGAAGTACACGTGTGTTACCAGCGGTCTACATTATCTCTTCCAAGTCATATGCAACACAAACGTACGTAAATAAACCTCCCATTCTTTCATTGTGAAAATAATAAACTCTTATCAATTTCCTCAACTTCATATATACTAGCCGTCTTGAGGGCGACTAAAACAATAAGATTATGGCTAACAGCCTTCCATGGCAAACAGTAAAAAAAAGAAAATTTTCAAACCTTTCGCCAGAAATAAATGAGAACTCACCCATTGAAACAAGCAATAGATTTCAATATCTCAGCAAAGAAAACGAGAGTGATGATATAATAATAATAATAATAATAATAATAATTTTATTTCCACTGACTGAAAATGTACAGTATGGGAAAGTGTCATCAAAATAGTCACAAATATAAAATGTAAAAAATGTAAAATACAAATACAACATACAAACATCATGACAATGGACTGAACTACCATTCCACTACAAGGAAAAATTGAAATCGAAATATTCGTTCAGTGAGTAAAACACACCTTGCATTAACAGCGTTTTAACAGACATTTTAAACGTTTTTAATCCCTCAATATTGCGAGTACCACTGGGTAAGTGATTGAATATTCTCAAACTAATAATTCGAAAACTTTTCTGTACCTGAGTTAACCGCGTAAAAGGAATATTCACTTTTTTGTCAGTCATACTCCTAGTGTTGTAGTTGTTATTTATCCCCTGTGCGAACTCGGTACCAAACCTCTTCTTAACATAAACAGCACAGTGCAAGATGAATAGAGATGGGACGGTTAGAAAATTGCCCTTAAAATATTCACGACATGAAGTACGTCTACTGAGACCATATATAGATCGCACTATACGCTTCTGCATCGTGAAAACCATGTCCACATCAGTGCCATTACCCCAACATAAAATTCCATACTCCAGTAATGAACGGACCGATGAGTGATAGTAAATTTTGAGCACCTCGAGGTCACAAGTACGCTTCAGCTGGCGCAGCACAAAATTCCTCGAGGCAAGCCTTCCACACAGGACCACCATATGTTCCCTCCAGCACAAATGAGCGTCAAACATGACGCCCAAGAATCGAACCTCGCTGGACAAATGCATACTTGCACCATTAGACCAGATTAAAGGGGCCCCATCATAGAGCGTTCCATTGGGAGAAAAGATAATTGCGGCAGTTTTACCCTCATTCAGCACAATTCCGTTCACTGAGCAGTACTCCCTCATTCTGGCGAGGCAACGCTGTGCCTTCACAGCCAGCTCACCAATGCTCTTAGCAGTTATGAGAACAGATGTGTCGTCAACGTACTGAGTGACGAATCCATATTCTCCCAGGTAATATACCATGTCATCCACACCCAGATCGAACAACGCAGGACCGAGAGTACCCCCCTGAGCCACACCAGACATTAGTGTCCTCAAGCCAGACAAAATCTCCACTCCGTCCCCACAAAGTCTGACTCTCTGCAACCTATCACAGAGGTATGATCTGACCCACTCCAATACTACACCTCGAAGCCCCTTGCGCTCCAACTTGGTCAGCAGCATCGATGTATCCAGCGTATCAAAAGCCCGACTTAGATCGAAAAACATCACCATACAACATTCGCCCCTCTCGAATCCATCCTGAATATGACTGTACAGCGACAACATGGCATCCTGCGTGTTCCTACCCTTCCGATATCCGTACTGTCTATCTGACAACAATCCACAACGATCGGTGAACTGAGTAAGCCGCACCAGAAATAATTTCTCAAGTGCTTTGGAAAAACTGACAACAGCGCAATAGGTCTGTAGTTCTCGACTGATGTTGTGTCGCCTCTCTTGTGAACAGGTGAAATAATAGCAGTTTTTAGTTCCGAGGGAAAATATCCGCACTCAAAAGATAGATTGAAAAGGTGCGTCAGCGGCAATGTAATAAAGTCAACAACATAGCTTATAAGACAGCATGGAATCCCATCTACGCCGCTGGATGATTTACTCGATACGGACAATAGAGTATTCCGCATCGAAACCGGGGACAAGAACATCGAATCCTGATTTGCCCTCAAAGTGACCGTCGGTAGTTTATGAACACCTTTAGAGTTGCGTATCAAATCTGCTACAGAATCCACAAAAAAGTCATTGAAATAGTTTGCTTTTTTCAAATTATCGCGCACCGGAATTCCGAATGAATCAAATATAACATGAGGTGTGCTCCGATTTTCTGCAGCAGACGTATTCGTTTTTATGCATCGCCAGACGGCTCGGGTTTTGTTATCGGCGTTTATTATGGTATTACTGATAAATGATCTTTTAGCTGCAATTATGTTCTTCATATGCTGTCTTTTAAATCGGATATATGTTTCTTTCGCAGCGTTGTCACGTTGACTCGTTTTGCTCAACTCCCGGACAATATTACCTTCCTCCACTAGCCTGTCCGTTATCCAAGGATTTCTCACAATTCTTTTCCTTTTATATTTCTGTAGTGGAAACGCAACATTGAAATGGTACCTGAAAGTTTCAAAAAATGATGAAAAGCTCGCCTCTACACCTCGACCAGCGTGAACACCATCCCAGTTTTCTCGTGAAAGAAGGTCTCGAAAGTTGCTTATGTTCTCAGAGGAGAAAAACCTCCTAACAACTGGTGGTTTCTCAGGAGCACCAGACAGATGGCCAATCTGAAACTTCAAAATCTGCGCGCGATGATCAGATAGCGTGTTGTCGACTGTATTACTAATAAAATTAGTCTTCCAGTTTATGAATACATTATCAAGTAGTGATTCCGCGCGTGAACACTCACAAAAACATCTCTCGAAGCCATATGCAGAGCACAAGTTGTTAAATTCTCTTGTTTTACTATTCATCTCATCTTTCAAATTTATATTAAAGTCACCAGTAATAATTGTCTTGGAGTTTATACTCATCAAGAGGTTCTCAAGTGTGTCAAAAAAAAGATCAGAACTAGAGTCCGGTGATCTATAAATGCACAGGATGTTAAATCTCACTGAGCCATAGTCAATGCTCACAGCTGCCACCTCCATAAGCTGATCGCACAACTCCACACCAACGAGCTTACAATTCATTGTAGAAATGTTATCACTCACCAAAATGATAACTCCGCCGCCACTCATGGAGGTCCGAAAGTAGGAACCAGCCACCTTATAGCCATTCAACTTGAAAACAGCCAGCTCATCACACTTTAGCCATGACTCCGTCAAGCAAAGGACCTCGGGAAAATCAACAGTATGAAGAAAAACCTCAAGTCTTTCAAGCTTTTTTCTCAGACTTCTCACGTTGAGATTCAGCAGTCTGAGATATTGGGCACCAGATGTTCGGCTACTCTTGTGATGCTCGTCCACGAAAAAACTTGAATCTTCTTACAATAACTCCATTTGGCCAAATATCTGGCTTGTTCAAGGCCTCTAATAAATCTATTTCTGCACTAACCTTGAAGGAAATGCTCTGCGCATCGTCCCTCCTCGGCAATGCCTCCACCGTGAACGACCTCCCAGGGAACCTTGTGTCCAGATGAGTTCTAATTTTATCGGGATCGGTACCTGGAGCCACTCGTCCAACATGAAGCCACGCCCGCCTTACCGCACTCGAAAATGTCTGCCCTGGATCACATGAGCTACCATGAATTCTGGCTCCTGAGGCTGGAGTAGACCCAACACCAGGAGACGAAATCATAGGGTTTGACGCCACCTCTCCCGTCGACTTTTTACCCCGCTGCATCGTCTTCGGATTTTCCAACGAATCGGCAACATGGCATGATTGCACCTTTACTGTACTCACACCATTTCGGTTATCCTTTTTCAAAAGGTCAATTATGAACTCCTGGTTGTTTACGGTTCTCTCAAGCTCCTTGGTTAGTCTCTCCAATGACTTCCGCTCCACATTTGCTATCTTCAATGAACATTTCAGCTGGTCGATTTCGCTCGTTATTTTGAGGTTATCATCATTTGATTCCGCAGATTCATCAGAATCAACAGCAAACTGACCCTCTACAAATTTCCTAAGATTGTTACTTGCATTTACTCTATCTGGGATCATTTTGGTAATGATTATATCAATCAGAACTTCCTTATTTAGTTTGTTCAGCTCGGCTCTCATACTTGCGTGTTTACACATCGACATACAAACATATACACAGAAATACACACAGAAATGCCACCGAAAATACCAAAACCACCGCCCATATTTATACACGGAGTTACCAACTTTCCAAAAATGATTGAACTTTTATCAACCGCCATTGCTGATGAACAATACTACTCAAAAACCCTCACCAACAATTGTGTAAAAATTAACGTGACGAATCCAGAAACCTATAGAACACTAGTCAAATTTCTAAGAGAAAAAAATATAATTTTCCATACTTACCAAATCAAACAAGACAGAGCTTACAGAGTAGTAATAAGACATCTTCATCCCAGTATTCCATCAAATGATATCAAAGCAGATATAGAAAACCACGGACATAAAGTCAGGAACATAAGCATTATAAGAGATCGAATGAAAAACCCACTCCCCCTTTTTTATGTGGACTTAGAACCAAACGAAAACAACAAAGAAATATATCAACTAGAGTTCATCTTGAATCAGAAAATAAGCATCGAACCTCCAAAAAAAAAAAAAGAAATTATACAATGCACCAGATGCCAAGAATATGGACACTCGAAAACATACTGCAATCGACCATTTATGTGCGTGAAATGTGGTAATCAGCATGATTCCAAAACATGTCAGAAACCAAAATCGACCCCAGCAAGATGTGCCCTATGTGGAGCCAATCATCCATCCAACTACAAGGGATGTCAGGTATATAAACTCATCTCAAAATCAAAAAACAACAATAGAAAACTCTCACAATATGACAGACAACAGAACATTCCAGAAAAAATCAATGAAACAGAACAAATTGCCAAAACTCTACTCCCACCAAAAAGAATGTATTACGCCCAAGCACTCCAGCGAAATGAAATACATGAAGATCCACCCTCCCAAAAACAAAACTCGAATTCCTTAGAAACCATGATGACAAGTTTCCTCTCCGACCTGAAATCCATGATGACGCAGATGATGAACCAGAATCAGATTATGCTTAATCTGCTTACAACACTGGTGAATAAACTTCATTAAAATTCAACAACTTCATACGCATAGCTTCATGGAACGCCAATGGCCTTCCAAACCATCAGAATGAACTAAGAACTTTTATGAATTTATATAAAATAGATATCATGCTAATTTCAGAAACCCACTTCACTGAAAGAACATTTTTCCAGCTCCCACACTATAGCACATATTCCGCCGAACATCCAAATGGAAGAGCACAGGGTGGGTCAGCTATCCTTATTCGAAAGAACTTAAAACATCACACACTGCCAAATTTTGTGACTGAAGAAATACAAGCTACAAATATAACAGTACACACGGAAACATGGAGCTTCGATTTATCAGCAGTTTATTCACCACCACGTCATAACATATCGGAAAACCAATATACAGAGTTTTTCCAAAACTTTAGGCGAAGATTTATAATAGGAGGAGATTGGAACGCAAAGCATACCCATTGGGGATCACGGCTGATAAATCCCAAAGGACGCAATCTGATGAAGGTCATAACAAGCAGAAATTTTCAAGTTGTTTCACCCGGAACACCAACATACTGGCCAACTGATCCGAACAAAATCCCAGACATCCTAGACTTCTTCGTCACAAATAATATAAACTGTCATTATATACAGGCTGAATCAACTCCAGATCTATCATCGGATCACTCACCGATCTTGCTGACCTTGAGTACCACCGCCAAGTTCTGGGAGAAAAAATGTACCCTGACAACATCTAAAACCGACTGGAATCTATTCCAACAATTATTGAGTGACAACCTGAGATTAGACATTGAACTCAGGGAAACTGACGAACTGGAGGAAGCTGCAAGGTATGCTACAGAAATAATTCAGAGAACAGCCTGGGAATGCACACCAACCCCATCAAGAGAAAACGACATCGAAACGAAATTACCACTGCGAATTAGAAAACTAGTGAGTGCAAAACGACAAGCTAGAGGTAGATGGCAAAGATCCCGTAACCCAGCAGATAAAACAACCTATAATCGCTTATGCCGAGAACTTCACAAAACTCTGCTAGATCATTCAAACTCGCAATTTCAACACCACATTCAAAATATCGACAACAACAGTGAGCACAACATATGGAAAGCCACAAAGAAATATAAGAGACCTATAACTCGAAAACCTCCAATCCGAAAGACAAATGGAGAATGGGCCAACTCTGATGAGGAAAAGTCGAAAACCTTCGCCTTACATTTGTCACAAGTACTCGAACCAGATCATCCGCACCCAGGCTACACCGACACAGAGGTAGAGTCTTTTCTCGATGTTGCGTGTCAAATGTCTCTCCCCATAAAGCCTTTCAGACCCAAGGAAGTTCTTCAAGAAATAAGAAACCTTAAAAATAAGAAAGCACCTGGCTTCGATTTGATAACTCCAGAAATCCTGAAGAAACTGCCACAAAAGGCTATATTATTACTCAACACCATATTCAACCGAATAATGAGTCTTTCCTATTTTCCGACTATCTGGAAATATGCCGAGGTAATAATGATATATAAGCCGAACAAACCTGAAAACGACGTGAGCTCTTACAGACCCATAAGTCTCTTACCGATTTTGGGCAAATTATTCGAAAAACTTCTACTTAAGAGATTGAAGAAGGACATAGATCTTCATACAATACTACCCAACCATCAATTTGGATTCAGGGAAAACCATTCGGCAAGCCATCAAATACATCGTGTGGTAAACACCATATCAAGAAGCCTCGAAGACAATAAATATTGTGCAGCGGTATTTCTGGACTCATCCCAAGCGTTCGACAAGGTTTGGCATAATGGCTTGCTCGTCAAGTTGAAAAAACTTCTTCCACAACCTTACTTTTTAATTCTGAAGTCATATCTCACCGATCGATATTTTGCTGTGAAACAGGGCGATGCTCTATCTGAACCGACTAAAATAAAAGCAGGAGTACCACAGGGAAGCATACTAGGACCACTGCTCTATCTCATATATACATACGACATTCCAGAGAATCATAACACTACAATGGCCTCATTCGCGGACGACGTGGCGATATTAGCAACCCATGAGAACGCGGATACTGCTTCCGAAAAGCTCCAAGAACATCTGAATGAACTCGAGAGATGGTATGGAAAATGGCGATTGACAATCAATGAAACAAAATCAGTGCAAGTTACATTCACCAACAAACGAAACATATGTCCACCAGCTAAAATAAACGGAAAACAAATCCCAGCCAAAACAGAAGCCAAATACCTAGGAATTCACTTAGACCAACGCCTCACCTGGAAACAACATATTCAAGCTAAAAAGACCCAGATAAATCTAAAATTCCGGCAAATGTACTGGCTAATAGGCAGAAAATCCAAGCTTTCTCTACACAACAAGGTATTGATTTATAAAGCCATAATTAAACCAATATGGACATACGGCATTCAATTCTGGGGATGTGCCAAAGCCTCAAATATCCACATAATACAGAGACTTCAATCCAAAACACTTCGATCAATAACAGATGCACCATGGTACGTTTCCAACTTGACCATACACAATGATTTGAAAATTCCCTTCATTAATGATGAAATCAAAAAACGCTCAAGAAAGTATCAGCAAAATCTGGAAGGACATGAAAACAGCTCCATAGATCAACTAGCAGAAAACCATTCAACAGAAGAAGGTTACAGAAAACATGGCCAATTGACTTCAACTGAAGTGTGAATAAGAAGTTTCAATAAGTTTGATAACTTCTACATGTCATTTTGAATTCATCATATTTGCTTAATACTTGTGAAAAGTAGATTGTAAATTTCAATAAAGGATATAAAAAAAAAAAATAAGAGCACACCAGACTGGCAATCTGGAGGTGGTGGGTTTAAGTCCCATCCAAGGGTTTTTTTACAGAATTAATGTGACATCCAGTAAGAATTGCAGCTATGCCGATGACACGATTGCTCTTAATATATCGGAATCTAGAAGTGAACTTCAAGAAATGACAACAACTAGTGAGAAAGATGCGCAAAGATGGTTCTCAGCAAACGGACTAATGATGAATGAGACTAAAACACAGAGGATATTGTTCACCAACAGAGAGCAAACCGATTCGTCTCTACTATATTTGGGATTGGAGTTTCAGCCGTCTCTAAGTTGGATCAATCATATAAGTAATCTTTACAAGAAATTATCAACTTCTGTTTTCATGATAGGAAGAATGAGACAAATAGCAAATGCCAACATCGCTAAAATATCATATGGTATCATCCTATGGGGACAATCTACAGAAGCCAAAAAAGTCCTTCTCAAACAGAAGAGTGCTATAAGAGCCATTTTCAAAATGAAAACAACCGACAGTTGTAGAGAAATTTTCAAGAGAGAGGATACTTACAACTACATCTGTCTTTATTCTCACATGCGTCAAGTATGTCCACTGAAATCAGGATAAATTTCCGAAGAACTCAACTTACCACAGTTACAACATACATGAAAAACACAACTTCTCTGTCCCACACTCAAGAATCAAGAAGACTCAACAAGGTCCCAATTACACTTGTCTGAAATTGTATAACAAGCTTCCAAGTCACGTGAAAGAATTGAGCTTATCACCATTCACCAAAAAAGTAAAAGAATTGCTCCTAGAGAGAACCATATCGTCGCCCAGATGATTCTGACTATTAATTCATTTTCCATCGATTCCAAAACCTTGTATCTCGATTTAGTGACAGAGAGTTTGCGCAGCAATGAGTCACACTCATCAAAATTTAAACTAAAACAAATAATTGATTAAGTTATGAGATGTTTTCTTCATTTTCTGAAAATTGTGCTTTTTTGAGATACATGGTTTTCACATCTGAGCGACGATATGAGTTAGATGAATTTTACGCCATTTGCTTTTGAATACTGTAATTATGTCTTGTAACAGTATTGTTTCAATAGAATTTTGACATGCCATATAAATTTTTAATGGCAAATATTTATACATGTTATATGTTAATTTATATATTTGTTGAAATTTTTACATGTGTAAATATATAATAATAATAATAATTCAAAATGTCCATCTGTACATCTATTATCACATATTTTTGTGTCAATAATTGATATTTGAAAAGGGTAAAATTCGAAATGTGACTAAGAAAATTGTTTCTCCAGGACATCTTAGAAATGATGCATTTTAGAGCAATGGTGTTATTACCACCATATTATATTTCAACATAGATTCTATGATGGCTATAAAAAAATGGTTTTGTAATTGGAAAACTTGAGTTTCTACATTTTCAAAAATTGTCAACATTGACCTGTAAGGCCCGCTGAATAATAATTTTTAATATTGAGTATTACAACAAAAACATTATTCTGAATTTGAATTTCAGGAGTCAGGAGGAATCAATTTTCATAATGAAATATAATGCTCTCATTTGAAAACCAAAGTTGAAGTCACCTATGATCTAACCAAAAGTGAGAAATTCTTTCCCCAAAAAAAAATTTCCCAAACAGAAATTGTTGGATACCTGGTGTATGTATTCTTTCGGTCAAATGAATATTACATTCATTGTTATCTCAAATGCACTTCTCAGTAATGGTGAGAGTGACGTAATTGATAAAAAACTGTGATTGGAAAAATATAACAATCAATAACTATGACTCATCTCAATTCATGAAATGTATCAGCAATAATCTAATAAAAAGCTTACGGGAATGTTGATAACAAACTATGGAATATTGTTCTTTGATGTTCATCTTTTATAGTTACTATGAATTGATTTGCTTCCACAGTTTCCCATTCATAGAGACCCGGTTTCATTTGAAATCTGCAAAATTCTCCTTTAAAACCCCTACCTATAGAACCTGATCCAATTCCTCCAATAGGAACACCTTTAAAATATGTTAACTCTTATTAGTAAATGAACTGAAATCACCTCCAGTAAAACAAACTAAAGAAAGGGGGATATTATTTATCAAGAAATACTTCATATTATTAGCATTATTTTTAATGCTTTTTAATTTTAAGTTTATAACAGAAAGTCCCCTTTTCCTTGCTTTACAATATCTTGTCTCATTACTTCAACCTACATAGAACATGTTAGCAGTAGGCTTACCATAAATACGTTTTGCTCTTTGAGGAAAGATATAATCCATAATAATAGACTTGCCAGTAAGTTTACATTTCAAGTAGAAAAATAAGTACCTGTAAAAGATTTTCATTGAGAAGTTTCTTAATATCTGCACTAAGATCTTACCTGATAATTAGAGGAAGAAGAGTGAAAATTGTTCGCACACTTGGTATGAATGATTGGGATCTATCCTCAGGATATTCATGGTTTAATTTCAATTTCAAACCGTATTCAGGAATATCAATTTCCTGATTCGAACTTTCCATAGTTCACAAGATAGGAGTATAATCTTACTGATAATTATTATATTAATTTTACCTTAACCAATAAACTGAACCTATCTCAAGAACAACTGAAACCTGAATGAAAAGAAAAATGCATTCTACTCTGTTATCATCAGTTACTTTGTGTTTTGATAATTTCCAATGATATTCTCATTGAATAGGCCAACTCTTAAATGCAAATTTCTACTTTTGGCTCAGTTGCATAGAAAATAATCTGGAACCTGGAACAACAATAACTTGACCCCAGCTCAAAGTATGTTTTTTAGGAAATATTGAAATTTGAAATCTTTGAAATAATTGGATTGAATTGGAAATTGAAATTGTTGTTCATTTCATAGAAATACAAACGAGTTGTTGTTGTTTGTATTTTCTATGTATAACCCTTATTTATATATATGTCTATGGTTGTGTCCTTAAGGATAGATATTCTGTGGTTGTGTTTTGATCATAGAGTATAAAAAAATTTTCTTGTGATCTATGGGAAAAACCGGTGACGTGACATTTTAGTAAAGGGCGCTGTTAAAGGTTAGATTTTCGATTTTGGGTTGTTCTTTGAGAGACCGTCTGTTCTTTGAATTTGAGAATAATAAAGATGGCAAATATAGGAACAGTTTTATCAAAATTTTATACTGAATATACAAAGAAAACACCAAAAAAATTGAAAATAATCGATGCCTATTTATTATACATTCTTTTAACTGGCATCGTTCAGTTTGTTTACTGTCTTCTTGTAGGAACATTTCCTTTCAATTCTTTCTTGAGTGGCTTCATTTCTACAGTCAGTTGTTTCGTTCTAGCTGGTAAGATGTATTTTTCTTTTAAAATAAACTATTTATTCAATGAATTTCAATACATGATATATAAAGTGTCAACAGATTATCAAAACAAATTTGTCCATGAGTGTGAAACAACCAATAATTATTTTGTATTCTTATATTTAAAATGTATGTTTTCAGTTTGTTTGCGACTTCAAGTGAACCCAGAAAACAAGAATCAGTTTCAAGATGTAAGCCCTGAGAGAGGATATGCAGATTTTATATTTGCACATGTGGTTTTACACTTAGTTGTCATGAATTTCATTGGTTAAAAGGTGTACTTTTTCATTTCAATTGAAAATAAAATTTGCTCCCGGTATCTATGTATCCCTGACATTTATTATTGATTTGGTGCATGAACTGAAAATAATTATCTCATTTTTATTCAAATTATTATTTACTCCCAAATAAAACGTAAATACAGAGTTCAACTCTTATATCAATGAAAATTTCTTTACTTATAATTCTACTACATTATATTTGACCTCTAAACATGAGTTGTGTATACATTTTTTTGATAATTATCAATTTTGTTGGTATTTCTTTTAGAAATGTAAATAATAAAAATTCTACTTTATCTCTTGAACTTGAACTATTATCACGAATGAAAATAAAATTAATATTTAGTTTAATTCATTCTTACATTCAACTATGGTGAAAGTGGTATTCATTTTACTCTGTGCAACAGCAATTTGTGCTGCTCCTGCTTTAGATCAAGAAGCAAGAAAATTAGAAGTAAGTCATATACATGGCGGTAGAAATATAAAGTTAAATATTATTAACCCCCAATTTATTTTATTTTTGTCATAAAGGAAAAATACTACCATGTAGATTTTCTTGAATTAAGAATACATAGCCTTATTTTTGTGTCAGTGGTAATTTTCTTCTTATAGAATAATGATATTGAAGACCTTGGTGATGTTAAGAGAGTTATATCCAATAAAAACAAAGAATCGGATCAGCCTATAACTTCAATACAAACTATGGAAGAAGTCAATCAAATTAATAAGATTTGTATGGAAGAAACAAAAGTTGATAAAAAATCTGTCAATATGGTTTTAACTGATATGGTTCTTCCTGAAGATCCAAAATATAAACTGTTCCTTGCCTGTAGTTATAGAAAACAGAAATATTTGAACGAGAAAGGAGAAGTTCAGTTTCAAAACATCATGAGATTTTTATCTAAATATTACAAAATGAAGGATTTGAATGTTTTGGAAGTTTGTGGAGAATTAAAACAAACTGATAATGGTGGTGATAATGCTTTGAATGCCTTGAAATGTATTTTACCCAGGCTTACACCTCTCAAGGAAATATTTGATGAATGAAACCATAAAAAAAGTTTGTTTTATCCAATAAACGTAGGAGATTCAACAAATTTTTTTATTTGAATAGAAAATTCAGTTAATCAGATGATAAATATTTTCTAATCTCTTGCAAAATGAAACTTATAAATACAAAAAAATACTATTTATATTTTAATACACATATAATAAAAAAATATCTGAGTTAACAGGAAGTGAGTATATATTTATTTACAATGCAGTTTTATTAATGTTGTTTATGAACGTGTTTGCTTCCTCCATATTCCTCCACACCTGGAACAAATAGATATATTTCAATCAATATATGATTAACAATTCAAGGGATCTGCTTTGTTATGTTAGATTATTATTATTAGATACTTTTTCGTTTCAATATGTCTTATATTATTTTAGCTCTTGCAATCAATATATCATTAAGAAAGTTCCTTTTTGCATTTATCATATTTTCGCTACCTGCAGTAATTTTGCTATTTGAGAAATTTCACAAATTGGAATGTTGGCAATAGAGTTTCTTATTGAACATACAGGGTGTACCAAGTTCGACGGCCTATTAGACATTTCTGGAGAACTCGACCTATTTGAAATCTGAAAATTGGGATTATGTTATTGTTTAACATTATCTACCGAGCTAAAATATTCTTGGAGCCTGACCACTTTCAGGTATACAAGGAGTGAAAAAAAAATTAAAACAATTTTTGTTTTTTGTTTTCGAATTTGATAGAGATGAGAATATTCGGTATAATGTTTGTTATTCCTATTCTAGATATCTTAAGCACAAACCGTTTTCACATTTTTGAAGTCGAAGATTATGTTAGATTCTGCGAAGAAAAATGATGATAACGTTCTATGATGTTGATGCTTCTAAAATTAATAATTCTTGAGTTATATAGGATTTTCTGATTTTATGTAGTATGTAGAGTAAAATTCATGAAATCTGTTTCATATCAACAATGATAAATGAATTCAGAAAAGAGGTGTGTCACTAGTGAGTTATTGGAATAATTTATCTCTTATGACCAGGGTCATTGTTGATATGAAACAGATTCTATGAATTTGACGTACGACATGAAATCGTAAACAACTCAAGAATTATTAATTTTAGGAGCATTAACATGTTGGAACCTTATCGTCATTTTTCTTCGAACAATCCAACACAATCATAAAAAATAGAGTTCTAATTTGAAAAACGAAAGTTATGTGCCAATCTTGATCCCAACATTTGGAACATCCTGTGACGAGTTTTTCAAAATTTTAAAAATGTACAATATTTCTACAGTCTTCGACTTCAAAAATGTGAACGGTTTGTGCTCAAGATATCTAGATTAGGAATAATAATAATAATAATAAAAGGTCTTTATTTGTACGTGGTAAGTACATTTGATGAGGCGAGGTTTAGCTTTCAGCTATTCTTACACCTAACCTCAAGTATTAATACAGAATGAGAAAAAATAAATAAATATACAAATTATGATGATGAAAAATCTTAAAATTTACAAATTAAATCAGAAAAAAACCATTTTACCCAAATAATTAACAACAATAAGTCTAAACTAAGCCCATCAAGTATTATTGATGGGACAGGAGGTGTAGTTTTAACTTCCTCTTAAATGATTCCACAGATGAAATCCGCCTCAGATCCGTGTCTAAGTTATTGTACAGAACAACCGCGTTATATGAAAAGCCCCGATTGAATAGAGAGGTGAAATGACGTGGCATGGCTAAAGTGTTGAAATTCCTGACAGTCCTGCTATGCATAGTCGCTCTAAAAGTTAGCTTATCCTTAAGATACTTAGGGGATGAAGATATGATGACCTTGAAAACGAGAGTCAAAAAAGCAAACTGGAACAAATTAACAACATTCAGCCATCCAGTCTGGGAGAACGCACTAGAGATGTGATCAAATAACAAACATAATACCGAATACTCTTATCTCCCTTTCTTCTTCAGTTTTTTCTCAATTTTCTGGAAAGAATGATGACAAATGCACATTTTAAATACGAATGAATTCACAATTGAATTCTCTATCGAATTCGAAAACAAAAAAAAAACAAAAAAAATTGTTTGAAAATTTTTTTTTCACTCCCTGTATACCTAAAAGTTGTCAGGCTGCATTAATATTTTAGATCGGTAGATAATATCATCATCCCAGTTTTCAGATTTCAAATAGGTCCAGTTCTCAAGAAACACTGTACCATCGAACTTGGTACACCCTGTATATAAAAGCACAGTATGGAAATCACCCAATTAATTATTGTAGTCAGCTGAGGCTGCCTCCTTCAAGCATTTTTTTCAATGTGAAATGACAAGTTGTGAACAGAGACGGACTAAATAATATTAAGCTACACGCTCTCACCGATTCACTATTGACCATACTCATCAGCTATCGGTTGCAGCTTTCAGTATCTATTACTTCATCATTCAGTTGACACAGTCACCCAAGACCTTTGAAATTAAAACATTTGCTTTGTGAATGAAAATAAGTAGGTGCTACTTTTGTTTGCCCCTGAATGTCCTCTACATAAACACGTATTTTTTTCGAAGTACATTCATATGCCTCTTCAACACATTCAAAAATGGAGGCCAGTATTTATATGAAGGAACATTTTATTTACCTCCATTACTGGCAGCGAATAAAACCTAAAGTATATCCAGCGAAAAGCGATAGTGCCAGTAAACAACTAAATATACGCCTACAAGGTTATGAATATTTTCATCGGCTACCGTTTAGTGCTTTCTCCAGATCTGTATTAGGTACGACAATTAAGTGATTTATTCATGAATATATATTTTAAAATTATTGGTCGTTTTTGATTCAATGTATGTACTTACAAAGTCGCCAACACAAGCCAAGCAAAGCGCGGCGCCGGGGCACTAACTATCTTTTATCGAAGTGTTTCGTCGTATTTTTGAACACTCATAACTTGAGTTTGGGATATAGTAGATGAACAAAATTCTCAGGATACAATGCAAGTAGTGAACTCATCAAAAGTGCAAAGTTTCAAGTGCATAGCTCATACAATTTATCCACTGATGATCATACAAACCTTAAGGGTACTTCCCGATGTCCTATCAAGTTGAAATTTGGTATGTAAGCTAGCTTCAATACACAAACGGAAAAATTCTTAAATTTGAAACTTTCACCCCAACCCTTAGGACCAGGGGATGTATAAGTTTGTATGAGACTTCCGCCAATTTTGATGCTAGTGGTCTGAAAATTGATATATACAGAGGGCTGCTTATTAGAAATGTTAAACAATAAAATTCTAGAATTCTCAGGGAAAATTACCCCACGTTTTGAATGAGGGGATAAAAAAAGCGCCCGTAAAACGCCTTATATGTATTTACACCAAATACAATTTCCCTGTAATAACCTCAACCACAGTTTCCATTGAGCAATTTTCCGTTGTGATCATTCTATAATGATAGGATTCTTTATACAATGGTTGTGATGGCAGCTGTCAAATACATCGCCATCACAGCTTGAACCTAGGTAGATAAAGGTATATTTCTCCACTTCGTACATTGTTGATTGTGAACATGAATAGTGAATTAGTTTGACTTGAAATAGATCTCGCAATAATGATATTTTCTTTAATTATTATTGGGAAAAAATGAACAAAATGAAAGGATTTTGTCATAAGCAACGTACAAAAAGAATTGAAATCCAACCAAAAACATTTGCATGTAAAATATTGCCACGACGAGGCCGTATTTCTAACATTGTCAAAAAGTAGTTAATGTAGAGCGAAGCTGTTAATGCTACACACTTCATCTTCACAAGTCCTTATTTCATCAACTCTATGCCTTGGTCAAAATAAGTGACTTGGCCGTTTTGTAACTATAAGAACTATTGTATAACAGAAAAGTTATGAACAGCGACTGAATTTTTCACCTCACGCTCACGGGGCGAAAGAGAAACGGTCAAGTACTACTAAAGGCACGTAATTTTGAACGCCTTTTTGTAGTAAATTCCTTGGCGGAATCTGCAGAACTCGACATTGTTCGTAAAACTATAACACGCAATATATTCGATTGAACGCGACGATATGGGCAATCACCACAAAAGATATTTATCGACTGAACTGAAATCTGATCTATCTATCTAGCGTATGGTTAACATGGAAACATAATTCTTCGGACAATCTGAAATCTGAAACATTGAACATTAAACCCGGTTCTGATGAATTTGGCACCGCCTTGTTGTTTTTTGTTGTTTTGTTGTTTTTTTGTTAATTTTTTGTGACTTGTCCTGTACATGCATTGTCATGTCTGAAAGAATCAATAAATATTATTATTGTCAGTTAGGTACAGTACAGGGTGCACAAAATTGGTTATACCCAATTAGTAGTTTTGGTTTTTGTTTATCTCAATGTAGTACTTCATTTGAATAAACATTATTATTATTATTATTATTTGACTGAAAGAGATATAGAAAACCCCTTGGAAACAAACATAGTAGTTATGCTACTGGTTTGCTGTGAAAAAAATGCTGGGAGCCCAATACAATGGTTGAAAAGAGAGCATGAACGTTTTTTTGTGGCATAGGAAATACGCCTAAAAGAAATGAAGGTGAAGGAAAAAACCAAGTTGCAAGAAACACTGACAGAATTTGCCAGGCAGGATTATTGCAAAAAAAAAATTCCTGGACAATCTTAGTAAAAACTTGCTTCCTCATAAAGT
Source organism: Hippodamia convergens (assembly GCA_038502775.1). Lineage (NCBI taxonomy): Eukaryota > Metazoa > Arthropoda > Insecta > Coleoptera > Coccinellidae > Hippodamia > Hippodamia convergens. Next base: position 131,756,467 of record CM076607.1, on the reverse strand, counting down.
ACTATTGCTTCAGCCAATCCAAATGGGAAATTGCAAGTCATTGCAAATTATTTGGACAAGGAGTCAGGGAGTACTCTCCTTGAAACCATCTCAGATTCTAAATCAAATGTTTTCAAGATAATTAAATTTACTCAAGTTTCAAATGATCTGATTCAATTGATTTTAATTCTAGGTTTGGATCAAACAATGGAGTCTGTGTAATCAATATAATTCAGAAGTCCAAAGTGGATCATTATATAATGGAAGAGTAACTATGGATACATGATAGTAAAAGAAAATATTACTTTTTTTCAATTGCTTTTTAAACTTACTGACAAGACTTCAACCACCTCTGATCCCAAGCTCTTATTGCTGCAGTTCTCGTGACCGAAGCAAATCCTGCAGAACTTCCACATCTCACACATTGCTTTACAATGCGGGGAGTTTTTCCCAGATATAGATGTCGAATTGAATCTACTGTTTGATTGAAGTAAAATTCATCCCTTTTGACTAGGTAGTAGGGCTCACAACCATACTCCAACTGAAAAATATTACAAATTTGACATATTTGAGAATGAAAATTCAATCTAACAACCACAAGAACATTGATATACTGTTAAAGATACAATTAAGAGGTAATTAAACGTTTAATTCAACAATTCCATTTACCTGCAATGGTAGAATTTGTTGCGCTAAAAGAGGCGAAACTAACGATGATTTATACACTGACAGCTGCATTGGTTGAACCATAACTTGACTAGATAGCTGACAACTATCATCTGAAAAATAAAATTGCGAATGAAATTAAAAAGGCATCAAATCATTGGGGCAAATTTTTGAATAAAACTTTATTTTAGCCCGTTTTCTTTCAATCAGTTGAAAGAGTATGGTGGGCCATCAGTTTATGTTAAATTATATCAGATAAAAGATTATTACATTAACAAAAAAGCATTTATTCTACTGACCATGAGTTTTATCGTCTTAATGAACTTTCTGGCCCAATAGTGAAAAGGAGCACTTTTTGAAACTCTTATATTTCAGTTATTTTTCCATTAATTGATCAACAGCGAATGCTTAGTAGCCACATTTAAGACCCAGACTTTAATGACTGGATAGTTTTTATTGAAATACTACATTTATCTTAAGTGGCTGAAAAAAAAATATAAAAAACCGACATTTTTACTTTGGTAATACCCAAACTCTTGATTTGACTCTTGAATGGCAAAGAATGAAAGAAAGTTCCAAAGAAGTTTGCGAACTAATTATTTATTGTCTAGATTCAAATTGATGCCTAAAAATTGTAAAAGTATAAAATTCATTACAAACTACAAAATAAACCACTTCAATTCTGAAATACATCATCGTCCTCTGATTTATTACTGACGATATTTCTGGCAATACTCATTGGTTTTTCAATTTCACTATTCACATAGAGAAAAACTTCACTGGTGACGCTCTGTTTATGTATTACATTCGCAACAAAAAACTCGGTAACTCCTTTATGTTCATTAAGTTTATGTTCAGCAGTGGCATCTTCAGGAAGATTGCTATTCACGGAAGAACGACTAGGTGTACGAGATTTGTTCATTCCATCATATTTGGAGCGGAGATTAATAGATATGGGTTTAAACACACTGTCCAGAGTACTGTCAAGATCGTGAGAACTGAATTCTCTCTCAATTTGTATGAAGTTTTTGGTGATAGTACTGTCAGTTTGAAATACACTTTCATATAAATCCCTGAAAAACAGTTCTCTGGGAGTCAGAGCCACTTCTAGATTTTGGGACAGCGGTCTATGATCCTCGTTAATTGGATGTGGACGAACACAAACTTCTTCAGGATTAGGGTTACTTAGGTCCAAAATGAGCATGGGGCGTTTTTCAGCAACTTCAGGAATATCTACACAAAAATCACACGCATCCACATTTCCCTCCAATTGTCCAACAGAAAAGAACTCATTTTTACCAGACTGGCATTTCTGAGATTTTTTCCAAAAGTATACCAAAACACACAATATCATGATGAAAATCACGAGTAGAACCACAAGAAAAACATTTTTTCTGATCGAAGTAGGATTAAAACTCTTGATGTAATAGGCAAACAGAATAGGCACAAAGGAAAACCAATAAAAAATCACCAAAAAAACCAAAATCCAAGGTAGGAATATAAATTTGAAGGGTTGAGACCACAACTTATAAGGGACGGTTCTGATTTGGTCTGTCATCTTTTTGTTTTTCGCATTGCACAGAAACAACTGCTTCATTTAATCATGAACGGAGTTGTGAAATGTTTGTGGTTACCTTACTGATAATATATTCAAGTCAGGAAGTACAGTTTCCTTGCCTGATAATTCATATGAGCAGCACAGGAAGAGGAATTCGGATCAGATGGAGGTGTTTTATTTTTAGCACAGTAATGATCCCAAACTGAGTGGCTCTTATAACCCAGAAAATTAAAAAAAAAATTGTTATATTAAGGGCATTCATAAAATAAGTTTTCAATGTGAAACATACTAAAATTATTCAGTGTGTATCACCCAAAAGGAATAAATTCGAAGTTTCTTCCTTAACTGAAACACTCCCATATTAAACAATTTTGGACTATTTAAATAGCTTAGTTCTTCCAGTTATTGCAAATATTAACATCAGTAACACTACTTACACAAAACTTAAAATAGGCAGATATTAGTTTTTTCCTCTAATTATTAGTTTTTTTGGTGGTGTAAAAAATCTGAAAACACTTAATAGATATTTCCAAAACAGTTCAAAATGTGTATGGAACATTGAACCTTTTTGTATGAAATTTTTTGAAGATTTCAAGAAATGAATAATAAATGGGGCATTGCATATAAAATAAAGATACTATGTATTCGAAATTCTAGTGTCTGCCTTCCGAAAAACATTTTTTGACGCTGTCTTTTTGCCTTCAGCCAATCGGTAGAAGAAGCAGCAAATTTTGAAGTATTGATTTTGATTTTCAAAAAAGCTGGTTTGAAAGATGCAATGAATTTTGTTATTGACATTAAGAGAGTCTTCCAGGGTTATTGGCCGTGGTCTATTAGGAATTATTTCACCTAACGTTTCACCCCCAACTGCGGTAGGCATCTTCAGAGGATTCTTGGTCTGAGGTTGTAACTCGACCGCTGAATTTCCGAAAGTGATGCTGGATTCGATCCGCAGTTGTGGGCGAAACGTTAGGTGAAATAATTCCTAATAGACCACGGACAATAAGCCCGGAATACTCTCTTAATGTCAATATATCCGGTCCTGAAAGCCTGAAACTATGAATTTTGTTATAGCAATATTGCTATCAGGGTCTTCAAGAATCGGCGATTTAAGATCTGACAAACTGTATTTTATGTAACGATAGCAATATAAAGATATTGCTATCGTTACATAAAATACAGGATAAAGATCCTAGCAATTTTGTTATGAGCAAACAGAATCGCACTGATTAAGTTTCTAATATTCATAATGTACCGTGACCTCTAATACTTGTTGAGGCTACGATATTCTTTTAGTTGACTAGCGAATAATGTAAGTAAATATGTCTAAACACCAAAAATTTAGTTGAGTACTAGCTTTAGCTTACTTAGTCACTATAGGTTTATTCTAATTCAAGAAATTATCTTACAATGCATCAGAATTCATTGCGCAGCGCTGTTTATATTCACAATTAATATAACGATGAGCTAGTGAAAATAAAGATCATGAAGTAAACTGCAGGAACGTGGTGTCATCAAACCAGCGTTGCAGGTAGACCGGTTTTCTGAGTTATTACTCGTCATCAGTAAAGCGTATCGCCTTCGTCGATGAGAAATAAAATCAGCCGCAGAACTTTATTCAATGCTTATTTTGGTTGTCATCGACGAAGGCGTTTAACGGTACTAATGAACAGTAATAACTAGAAACCAGTCTACCTACTAAGCAATGAATAAAGTTCTTCAGCTTATTTTGGTTGTCATCGACGAAGGGGTTAATTGGTACTCATGATGAGTAATAACCCAGAAACCGGTTTTCCTGCTATGGTGGTTCGATGACAACACGTTCCTACAGTTTACTTCATGATTTTCACTATTATATTCACAATGTCACTGCTGAATTCATTTCTACAATTATGTATATTCACTCGTTCGAGAATCGCAACTTCGGGGTGAGGTGATACTTTCATGACTATCTGCATCGTGAAGTTCGATGGAAGTAAAACTGGTTGTGAGAAATAGTTACAGCAATCCGAAGCATCAAGACTGCTGAATTTGATGATATCATCTCCAACATAATTCTTATGATTCCCCAATTCAGCCCACCATTACAAAGGGACAATTTTGGAATTGCCAGATGTAGCAGAATCTGGCGATCTCAAATAACTATCTATCGTCTGGAAATCTGGACTGTTCGGCAAAGAACATCTGATCAATCGAAGGACGCTCTATTCGCTCGGTCAATTTCGATGGGTAGGTTAGAATAGAATAGAATAGAATATATATTTATTTTCAATAGTTATTGTGATATCCCTTGGGTACATCAATAAAAATTAGATTAGATTAGATTAGATTAGAGGAGGGGCGACAGATCAAAACCGACCTTGCGAGCACCTTGACCTTAAGATCTATTGTGCATCCCCGCGCTGTTTACCAGTCGGGCAGCAAAGTCTCGATGAACTTCACCACCTTTCTGGGGGCCACATCCATTACTTGTTCAGGCTTTAGGAACCAGGAGCCAAGATGCCGTAACCGTTTCTGGTGGACAGCTTCACACTCACATAGTAGGTGACTGGCTGTCTCGGTGGCTTCCTGACAGAAGCGACATGTACTATCGGGCGCCTTTCCCATGTTTTTTAAGTGATACCTCACGGGACAGTGCCCAGTGAGAGCGCCCGTCAATTTCCTCAGTTCCAATTTGCTGAGTGAGAGGACTTTTTTGGTCCAGCTCGTCGAGTGAGAGAGAAGTAACTTAGCTTGCCTTTGACCATTGGTCGTGCGCCAGGACATAAGCTTCCTCTTTTGTTCCCAGTCCTTAATAGCCATTGCTTGATGGCTGGCTGGGAAGCCGCAAAACGGTTCAGGTCCAGTAAAGGGGGTTGTCCCTCCTTCCCTGGCCAGTTGGTCAGCCGCTTCATTGCCGTGAATCCCGGAGTGACCAGGCACCCAGATGAGGTTGACCTGGTTCTTTTCTCCGAGTAGGTTAAGTGACGTCTTGCATTCCCAGACCAGCTTTGACTTTACTTGTGGAGAGTCAAGCGCTAGCAGGGCTGCTTTGCTGTCAGATGCTATATATATTTCTTTTCTTTGGTAGTTGCGTTCGGCACAGAGCGCAACGCACTCCCTTATAGCAAGTGTCTCTGCCTGAAAAACCGAAGGACAGAGACCCATTGGTATGGCTAATTGGGTTGAGGGGCCGTAAACACCGGCTCCGACTCGTCCGTCTTCAGTTTTCGAGCCATCAGTATAAAATACCGTAGACCCTCTGGGGAAAACTGATTCTTTATTAGCCCATTGGTCACGACTTGGGAGTGTCGTGGTGAAGTTTTTCCGAAACTCATGTCTCAAAGGAAGGTTGTCTGTGACCACATCCTGAAGCTCCTTACACTCATTTAGAATGCGAAAGTGCCCTGTGTAGTCTCCAGTTTTCAGCTCCCGCTCCCTTGCCACCCGGAGAGCCCATCTGGCCGCCTCGCTTTCCAGAAAAATCTCTAGAGGAGGCAGGTCCAGGATGACTTGCAGGGCAGCAGTTGGGCAGGAACGAGATGCGCCTGTTATGGACAGGCACGCTGTTCTTTGTAGTTTTCCTAGGGCTAGTTGACCCGAAACTAGTTTTGCTCTTGGCCACCAAACGAGAGCCGCATAGCTCACGATTGGCCGGACAATGGATTTGTAAATCCAATTCGTTAGTTCAGGTTTTAACCCCCACGTACTTCCGACCATCCTATAAAAATTAAAAAAGTCAAAAATATAAACAAGAGATAATTAGAAATTGCTACGAGTAATAATTTTCCTGGGAAATTTCAAATTCATGTAGACTGTATGGTTCGCACTTCAGTATGAGATCATATATTTTCTTCTTGAAAAGCCTGTAGTCCGTAATCTTCTGAATCACCTTTGGCAGTTTATTATATATCTTTATACCTGCATAATGCGGGTTTTTTTCTCGCAAAGTAGAGCAATGAAGTGGATATATATAAGGATTCATTCGTCTACTATTATTCCTATTTTGGCACTCCTCAAAATAATGGTTTTGTTTTCGGAAAAAGAGGAGAAGTCTGTATATGTAAAGGCCATATATAGTTAACATATTATTATTCTTGAAAAGGCCCCTACATGTATCTCTATATCCCATTCCCAAAATTGTGCGTAAGGCCCATTTTTGTACAACAAAAATTTTTTCTGCAGAAGAAGTACCGCCACAAAAAATAATGCAGTACGATGCTAGGGATTGAAAACAAGCATAATAAATAACTTTTAATACATCTGAGTCGACCTGTATTTTCACTACCTTCAGTGTATATATTATATGTACCGCTCTTAAATATTTATTATATTGTTATTTATTTATTTATTTATTTAATGCTCATATATATTCATATTATTTACATATTTATACAACTTTTCTATTCATTTATTTTTCTAAATTTATATTACCTTATAATTTCTTAATTTTTTTTTTCTCTATATATATACATGTGTAAATATTCTATTTCCTCGTAATCATTTGTAAGCTAGTTAATATTGACTGTAAAATTCTGTATATGAACTTGTGACTGACTGCATGACCACCGGTCTAAAGCCAAGTAATAAACCAAAAAAAAAAGGGTATATATTATGGAGCAAAGTTTACTCTTCAGTTGTGCAATATGAGAAATCCATTTCAAAGTATTGTCCATTTGAACACCAAGAAACGTTACTTTTTCGCCTATTTTAATTCTTTGGTCTTTGTAATGTATTAAATCAGGTGGATTCCAGTGCGATCTTTCAGTAGTGAAAAACATACACTCCGTTTTTTGCATATTCATAACAAGCTTATTATCAGTGCACCAGTTCTCCATTCTAGCCATAACAGACTCCAATAAAAGAGTCGAGGAGAGTATGTTTGTGGCTCTGACCAGGATGTTTGTATCATCAGCATATATCACAGGTTGACAGTTTTCCGTTGGTAGGTATTCAGTTATATCGTTTATGTAGATGATAAATAGTAGCGGTCCCAAAATGTTGCCTTGAGGTACTCCCATAGTTGACGTGAGTTCATCTGAAGTGTATGTGATTCCATTCACCATAAAAGATACTTTCTGCTTCCGGTTGGTGAGGTAACTTTTTATGAGATCCAGTTGTTTATCTCTTATTCCACATAGTTCTAATTTTTTCAACAATATTTCATGGTTCACGCAGTCAAACACCTTGGATAAGTCAAGGAACAGAGCAGCTGGAATTTCTCCTTTTTCCAATGCCAAGACAATGGTGTGTGTTAATTCAAAAATTGCAGTTTCAGTATTCTTGTTGTTGACAAACCCATGTTGGCTGCTGTGCACAACATTAAACTTCCTGAAAAATTTCAGGATTCGAATTGCCATAACTTTTTCAAACATTTTTGAGAATGAACTTAGTAGACTGATTGGTCGGTAGTTTCCTAAGTCAGATTGATCTCCTTTCTTATGAATAGGCCTGATAACTGATGTTTTAAGTGCATCAGGAAAAATACCCTCTTTAAAACATAGATTCATAATATGAGCAAGAGTGGGAGCTATAATATTAATAGACTTCTTAATAATACTCATGGGAATTTCATCATACCCAGTTGACCCTTTGTTCTTCATTGATTTTACTGCTGCAACTACCTAAGATTCCGCAATATCAAACATATAAAAGGAATTCTGAAGACGTGCAGAATTATGCCTGTTACCAACCTTGGTTGACGACCCGTTACACAATGATGGAATCATATTGACGAAGAAATTATTAAAATCATTTACCATGTTGTGCAAATCTTGCTGGTTCATGTTATCAAAACTAGATTTAGGGCCCTTATTAGTGATTTTGTTTACCACCTGCCAAGTTGCCTTTAATGTATTCTGTGCATTTCTTATGGTTTCACTGTAATTTTTTTTTCCATGTTGCAATATAGAAGTCATATTTTTTCTCGTATGTTTTATAAACATTTTTGAATTCTTGCCTTACTTGAGATACAGTGTAGAGTTTATCTAGAATATTTTTCATTCCTCTAATTTGAGGAACGTTCCTGAATGAGTTTCTAGAATCGGTTATGTTATGCGGCGCAGGCGCATACCACAGATAACTGGCGATTACTCGACTCAACGATCTGTACCATTCGTTTATTTCAGATAAATTTGTATGATCTGTAGTAACGTGACTAAAAAATCCGTCGACTCTCGGATGGTATTGCCGAACTCGGCATGAATAATCGCTATGAGATGATACGAGAAGTTTGGGATGATCTCAAGTCAAAAATTAATTAATACTTATCGCTGTTTTTTAAGCGTGAATAGAAAATTGTAATGATGATGATACCAGTATTCCTATAATTGGTGAAATGTAATCCTGTTGTGTTCTATCGTAGATAGAGTAAGGGGTTAGTCAGGAAGTCGGTAGCAGTTATATCCTTCTATTCTTAAACCAACGTTTCAGCCATACAATACAAGCCTATCTCTGTTTGCCTTAGAACCCTGATGAAGGCTTGTATTGTACGACCGAATAAAAGGTTATAACTGCTATCGACTTCCTGATTAACCCCTTACTCTATCTACATTCCTATAATTCTTTTTTCTCACTTTACATGAAGAACAGCAGAAAGAATTTATAGAAATATGCCTATGCCAAGTATTGGCAATGTTGTTTGCCAACAACTTTGTGAACTATTGCCCAGTTCATTCTCAACATTTCTGTTAATGTTCTATTAAAATAATTCATATGTTACTTACAACGATAATTGATGAAAATCTTTGTGTACATAATGAATAAGGAATAGGAAGTAACTCACCTATTAAGCTTTCATCAGGTTCGTTTACATTTTGTACTAATCTACTCAGAAGGCGAAACACCAATGCCAAGATATCTAGATTACCATCTGATTTAACAAAATGTGGAAGACATGCAGGCCGTAGCAAGCCCCATATCCTGATTAGAATAAGCATTTCTCTTAACATGTTGAGAGCTTTCACATCTCTTACTAGTTCATAACCTTGAAAAAATGAGAATGCAAAATTATCCAGTTATATAAAAGTGAATTATTGTGAGTAAAAAAAATCTTAAGAGGAAAAAATAATGAATACCCTTGGTTTGAGATGGTCTACTTTCTGGAATTTTTAGCAATAAATTGACAGCTAAATCTCCAACCCATTGAATCAACTGTTGAAGACTTTGTAGTGTAGTGGGTTCTACTGTAAATTCCTTAGCTTCTAAATGCATCAATAGTTTATCAACGTCACACTGTCCTTCATTGATCACATCTGAAAAATAGTTTATAAATAACAGACACTCACAGAAATATTACAAACTGTACTTGAAAGAGAGTCTGCAGGACTTTTTTCATGACTACTCATCTCACTTGGTCGCAAAAGGCTCTTGAAGGCTGTTGAAATGCTATGTAGCATGGAGAAATGTGTCAAATCGTTGGCCTTAGATTGTCCCTGAGTGCTTAGTCTGAAGAAGATTTGGTTTTGCAAATAAGAAGTTGGTTTTACATTTTCTATTCAATACATTTCATTATGAAAATGAAACTTTTATTGGAAATCTTGGAAATATTCAATATTTGCTTCAGATACACTATGAAAATCATTTCTACAAGAAACTATGGAATTGAGGCTGTTGATTACCTCTAGCAACAAAGAATAATTTACTCAAAAACTGCCTCTTTCACGGAGTTTGTGTGAAAATAAATTTTGAAGAATTATTATAAGGTGAGCAATTAGAAAAGATTTTTAGTAGTTGTTGAAAAATAACATTTTCTATAAGGAAATCGCTTTCTAGCATGTTACCAGAGTTGAAACACACTTATCAGAAGAGATTGAGAAGACAATATGATATCTATAAGTTCAAGCTTGTTGTAAGTTTTTTTGGAATAAATCACTATTAGTTGAGTGCAATACAAATCTTGAGATGTATTGTATCACATACAATGAAAGATTCAAGTAAAAATGTCTATCAAGAGCTATTTGTAAAAAAATAGCATTTCAGTAGTTTTTACACAATTTTGAATGCTCAATCAAACTGGTCTTGTCATTTCCGGAAATGAGCTTACATAAATGATATAGGTATGTAACAATGACAAGGAGTTAATATTATTATACTATTACTGTACCCATATAAAGAAGTTTTCATGCACAAGTACTCCACATAATAATACTGCTGCAAAGCTGAAGGCTGCCTGTTGAAACTCTCGGTAAGTCTATCACATAAAGGTTCCAGCATGCTTGGTCTTAGTACCAGAAGAAGGTCCAGCCAATCCATTCCAGTTACTAAGCAATATTCCAGGATTGTTGTACAATAAGGTACACTCAAAGGTGTTGAACTATCAATTTGAGGGGGCAATTTGAAAAGATACATAGTATCATCTGAGTCAATGACTATCAGAATATTACCAAGCCATGACATGTCCATTGCTGCAATATTCACACTGAAAAGAGAATTGAAATTAATTTCAGTATATTTTATGTAGTAGCAGGAATGGAATAATGAGATACCAATAAGCTAGTTTGAACAGTTTTCTACCTCAAGTCCATCCTCAGAAGTACAAAAAATCAGACAAAAACAAAAGTAACCCAGTATTAAAGTTATGTTAGTAATTTTAAAACCATTTTTGCTTTTATCCACATTGAGATCATACAGTTAAAGCATATTATAAAACTTCAAATTCAAATTGATATATTGAAACCTAGAATAACTTTGTTATAGATGAAATTCTTAAGAAACTATTGATAGCAAAATGAACAAAATGGCTGGTGACTTATGAAAATAATTAATTGGAAAGCTATAATGGCCTCTTTATCAGATGGAATTCATTTGAGAGCCCTAGTTGTTTTTAAATAGGTTGGTGGTAAATTTTGAATGAAATTGATATATTACTGATTTTTCAATAACTTAAAACTAGTGTTTAAATTTTCTGATTCATTTTCCCTTCTATAGAGATATAAATATATCTATATTTTGAGTATCTTGGAGATAACTATCTGTTTTTCTTTTAGAAATGAAAATCGAGATGTCTTCATGATAAGATTTGGGTTTCATTATTTCATTATTGCTTCTACATGGAAATGAGACAAAATGGACAAATTAGAATATTTAAACCATTTTCTAACTGCATTATCAAATTTGAACCTGAAACTATGGAAATAAGTTGCAATTGGAAAAAAATATATGCAAATATATGCAACTTGAAAATAAAAATACAATTTAAAAAAATTATCTTTTGGAAAATAAATGAGTAGTCCCAACGGTTTGCCTGAAATTGCAACTTATTAGGTTTATCTTGCAAACAAATATGCTCACGAAAAATTTTAAGAGCCTACTGGTTGTTTTGACCCATAAGTTGAAAGAGCTTTTCTGAGAGGCATTGTTGTACCGAATTGATAATGTAGGTACTCACCTTATTTTTTGGTATTTAGCAAAGGGTTCTCCTGCATATTTAGGTTTTATATTCAAGTTTGTATTAACAACAGGTTTGAGTGTATCACGATACAAACAATGAATTGAATTATCTTTGTAGGCTACCACTACATAGCCACTAGAAACATTATTTATCAGCGAGAGTTTGCTGATAGCCAATGACATAACTTTTTGTGGATATTGAAAATGACAATGATATTGCCATAGCTGAAAATAAAGAATGTTTCACATTATTAGTCTTTCAGTGTAGTAATTTATGACAAAAACGATACTGTAACTGCAAAAAATGAATTAATACTAATTTAATCAAAGATGGAATATGATAAATTTATACATACTACAGTATGATGATGTTGAGCAGTATCACTTTTGCCCAAAACACTGTGAACAGGCATTGAAACTTCAATCAATTCCCAAACTTGAAGTGTTGATATTGAATCATTTCCAGCAGAAACTACCAAAGAATCTGCATCTTCTCTCATCATCCATTTGATGTTGGTAACTGAACCACCCATTTTTATTATATTCTGGACTGAAAAATTTTTGGATAAGAAACAAAATAATACATTTTTCTGTTAACATACTTCCAGTTTCTGAGGGAGCTTCCGACAAAAAAAAACTCAGGAGGGATTTACTGGTTATTACACATTTTTCACCAGATTTCATAACTGAAACGTTATAGCACATGATGGGCAAATTTGGATTCCCGCTACTTACAGCTACTAAGAAATGTCCGTCTGAAAAAAACAAAATAATTAGAGGATATTATATGGATATCCAGCTGCATATATTCTTAGTATCCATGCAACCCTTCCTCAAATCAGGATTGACTATCTTCACAAAAGTAACTCCCTGTAAATGTACTCAATAATAATAAAAGATTTAAATATAAATAACCAAAAGAAAACACAAAATTCGAGTTTTTTTTTTCTGAATTCAAACCTACAGAATATACACTTTCAGAACAAAACACCTTCCACATTTTTGATAAAGAATAATGCAGATAGAACATTAGATTTAACTGTGAATGGGAATAAAAGAGGATATCAACTTGTAAGATATATCAGATTCAATACTGCTAGTGCAAATGAGGGGGAATTTGTAGCTGATTATGTAATGAACATATTTATTACAAATTTTGTTCTTACGAAGTTAAAAAGAGCCACTCGGAAAATTCTGCCCCCTATTGGCAAAAGTTGGAACTTGTAAGTTATTTCAGAGCTACCACAGTGGACGTTCTCAATATGTATAAGAATAAGAGGGGTTCATCGTCAAGTGAAGTCGATATTAGAGCGCCCTCTCGAATTTTCCCGTATAACGGAGTTAAGGATCGGAAAAAAAATTAAGAAAGATACATCATCAGATTTCTTAGTTTGTCCTGAAGATTCTCATTCTATTTTTCAACAGAGAATGTGAGTCGTATGTGATGAAATTGGAGAAATTTCCATTCAAATTACCAAATAACTCCAAATAAAATCGGATTGGACGAACAATCATATGAGTTAAGATAAATCGGATCATAAGAAACGCCGAGATTAGACAACTGCCGGCATGAATTGTGTCGAGTGCGGCCTTAATGGTGATAAATATACCCTTTTAAATTGCTATGGATGTGGCAAAACGAACAAAAAGAATGTGGTCAATTTACAGCATCGGAAGAAAAATGCTTTTCTCTATCAAAGAGAAAAGTTATTCTTTACTGTCCTTCTTGTCGCGAAGAAATAACCAATATTGCGGATTGAATGCAAAAAAATAAAAAATTGAAGCAAGAAATAGAATCTATGAAAGAAGCGAAACTCTGAAAAAATAATAAAGAATCAGAGAAGATTCAGAAAATGGAAATGCTAATCCAATCCTTGAAAGGAAAAATTGATGATTCCTTAAGAAGTTGTAATAATGCCAATGAGAAAATTACTAAGAAAAATATTGAAATTAAGCAGTATTTGGAAAAAATCGAAAACATGGAAAAATATATAATGGAATTAAAACAAGAATACTCAAGTCTGCAAAATTCTCTAAGGAATCAACAGGAAATGAATGAAAACATTAATGGAGAAAATGAAAAACTGAACAGAGTAAATGAAATTCTGAAGAAACAAATGGAAAATAATCATGGAAGTCCTGTTAATTCTCAAGATTTTCATGAGAAAATGTATGAACAATTCCAGAGTGCTTGGGAAAAGGAGTATAAGTCAAAATTTGTAGTTTTTGGTGATTCAAGTTTCTTTGTTATTTTTTGGGGGACTGTTATAATTGACTATTTTGAGTTTAGTTTCTTTTTCTACTTTGTTATATTGCAAATGACTTATTCTCTTTTTACCAGAAGATGAAATTCATTATTAAAGGACATACATGAGAAGTAAGGACATCGCTCATTCTGGCCATTTAATGACTTCTACTCCTTTTCCCGAGCACTCTAGACTTATTTCACAGACTTGAAAAAAATTTAGACCAAAAAATCCAGAATATCGAGTCAGATCTCAATTTGAAACTCATGTTCCATTCAAACTGGACATCACAAAAAGAACACGTATCTCATAACAGTAATATAATAACCAATAAACATAAGCCAGAGTCGAATTTCGTGTCAGACTGTAATATGGTGGAAAACGATACACATAAAGATCAGCTCCATCTGATGAAACAAATAACTAATTTGGAAAATCAAACGACTATTCCAGTAAGACGTCAAGTAGCAGCTAATGGCAAGGGCACTAACATGAAAAGTCACATGTTGTCTCAAATACTCCGTCCACAAAAAAAACTAGTAGAACTCCTGAAGGAACGTACCTCCAGGGGTCGAACGTCAACAAGGCTACAGTGATTAATTCTACAGATGGAGATCCTGCCCAAATACCACAGGATAATGACTGGACAAAAATAGAACGGAAGCGTACCAAAAAAACCGCAGAGTTTAATTGGCTCCAGCAAGGCGACGCAAAATATAAAAGCAAATAAACAAAGCGTTACTTTTTGTGTCCCGTTTGCAGCCTGGTACTAAAACAGAGGAACTTGTAAAATTATTGGAACCTGCTTTCCCAGAGGTAGTATGCGAGGAACTAACCTCCAAGAATCCAGAATACTATAGTTCATTTAAGGTAACAATAAATTTAGTGAATTTGCAGGCAGCAATGGACCCGTCTCAATGGCCAGAGGGCGTTTTTGTTTCGAGGTTTTTTCACAAGAGGCCTCAGACAGAATTCAAAGGAACCTAGACTATCAAGTTAATTGTGAACTATTTCAATTATTTTCTTTATATTGTCAATGCCTAATTAATACAAAGATAAATTGTATAACTTCAGATGTGTTAAACGTGTTTCAGGATATCACTTCTCAATGTTTATGTGAAACCTGGTGTCAGGGGGATAGCATTAAGTATGTAAGTTTCCCTGGTTTCTATGAAGCTGCTAGCTTTAGCAGATCTTTTGGTAAGGGTCGTGGCGTGGGTATCTGGTGCCACACTACAGTTATTGCCCAATCTCTTGAGTTGAGATGATTCTGCGTTGAAACAAATTTTGAAGTTTGTGGTGCGGTGTTCAAATACAAAAAATTAAAATACGTAATATTGAACTGCTATAGATCATGTGTGGGCACCAATTTTTCCATCTTTTGTGATGGTGTTCAACAAGTTTTGGAGTACGTGTATTCGCCCGATATCATGATAATACTGTGTGGGGATTTTAATATCGATCCCATGAGGGATGCAGCAGAGTTTCAGACACCTATATGTCTGACCATAAGGGTTTACTGTTCCGTTTTGGAAGATTCACGCAGACAAAAAAAAGAATTGAATATAGGAGAAATTATTCCAAGACCAATAACGAAAACTTCCTCAAAGACATATCGGAAGAAAAATGGGAAAATATCCACAAGTTCAGTAACATTGATGAGGCTTTTAATAAATTGTTTTCATACTACATTTATGCATCATTTCAATATGAATTTTCCAGTTCAAAAATTTTACATTCGTGATATTAAATCATGGGTAAACTACGAATTGGTGTCATCCAGTGATCACCTAAAATACTTATATGAATTATGTAAGACTCTTCCTTGTCTGAAAGACCATTATCGAGACTGCAAAAAGCGCCACTTTCAATTGGTAAATAAAGTTAAATGTCGATATTATCAGGATAAAATGAACATTGCTAGCTACCCTGTTAACACAGCCTAAGGAATCATCAATACACTCAGTTATAAAAATGTTAACAACTTTCAGAATATCAACATTAAGCATGGGGATATATTGACCTCTGATCCTAAAATAGTGTCTAACGCCTTTAATGATTTCATTGCTACTGCCGCTGCTAGAATTACTCAAAACTTCCCAAAGTACAGTATAACTATAATATGAAAATAAATAAGACTACAATCTTTTTGAACCCTTTCACAGAGAAGGAGCTTGTATCTCTAATTAATGGAAAACTAAAACCAAAAAGTTCTTGTGGTTTTGATGATGTTAGGGGTTTTCTCCTGAAGCACTGCTTAACTGAAATTTCTGCTCCTTTAACTCATTTGGTGAATGAGTCATTTGTTTAGGAATGTTTCCCTTAAAAACTAAAAATAAATAAATTAATTCCATTATATAAAAAATAGGATAAGGAACTTGTGGATAACTATCGTCCGATAGCTTTGGCGCCAGTTTTGTCCAAGGTTTTCGAATACTATTTTGTAGACAGGTTGATGGGGTTTCTATGTAATTATCCCATCATAAACCCAAATCAATTTGGCTTTTGCCCGAAAATGAGTATGATGCACGCAATATATGCTTTTGTGGAAGATATTGTGCATCATATGGAGTCTGGGGAAAGCCCCGCAGTGTTTTTTGTGACCTTAGTAAGGCCCTTAACTGTGTGATGCACGGTTTTCTTTTTCACATCCATGGCCTGTTACCGGTTTCCTTGGTAACAGGCAAAAATTTGTTTCATTGAGAAATTCAAATTGCAGACCAATAGCATCAAGTTCTCTGAATGTTCATGTGGGAGTGCCATAGGGCTCCATACTTGGTCCTTTATTGTTTATTTTGTACATGAACGACATTACTGATGATGTGGATTTTAACATTTGTTTGTATGCTGATGATGTTACAACTATAATATCGGCCAGAGATGTAGCTGATTTAAAAGCGCAAGCCCAGGAAAGAGTCAACAGTTTGCATGGATGGTTCATTAAGAATTCCCTACATATTAATGTAGACAAAACAAACTTCATAATTTTCTATAATTATAATAAAAGTATAAACATCGACATATCGCTAAAAAATGTACCGACAAGCAAGTGAGTACAGCTCGCTTCGTTGGTCTGGATATCGATGAACACCTAAATTGGAAGGTTTGTTGCGAGAAAATTTGTTCAAAATTGAGTAGTGCCACTTTTCTTATAAGAAATCTGAGAACTCTCGTAACGATAGAACAACTAATGCTCATATATCACACTCAGGTATCATCCGCATTACGATATGGGGTCATTTTCTGGGGTACATCTACTGGAGTGGGAAGGGTTTTTATATGCCAGAAAAGAGTCATTAGGTGCATGGTGGGCGCCTCACAGTTAACATCCTGTAAAACCATATTTTAAAAAGCTTAGGATACTCACGCTACCATGTCTTCTTATTTTTGAACTTGCTGTGTTGATTTATGAGAACAAAAATAAATGTGTAAAGAATAGTGACATTCACGAATATAATACCAGACATTGCAATAACTTTGTAATGCCCAATTTTAAATACCAAATAGGGAGAAAGTCACCAATGTTCTTGGACATTAAAGTTTTCAATAAGATAGAGTCCAACATTAAAACATCAAAGAATGTAAATATTTTCAAACTAAAACTAAAGAATTTCCTTTTAGATAAGTGCTATTACTCCATAGACGAATTTTTTGCTGGACTGTGAATTGTATTTTTATTTTTTTTTGTTTTGGGTAGGTTGAAGAACTGAATTATTTTGTTAACACTTTTTCCATTGACGCATTCCAAAATATGTACATTGTATATTCTTGGAAATAAAGAGAGTTATTATTATGTATCTGTTAACATCGATGGTGTCGAGTATACATCCGCGGAATCAATTATTGAGCAAGGTATGATACAGAGTAGTGTTGGCCCATTGCTCTTTGTTGTGTACATAAATGATATTCCTACTATCGTTAATTATGTACTGTTCACTATCATTGCAAAAATTTTAATTCAAGCTTAATTTCTGAACTCCTAACAGAATCTGGAGTCTGATCTAGACTCTGAAACGTTACAAAGCTTTAGAGTTCGAAGTGTTGTTTCTTTTTTCATTGTTAGACAACAATTCTTGAAAGGGTTTGGCCCCTGATAGTTTTACGCAGGGGCCTTTCTTCTATTATGAAAAATATTTTTCTAATTGTTTTTTGTTTCAGAGACTGGGAGAGAAAACCCTGAAAAACTTTAACAAAAATTGATACTATTAAACAAACTTCCGATTAAAATTCAACAAAACAACAATTTCAAATCCTTTTAAAAAGAGCTTGGTACTACAGCTAGAGTCTAATTCCATTAATGAATTTATGGAGAGAAATATTAAATTTTGATTTTTTTATATGTATGAAAGTAATAATTGTATGAGAGTAAATTTTTTTTCCAGTGCGCAACATTTTCTAATCTTATTGTGTAATTATGAGTAATTATTGGCGAATAAAGATATTCTCTTCTATACTCACTTTTTCCATAACAAATATCTGCAGTCTTGATGAGTATCCTTATTGGGGCCAAGCTTTCAGTGGCAATGATAACAGACATCTGACTAGTGATTTGTGGAAATAACATAGCACACAGCATACCTGTGGATGTCAATATTAAAACTCCATTGCAAGGTCTACTCCCAAACTGTTTTACTGAACATGCAAACTTAACATTGGTGAATTTGTCAGTGTAAACTGAGCTATCCTTTTTCTCGGGGTTTATACATATCTGAAACAATAAAACATAAGCATCAACCCTTAAAGAATATATGATTGTGTCTGTCAAAAAAGAATAGATGTTTTTGAAAAGGTTATTACCCAAGGGCTGCGTTCACAAACTTACTCAGAGAGTAGAGTAAGAGTATGGCCATATGATCAGAAATATACTTCGGTCTTTACTCCACACTCGTCGTTCACAATCTTACTCTGACAAATGTCATTCAAACATTCAAAGGCATAGGTTATGAATAATACTTTTGGTATATACGTTTTTTATATATCATTTCATTATTGAATTGTTGCTATCGTGAATGAATAATAGAAGTTTAAGAAAAGAATTCTCTCTTGTCGTACATTTTTAGTTGTGTCTTCTAAGTATAGTCTTTTTTTTTCTTTTATTCTAAAAGCAGAGCACAATCGTATTTTTCTTGATGATAAATGTACTCAGGTGGTTGGAATACTTCTAATTAGTCAGACATAATGTCTGTAATTTTTTTTTGCAAGCAAAAAATTCAAAATATATGGTATAGAAATATTAGCGATAACGGAGACAAAGAAAAAGGGAAGAGGAGAACAAGTGATGGAAAATGGACATCTGATGGTGTATGGGGGAGTGGAATATGAAAAACATGGGGCGGCAGGTGTAGCATGCATAATAAATGAGAAATGGAGAAAATATGTAGAAAAATGGGCGGTGTATTCGGAGAGAATTTTGGAAGTCCGTTTGAAAAGAAATGAATCCGATTTATTGACTATAATAGTGGTATATGGACCAAATGAAGATGCAAAGGGGGAGGAGAAAGATAATTTCTGGGAAGAATTAAATATGATAATGGAAAAATGTAGGGGAAAAATTGTAGTATGTGGTGACATAAATGGGAGGGTAGGTATAGGGGGAAAGGGAGATGGGATAGTGGGACAATACAGAGAAGCAAAGATAACTAATAATGGAAAAAGACTTTTGGAATACTGCAGAATGAATGACTATATGGTAGCGAATACTTTTTATCAACATAGGGATAAACATAAATTTACAAGACAGGGACATAAAGATGAAGAGAGATCAATAATAGATTATATCTTGGTGGAAAGAGAAAATAGATGGGACATTAAGGATGTCAGAGTTTACAGAGGTGCTGAAATAGGGAGTGACCATTATATGCTTGTGGCGAAGATAAGAGAAAATAATAGAGTAGATAACAAGAATGAACAACACAATAAAAGATATCGGAAGATCAGAAGCTATAAACTGAGAGAACTGGATAGGGCAGAGGAATACAGAAAAGAGGTAGAGGAGAAAATGAAAGAGATAAACAAAAGAGGTATTGAGGGAATAGAGGAATTGTGGGGAAAATTAAAAAATGTACTAATTGAGTCGGCACGAAGGTTTGTGGATATGTAAGAGTTGAAAAGAAGAGAAAATGCACGTCCTGGTGGAGTGAAAGCTTGAAAGATCAAATCAGATTGAAAAAGAAAAGATGGCAGGAATATCTGAAAAATAGAAGCGCAGATAATTATGGAAAGTATAAGGAACAGCGAGAAAAAGTAAAAAGAACGAAAAGGGAAGATAAGGAGAAAAGCTGGAAGAAGTTTGGAGAGAAAATGGAGGAAAATTCGAGGGAAAATCAGAAGTAATTTTACAGAGTACTGAAAAATATGAGATAGGGAAAACGGGAGGATAGTGCATCAATAAAGTGCAAGAGAAATAAATTGATAGTAACAGAGAAGGAAATAATGGAAAGATGGAAGGAACATTTTGTTGAATTGCTGGAAGGAAGAGAAATTGAAAGTGAGACAAACGAAAAAAGGGATGAAATAACACACAAACGAAAAGACGAAATGATAAGCAATGAAGAAGTAAAGGAGGCCATAAAAAGAATTAAAAATGGGAAGGCGGCGGGTCATGATCAGATTACACCCGAGATGATGAAGAACATGGAGAACGAGGCATAAATGTATTTAGGGAAATATGCCAAACGGCTTGGAGTACAAGGAAAATACCAAGCGATTGGAAGATGGCAATGGTGGTACCGGTTTACAAGAGTGGGGATAAGAAGGAATCCAGTAATTGCAGGGGTATAAATTTACTTAGTACAGCGTTGAAGGTATATGAGTCAATTTTGGAGAAAAGACTCAGAGTATATGCAGGAGAAAAATTGGATAAAGCACAGAGTGGGTTCATTAAAGGAAGAAGTGTGCAAGACCATATCTTTACGCTGAAACAAATTATTCAGAAGATCAAGAAAAGTGGAAGAAAGGCATATTTTGTATTCATAGATCTGGTAAAAGCATTTGATAGAGTGAAAAGGGCAAAAATCTGGGAAATACTAGAGAAAATAAAAGTTGAAGAAAATTTAGTGCAATCCATCAAAAGGATATATGTTGAAACCCTGAACTGTGTCACCGTTCGAAACATGAAATCTGGAGTATTTGAAACAAAAGAAGGACTTAGACAGGGAGGAGTCTTGAGCCCGGCACTATTTCTGATTTTCTTGGATGCGATCATCAAAGAGGCGAAAGAAAGGACAGAGAAGTTGAGGGTGGGTTATAGGAATATGAGAGGAGTGGAGATATTAGAGTGTGTTTTTGCGAATGATATTGTGTTGATGTCAGGGACGAGAAGGGGAATACAAAAGAACGTGGACATATGGAATCAAATTTTGGGACAGTTTGGTATGGAGGTAAACAAGAAAAAGACTAAGGTTATAAAAATCAACGACGAGAAGGAGGAGGAAGTGGGGTTGATAGTTGACGGAGAGAAGATTGAGGAAGTTAAATGTTTCAAATATCTAGGGGTCAACATAGAAGATACAGGCAGACAAGAGAAAGACATGGAGGACAGAATGGAAAAGGCTGGCAGACTATATTTTTTATTGAACCAAAAATTCCTGAGAAGGAGAGAAGTCAAGGAAAACACTAAGATGGCAGTGTTCAAAACTATTTTCAGATCTGTTTTGATCTACTGTTGTGAGACATGGAATACTACACAAACTATAAGAAATAAGTTGCAGGCAGTAGAAATGAAATTCTTAAGAGGAGTGATGGGAGTCACGAGAAGAGATAGAAGGCGAAATGAAGATATCAAAGAGGAACTGGGGGTGGAAGCATTGGAACAGTTTGTGGGAGAGAGACAATTGGGATGGTGGGGACACTTGCATCGGATGGAGAAGGACAGACCAGTGAGGCAAATATGGGAGGCTAGAATAGATGCGAAACCATGAATGGGAAGACCTCAACAAACTTGGGAAGACATGGTTGAAAAAGAGATAAAGAAAAGAGGCAAAAATATTGGAGAGGCCATTATGATGACATCAAACAGGAGGAAATGGAAGGAATTCATCAGATCAAAGTGAATAAGGAGTAATGAAATGTAATGTTATGTTTTGTACATATGTAATTGATATAATTTTTGAACCCATACACCGAAAGGTAATATGTGAGATATATATATATATATATATATATATATATATATATATATACAAAAAGAAGTTAAAAAATATTGTATAAAAGATAAAGCAAAATATGAATGATCCTTGACAGATCTAAACTCTTGAATATAACAAAATATCAACGTAGATTTCTAATCAGGTACGAAAAACAGTTATTGTGGGACTTTTTATGTCTCGATTTATTTGAACTTGAACGGACCACGCTAGGTTCTGCAAGTGAGAAACTCTTTTCGAAACTCCATTATCTGGTAAAGTTTACTTTGAGCTTCGTTAATTCACTGCTAGCAATTTTATCATATTTATTAATCATTAAAGTAATTCTTTCCTATATTTCTTTATTTCACAGAATAGTTGTTTCATGTGGAAAATTAATTGTTTCGTATTTCATTATTGAAATAAAACAAAACTATAAATAAATACTTATTCGAATAATATTCAAGTTTCAAAAACTCTGCAGGAGCAAGACAGAATGAAAATCGTACGTCACAACTGTCAGAGTATGTGTTTACTCCCCCAAATAGCGGAGTATGCAGAGCTTACTCAGAGGAAGTTTATGAACGCTCACAGAGTATACTCCAAGGAAGGCAAAGTAAGTTTGTGAACGCTTCAGAGTAAGGAGAGCTTACTCTGAGTAAGTTTATGAACGCAACCAAGGTGGTGTGCTCTGATAAAGATGTATTGGGTGATCTTTGGCGGAGGATAATCAGAGATTTTATAGTGTATGTCATAGAAAAGCTTAAGTTTGAAAATTAAGTTCAGATACACATTTTTATCTTAATGATTATGTGTACAAACAAAATCGTGAGTACTGGTCTTCAAAAATCCTCAAATGTGAATATGATGTTCCCTTTCACTACACAATGGTCAGAGTTTGGTTATGCAATTTGTCCAACACAAATCACTCTATTTTCAAAGACGCTGCAGCGCAAATGAGTACTATCAATTCAGAGTGTTATATGAAAAGCTGAATGAATTTTTCTAACTACACTGCGCAAAAAAATTAACGCACATTATGGAAATCTCAAATTTATTCTACAACTGAAGGTGTTCTCAATGATAATTATTTTTATCAGAATTATGCATGCATATGTTATCCACTTTCAAGGTTTTTCTTCAATACAGATGTTTTTCCCAGCAAGAATAAAAAAAGATGATATTATCAGATTTTGAATGTATTGGCTCCATTCTAAAATCCGTTGTTCTCGATCAATGCTAGTGATCAATAGTTTTTCTTTCGTTTGATTTTCTACACTCGATCGCTATGCAATGCGAAACTCGTAATTTGACCCAAGAAGAATGTGCCCAAGCGGGGGAGGATCGATTATGGTATGTGGTGGAATATCTTTGACTGCTCGTACAGACCTAGTGGTCGTTGATAATGGAGCTATAAATGCTGATAAGTATATAAGGAACATTCTTGAAGAGCATGTAGTGCCATTTGCCCCATACATTGGTTATAATTTCATTTTTATGGACCCCATCGTGCGCGCATCGTTCAGGAGTACCTTGAAGAGGTTGAAGTCTCTCGAATGGAATGGCCAGCAACAAGTTCAGATCTCAATCCGATTGAGCAGGTTTGGGACAACCTCAATAGAAGGCTGAGAAGTTCAGAAAATCATCCAGCTACTTTTAATGACTTAGGAATCCAACTCGGAGAAATCTGGGAAGGATTAGATCAGAACATTTTAAGATCATTCATTTTGAGTATGAACCGTCGTTGCCGAGCTGTAATTAACGCAAGGGGTGAAAATACCAAGTATTAAATCACTTATCAGCATTTCAGTATTTTGAAAATTGTTCATTTCTATTCTATCACATAAGATTCTGTGAAATCCTGAATTTTTCTTCCATTTAATGTGTCTTGTTTCGTCCAAAACCTACCCGAGCGAACATAAAAAATAATTTATAAAGTCAATGTAGAGTTAACTTTCATTAAAATTGAGATTTTCAGAATGTGCGTTAATTTTTTTGCGCATTGTAGATTGGGATACATAAACCGATTTCAAGCGAATAACCTGGTCCTCTTTGGTAATTACCAATTACGACCAACTGCATTCAAGCGACTTCGGTCATTGTAGGTTATAATCATGTGACGTCATTGTTTTGGACCGCAGATAACCGTACGTAACTTCAGTTTGGAGCCTGTGGTATTGAAGAAGTGCGATTAAATCAAACTGAATAGTGCTTGGAAATGCATATGCGAATAATATAATATGTTTAAATGAATATCTAGTGCTTGATTCACAATGAACGTAACTTAACACATATGTAAAAAGCGAAAATTTAAACAATAGAAATCAAACCCCATAAGAATAGAAGTGTTCACAATCATGTTGCGTAATTTCTACATTTACATTCAAATTATAGAATCCAAACGCAAAATTGAACCTATTGTGAATATTTTCGTATGAATTTTGGTAGTTTTAACTGTGATTTTTACGTATGTGTTAAGTTATGGTCATTGTGAATCAAGCAATAGTCAAATAAAATTTCATTAGCTGAGATTACAGATGCAATTAAATCTTCAACACCTGACATGATTCTCTGAAATTTCTTTGTTGAAGCAAAATCTGAAACAAATATGTATGTACATATAATATTATACATAATTCTTTGTTCCGTTTAGAGCTCTTGGAAACACATTGAGAAAGACGATTCAAAATCGAAAGACGATAAAATTTGGTTATGTATTTGTTTTGATTACAACGCTAACGTCAACTTTGGACCTGAACCGTATCCAAGCGCAATTTGAACCGATTTCAAGCGAATAACCAGTAATGACCGCGGTTATCTACGGTCCTGCCTGCGGTTATCTACGGTTATAGTCTTCAGGAATATTCCTTGTAAAATGATTATAACCTACAATGACCGAAGTCGCTTGAATGCAGTTGGTCCTAGTTGGTAATTACCAATGAGGACCAGGTTATTCGCTTGAAATCGGTTTTGGTTATTTACAGTTTGGTGAAATTTCCTTGCCATTTGGGGAATGTATTATGATGTGGTTGTAGAACAGGGTGATTCCCATAGAAAAACTTCTTTCATGAACATTTGATGTTCAAGGAAAGAAATCATGAAGGCAGCAGAACTTTCCAAATAGATGATACATTACACCTGAAGAACAGCAAATTAAAGATGTGATCATCAGAACATAAACTTTTTCACATCAAAATTGTTTGACATTCGAAATTTCTGTTCGAATAGCATATGTGAATCCCCTGGTTTCAAAACCCGATAACTCCATTTTTGGTGAAAAATGAGTTAGATACGGAAATGGATTGGTTTTCTCCTCGTGCACAAACCAGTAAAATATTATAATTCAGAACCCAATAAATCCGACAGTAATTGGCTTTGAAATATGAAGTTGGTTTCAAAAACCGACAAATCCAAGCTTTCTTCGAATCAAAACCCGACATTTCCATTAAAAGAAAAGATACGAACATTTAGAGAGGATGGACTCTTTTCATTTTGGGTAGTGAAAAAATAGAGGTTAACGACTGGAAGGCCGCATCCCAAAAAGCCATCAAAGCACCAGGACAATGGTTCTTCAAATTCAATCAGAGTAAGAGATTTCACATGAAAAAGTGGTAATAATCGGTAACAGTTCCAGATGAATATTCTTATAGAGCAGCAGATCTTGGGGAATAAAAGTCGATATTCAAAAAAGGAATGTCGGCAATTAGCATCATTCCATCTTGAATAGACGGCGGTGTGAGTCCCAGTCAAGAAAAACTGAAGGATGTGAAGGCCTTACTTGAAAAACATTGGGTTGAAGATTGGCGTACACTGGATAAACTACGGTATTTCTCTGAGGTCCTGGAAAAATACCCTAATGCCTCAGAAAATGTCAGTACTTCAGAACCAGCAAACCTATGCTAGATTTTTCAATAGTCTAAATATCTTGTTTATATTAAAAATGGAGCAATAAAAATGCGATACCGATAACTGAATATAATTGTAACCATCATCATGATCTCTAATGAGAAATTTCAAACTTCTGCCCATACAATTAAGTTTCAATTCCCGACAAATCCAAAATTCAAAACCAAAACCCGACAATTCCATTTTATTTATCCGATTCATCGCGATATTTACTGATTTTTTTTTAATACAGGGTTGTTTTTCCATTTGTCCTAAACAGATTTGTCGGGTTTTGAAACTAGAGGATTTATGTACAGACGATTCTGCATGAATAAACTTTTTTCGAAATATGTGAATTTCTTTCGATTAATAAAAAGGACATTATGAATCAATATTCATAAGACTTCACGTCGTTCTTCAAAGTAATTTACTGCTTCAACTCAATTTCTTTTTTGTTCCATTTGTCACATCTTGTGAATTTCTATTTTCTGCCCTCGACAGCATCAGTGACTTTGAAACCTCGTAAACAATTTAACACAGAATGTCTGATAACACTGGGACAGGATGAATGAGTGTTAGGTACTACAATCAAGAAAGAAGTAATTTTTCATGATCAATCACAACAAGATCGGCTCGACTACAAAAGGGCCTTTTCCTGCAGGAAATAGGACTACCACATCAGAAGAGGAATTTTCCGGATGTTTCTACAAGACCTTTTCTTACATTTTCTTTTCAGCAATTAGTGTGTGGAAACTTGACTTCCACTAAACTTCAGCCTTACACTTTTTCGTCATAAAAATTCATTTCTATACTATCTACATTCTAACTCGCACAAGCTTTGAGTAGCTTATGAGGGGTTTCACTGAAACCCAGAATGCATGGAAATACATACATACAAATACATACTTACTTTTTTTCCAGTGTGGAAAAATGCTGCTGCTATGATATTTTCACCTTCTAAATTTGTCTGAGCTACAGTTGTCCATTCATTTAATAAATGATCTTTTTCTTTAAAGACTCTAACATAGCCACTTTGATCAGCAACTAACAACAACTCTCCAGTGGAGTCCCACTGGAGAACAGAGAGAGTAGAAGAATTCGAAAGGATCCTGAAATTTCTAATGGTCATTTATTCAATTTCGCAGGACAAACAATAACTTACTTGCAAATTGACCATGGATTATTTAAGTCAGCAATATAGACATTGGAAGACCAACCCAATAATTTTGAGTTTTCCAAATCACTTTCAGTACTGAAGGCTATAACATTTGTTGGAGAAATGGAACACCTTATTGATTTAGTCAAACTGAAAAATAGTGTTTTATGATTATGTATAAGATTATTTACAATTGCTGAAAATTACGAACCAGTTGAACAGATTTTCCCTATGAGGGCTAATTCTTTTACTACTTTTACTCAGAGTAAATATATGGTCCATTTTGGAGCATTTATTTTTATTTATAGAAAAACAAAAGTTCCATGAAATGAATACACAAGTAGACGACCTTGAAAATTATAGGTTAAAGTGTATATGACACAAGCATAGAATTGATATCTGGTAAATCTATGAACACAAGACACAGACCACTCCTTTGTTAAATTTTTGACCACAAGTTGCAATAGATTTCCGCTGATGCGCTAGTGTCGCTTCCCAAAGGTAAGCTTGGCAACATAAAAACATCCAACCGGCAACCACGCAAATCGTATATTCCGACCATAGAGATAGCATATACTATCTCTATGATTCCGACCTTATATTCGCCTTAGAGGCGATTTCGATTGGTTGGTTCATAAATTGGTCCGTCAGTTTTGGACCAACCGCATTCGAATGACATATTGGTGACGTCTCGAATCAGCTGTTTCGCCGAAATTTGAACCGTATTCGAAAGCGCGGTTTGTTTGACGTTGTCATTTATGAACCGAGCGGTCAACCGTTAACCAACCAAAACAGCCATTCGAAATCGACTTTATTTTTTATGGTTCGATTTGTGTCAAGTGTCAAATATTTTATTGAAATTCGTGTGTAGGATGTGTACGTTATCTCTGATTGTTGCAATTTTGTTTTGTTAAAGTAATTATCATTCAGGTACTTTTTGAATGAACGCTTTATACAAAATGTCAGTGAAACGCTGTTTCGTGTTTAACTGCGAAAACGATACGAAGGTAATAACCGATTTCAAGCGAATAACCAGTAATGACCGCGGTTATCTACGGTCCTGCCTGCGGTTATCTACGGTTATAGCCTTCAGCGATATTCCTTGTAAAATGATTATAACCGACAATGACCGAAGTCGCTTGAATGCAGTTGGTCCTAGTTGGTAATTACCAATGAGGTCCAGGTTATTCGATGTTATTCGCTTGAAATCGGTTAATCATGCAGTTTACACAAGTAAGATTGAAAGCCGAATTTACGCATGCGCAAACAGTGACAATTTGCGATTTTGTTGCCAGATTGTGCATTCATTATTTCTCTAGAATCCTTGGAATTGTAGAGAAGGTTTCACTTTATTTAGTACTCGATGCTGTTATCATTTTTTTTCCAGCTCATGATTTCGAATCTTTAGAAAATTAATGAGAATTATCGGGAATAACATCATTTTATAGCTATTCTTCATGTTTTCAATATAACACATCAAAAATTTGCTTTGAAATAAAAATGATATGAACTAGGCATACGATCACATAAGATTAACACGTATTAATTGAATGGATTATGTATCTTATTGAATTATTTCTTAATCAAACTATCAAACAGCAGTTATTTGAATATTCCCCTTACGGAGGAAATTTAAGATATTTGCAGTTTTCAGTCGCAAAGGAAATCTGATAACGAATTCTTTTCACCCACCCCCATTGTAAAATTTTCGCTTTGAAATGTTTTCAAATAAAAGTCTCTACAAATAAAACAAAACAAAATGTTATTTTTCCTGTTTCTTCGAGCTTTGATAGATAACAAGCACAAAATTCAACTTAGAAATGAATATCAATCAGTATCGCAATAATCCCTACACCAATAAATGTTATATCTTGTTTTAGTCGTATGCAATATAATAAAATGATAGAACGGATATCAACTTCATATGTCAAATTCTTCAAATACAAGATAAATATCCCAATCTGGCAACGTAGCTACGGATTACGCCGAGGTCTCTCGCATCCACTTGTGTGAACTGCATGTTTACCCATAAGTAAACTGTTATCATTGCTGCGATTCAATTTAAGTTTCTTTTATTCAGGACTGCCACCAGCCATTTGCGCAGAAATAGGGGGAACTACAATTTCCTGAGAAAATTGTTTCCTCTGCCATCTCCTCGAACCCTTAGGACTCTCCTCAGCAGAATTCCCTTCTCCACAGGAATTTGCCAACCTGTATTGAATGCCCTCAAGATAAAGTTGGAAAGTTAAGACGCAAAAAACCGATTTGTTTCCCTAATGTTCGATGAAATGTCCATCCGACGTCATTTATCCTACAATTCAAAATTGGACAAAATCGAAGGCTACCAAGACCACAAAGGACAAGGCTACAGTGGAAAGGTAAGACAGAGGCAAAATTATCTATCTAAACTCAATGTGAGATTCTTAATAAATAAATAAATAAATAAACAGCTTTATTTTTCTACAGGTTGAAACCCAATTACAGAAAAATTAACAACAATATCTCAAAAAAAATAATAAAAAAAAAAATCAAAATAAATGAAAATTAAATGAAAATTATCTCGCACAACTGAGAAATCTTTGCTTCACAGTGGTCAGACTGTCAAAGAAAATATCACAAGTCTCACACAAGTTGTTCATGAGGCTACACATATGCTGAATGGGCGTCCGAATCATGCAATTATTCCTGCGAGGAACCAAATAGAACAAAGGCCTGGATCTCAGATTGGACCTCGGAGCGTAAAAGTTAAGTCTTTCCAGTAGGTAAGGACAATCAACGCTACCGTGAACCAGCTTGTATAAAAATATGACCGCCTGCAAACCCCGCCGATCAGCCAAAGAGACAGCGCCGAATTTACCCAAGAGTGCAGTATGATCGGTACCTCTCGGGGGATAAACACCTTCCTCTCTATATGAGAGAAACTTATACAATCTCCGCTGAACCGACTCCAAGCGCTGACTATGACAGGAATATATAGGATGCCAAATCAAAGACGCATACTCAAGTTTAGTTCTCACCAAGGTGTTAAACAGGAGAACAAGTGTTGAAAGTATCTTGCGTTGCGAACTATGAAGCCATACAACTTAGAAGCAGCACTCAGCAAATCGTTTATGTGAGGAACAAAAGACATCTGACCATCGAACAGAACTCACAGATCCCTAACAACGTTCAATCTCAATAACTCAACATTTCCCAAAAAATAATCAAACATAATTGGTTCCACTTTTCTCGTAAAGGAAACAATATTACACTTAGAAGAGTTCAACTTCAAACGATTATGCTCACACCATTTCAATAACTTCACCAAGGCACCTTGCAATTTATGACAGTCTTGCATACAAGTTACCCTAATATAGAGCTTAAAATCATCCGCAAATAGCAGCCCATTCACATCGACCGCACGAATCAAATCATTGACAAACAGGATAAACAGAAGTGGACCGAGATTAGAACCCTGAGGCACACCAGATTCAGACAAATACTCAAAAGAACGAAAACCCTCCACAACATACTGTCTGCGACACAAGAGATAGGACCCAAGGAGACACGACAACCGCGTACTGAACCCATATCTGTGTTCCAATTTACTCAGCAAAATCTGGTGATCCACTCTATCGAAGGCCTTCTGGAAGTCCGTGTAGACGACATCAACCTGACCGGAATCATCCAAAGTTTCGAAGAGAAACTGAGAAAACGTAGCCAAATTTGTTAAACATGATCTCCCAGGCATGAAGCCATGCTGCTCCTGACATATCTGATTCTTGATATGTGGAAATATTTTGTTGTAAATAATTATTTCTAGGATTTTGGAGAAATTTGACAACAAGGCTATTGGGCGATAGTTCCTGATCATGGCTTTATCCCCAGACTTCAGTATAGGGATTATCTTCGCCACCTTCCACAGAGATGGATACACAGTCGTATTTACAATCATATTGAAGAGCATCGCCAAAGTCTTCGCCAACCTACCAATAGTATCCTTCACAAAAAAGCTTGGAATACCATCTGGCCCTGCTGTCATTCCACATTTCAGCTTCCTACTTGCATTTATAACATCGGCCTCAGTTATAAGGTCAATATTTACACAAGAAGCAACCAACTGGGGAACATCTGATGGACTTCTGACGGCTCCAGATACCTCAAATACCGAACTAAAATATTTGGCGAAGGCATCCACAATCTCCTGTGTACCCTCATGGCATCGCAAGTCATCCCGCATCTGTGCTGGAAACCTAGAGGTACCTCGCCTGGACTGAATGAACCTCCAGAAACTCCTTGAATCCTCGTGAATTCTCCGCTCCGACTCCTGTAGAAAACTACGATATCCTGCACTCAACTTTGATTTAACTATCTTTCGCAAGGACTTGTATCTTCTATAATAGAAATCAGTACGGAATTTTTTATAGTTTTTAAATGCCTTTTCTTTCAAATATATATTATTAATTATCTCAGGGGTGAACCATAATGGGAACTGACGCTTCTTAAATAACTTACGAGGGACACACTCATCAAAAATAGAATTCAGTGCAGCATAGAACCTGTCACACGCAACGTCCGGGCGATCAATCCCCAAGAAAATCGAATCCCAATCAGCGTCGAAAACCATGCGGTATAGTAGAGGAAAATCAGCTGAAATTAAATTCTTTGTTGCTTCTACTTACATCGGATTGTAAAGGAACTTCAATTGGCCCCTCACTTCTGAAAGTGAAATGTATCGGCGGGTGGTAAGTGTCAACATCAACGACTGAGAAATCATCACTGCGAATATTACACTGTACGTTAGAAAATAGTAAGTCCAACATTCTTCCATTCGTATTAGTTATTGTATTGAACTGTTTCAACTCAAGTACATTGGAAAATGACCTGATTATCAAATTTTTGTTATCCATAGAATCTGAATCAATAAAGGAAGGAGCATTGAAATCACCGACAATGACTAATTTTGTTCGAAGCATAGCATCTATACACTGCAATGAGTCGAAAAACATTTCAAAAGATTCATTATCAATATTTGGTGGGATATAGAGCACAACCATAGAATAAGTGAACCCCGGAACTGAAATCTTACAACCCACTACATCAATACAAGGAACTACATCTTCCAACGCTGACAGATCAATACGCTCTGACCGATACTTATCATGAACAGCCAACATAACTCCACCACCAGTTCTACGTCCACTAGCATGAAGATCACGATCATGCCGGTAGACATTAAAATGAGGAGGAAACAACTCAGTCTCACCAACGCAATCTTGCAACCAAGTCTCAGTTAGAAAAACAATGTCAACATCACAACTATTAATCGCACACAAAAACTGATGAGTCTTCGAATTTAAACCACGAACATTCTGATAGTAACAGTAAAATGAATCACTGCAACTGGGTCGAACTAGTTTAAAGTCTTGACTGACGGCACACCCCGAATGAAACGAAGTTCCACATTTTCACCGTTCCTCTTGCGGACCTCAACCTCAGACTTCACCTCGTCGTAGTACCTCATCTGCCGGTGTGTCCTGTCCACCGAAAGCGATACCCCGGAGTAATCAGAAGATGACCTCAACTGCTTGGAATTCCTCAAAAAGCTGAATACCTGTGCTCTATTCGCCATCCTGACCTTAATAGGGCGAGCTTTAGGGGCGGCCGGATGGAACTTCCCCAGACGATTCAAGTCGAGTTCGCGAACAGAGAAGTCCGGGTTGATTGTCTTCAACACCTTTAGTACACCTTCATTCTCCCCGGCGATCCTGGTCTCTCTAGTCAGTCCACCGGGTAGCTCCGGCAGTCCATAGATCACAAGATTATTCTTCCTTTCCATGCGGTCCTCAACCTCCCGAATTAGTTCCTCGAATTGACCTCCATCCAACACTGACGTTGTGGCACCTCCATCCGTAATGGACTGAACACATTCATTGAGTTTTTTTACTTGTTCCTGTAATGATACAATGACCGCCTTCAAAGAATTTACATCACTTCCGATGCTCTCACAATTCTTGCAACTCCAATTTATCGACCTCTTCGAGTTAATAACTCTTACATCTGAGGAAGACATACCCACACAGCCGCTTCCGAACTTATGACAACATACAGTACATGTAAGCACCAAGTGGTTTTCATAGTGCTTCCCACAGCAATGACATTGAGTAGAAGTCATGACTAATTCTTCTCAACTGTGCTCTTTATTTTTATTGTTTTATGATGAATAGTAGTTTATTGATTTTTAATTTCCCAGGTCGCAAATCATGCTCTTGTTTTAATGGTGCAAGGGCTAAGACGGTGTATGAAGTAACCAGTAGCATACTACTTTAGCTCCTCTCAAACCTCCAGTGATCGTCTAGTAATATTTCTGCGCCAAGTTATTCGTGCATGTGCTACATCACAGACGAGGACTTGAGACCGAAAGGCAAGGTAGTCATGAAAGTTAAGCACGCTGCACAGATTTTCAGCCATACTGTAGCTAGCCACATAGAACATGAACATAAGCATGGTGAGTCTTCCATTAGTTGCCAAAATATGATATATGATAAGTCCACTCATAAAAGAATAATTATGCTGCATTTCTTCGTTGTAGGTTGCCTAAAAGAAGAATCGTCAGCTATTGTAACTGCCTTCTTCGTTAGATTCATGGACAACCTGTTTGATTCGGTGAATGAAAGTGGTGCTTTCCCCAATAAAGGGAAAACTCTAAGAACCCGTATTACAACCTCAAGCTGAGGAGGTTATAAAAACATAGTCTTATGTTGGAAACACAAAGTCCAATTCCCCTCTTTCTCAAGCAGGCTGGCTGTTCACCTTATAGGCAGTTAGTCTCATTTGGATAGACCTTAAAAAAGAGGGTTTCTACTATTTAGAACCAAGGACCCTTAATCAAGATCCCCTTGAAAACTTCAATGGAGTCGTTAGGGCAATCTGTGGTGGAAACAGCAATCCAACTTGTAGGCAGAATACTGGTGGCTTCAAAACTGCTATTATCAACAACTTCGCCTTTGCTGATATGGCTCAGGTCGCTTTTCTCTCTTATGATAAAAAAGTATCTGGTGCTCAAGGTAAAATTCTTCACTATTCAAGAATACATTAAGCGTTTCCCTGAAATAATTATATATTATGATTATACTGTTTTGATTTTTTCAATGCATAATATGGTATTTCTTCATCTGAAATAATTATTTTTTATTGTTTTCAGCTGTTGAATTTTCAGTATTTACAATAAACAAACTTAATATATTTTGTTCTGTTATTTAAGATTTTATTATTCCTCCAATCACTTTGAAATTCATTAACATCTCAACATTTCTCAATGGTGATACCAATTGATTGATCCAATTTGTTTTGAACAATACTTGATTTTAAAATTATTGACATGTTCAGTTCAAAGTTACAACAATTCATATCTATTCAAAGTGAAATATTTTATTCGAATATTTTACTAGGGCACAGGGGAGGTCATGGAAGCTACTTAAATTTATCACAACATATTGAAGTTATCAACTCAAAATGTTTTCTATATTTTTATAATGAACACTAAATCGGTTTTTTTGATTATGAAACTAGCCGAAATTTGAAGATATAACAAACAGATTAATCAGAGGCCCTATTTCGAAGGAATCATTAATAGAGAGAAGAATGAAAATATTGAGGAAAATTGAAGGCTTAATGAGAGAAATGGAAAGGAAAAACTTGATTCATATTTTCGTTAGGGAAATGCCCTAACATCATTTGGAAATGCAATACAAATTATCTTCAAAATTTTCTTTTATATTCTCATTAAACTTCAGCTCTTCCTCGAATTTTTCATTTCCTTCTCCAATTCGGCCCTCTATCGAATATAAACAAGGTGGATACGTCCCCGTCATTTTGAATTTGCCGCCAGAAACGATTTAGTTCCAAAGTGTACCGCATACTCGTGCGATTGTCGCAGGCAAAAAACGTGAGCACGCAGATTAGTGAGGGAGTTACCATTCTCTAGCATGATACAAAGGGGCCGTTCCACTTGGCGATCAAAATGCCGTTCCACTTAACGACCGCGGTCTTTGTGAGCGCGGCAAAATCATCGCTCACTCCAAGCTCAAATCGACCCACATATTTCGATGTTCTGTGACCAAAGGTATGTTCTGTGACGACCTATCTCAATAGATGCGTGAAAGTTTAGATATATGTATGTATTTCTAACTGTTGTACACTTCAATTAAATTTATTGTTCAGAATGACCTAACCCCTGACTTCTACTTTTTTCAATCTTGTCATTTCTTTCATGACAGCCCAAAACGCCCAATAATCCGTTCCACTTGAGTTAACATAAACCGATTTCAAGCGAATAACCAGTAATGACCGCGGTTATCTACGGTCCTGCCTGCGGTTATCTACGGTTATAGTCTTCAGGGATATTCCTTGTAAAATGATTATAACCTACAATGACCGAAGTCGCTTGAATGCAGTTGGTCCTAGTTGGTAATTACCAATGAAGACCAGGTTATTCGCTTGAAATCGGTTATAGCAAGCAAGTGGAGTGGGGAAAAGAGCGGTCGTGAGCGTGAGCGTTGTGATCGCCAAGTGGAACGCCCCCAAAGAATATTCCTTGTTTCATGGCTACACACACTACACACAGAGATGAAGCTTGTTTTTCGTACTCCTGCATGGCATGCATCAAGATGGATGCCGAATCCGGAAACGATATTTGCATGGGCATTTGACACATAAGACGAAAATAGACTAATTGGTGGAATCAAAGTGTAAATTCTTTGTCGAATTCAAAATTTTAAAAACGCACCCTATGAAGAACCAAATCTAAATTATAACTGTAATGTATCTGTCAACAACACTTCCAATACCATCAGTTCTACCTTGCATGATCATTGCTATCTCTTTGAAAATTCATCAAATTCTAATGATATAGTTCCAAATTGTTCACTAGACAAATTCATGTAATTTCATCTCTTAATGTGTGTTTTTCAATATTTGTACAAAAAAATTTAGGATATTGCTGTAGTAGTATCCTGTTCTGATGAAACTATGTTTTGAAATACAATATAAATATTATGCATGTTTATGCATCTGCAATAAGGAAGAATCCATGTATTTTTTTCAAAATGTACTAGCATTCCTCAACTCAATGTTATGAAAGGCATACAATGTAGTGTGTATTATAATAATGTTTTTTGCATATGCAATGTTATCTTATTTACAGAGTAAAAATCTATCATGTATAATCATTTCTAAAGTGGGCTTCATAAACCTTTGATTACCTGATCAAGAACTATTGAGTGATTCGAGGCACCGAGTTCTGTTTGAATTTCAAGCGAAGTGATGCAGTCTGTTCGAATTTACGAAAGTTTTTTTGATCGGACATAAAAGTTTTGTGAAACCCCCCCTTTATCTTCGAATCAGCAATATATTGATTATGGTGTTTAATTGAAACTTATCGATATTTAAATAATTAATGCTGTGACAGTATCTATGTATTATGATGGTAGGCCTTTCCATAAATCACGAAACTTTTTTTCAATCAAATATGTTATTAGAAATAACACACTTTTATAAATTTTGAAATTCATTTTGGTATATTTTTTCGCCTCCACTCCATTGCAGAGGAATGAAAGTATAGTGGTATTCTCTTGTTCCTCTGCAATGTATTATTTAATGATTAGCAACGTGAATTATGAGAACGGGTAATTTCAAATTTATCCCTTCAAATAAATTTGAAATTCCCGCCATTCATATTCATTTTTCCATGCAAAACAATGGAGCGTTGTGTGTTGCCTAAGATAAGTAGGCAAAGATTATAGAGTATAAAGATGGGAAACGAAGCGACTACAGTGATGTCAGCGACATCTGTTTTTCAAAATTTATTTATTATTTTTTAATTTATCGTTTGGCAAAGCAACAGCACTGAGCAAGTATAAATGATAGTCACCATGTATATAAAACAAAGTATATCTAACATAAAAATAAAAAAATAAAGACACTTATTATATAAGTAATCGGGTTATGGTTAAAATATTTAATTAGGGTCCATTAGGCATAGATTATATAGAGATTATTAGTAGGCTATTGTCATTTTTGAAAGAAATACTTGAATACATATTTTTGCTGAATGATGATTGTATTATCTCATGTATTTTCCACTGAAATAACTCGAAATCTACAAGAGTAGCACCTAGCTCACTTCATAATCTTGGTTTGTGTGTTTTTCTGTAATAAAATTTGTGTTAGAAACTGGCCGACATTCAAAATGCATGGTGACAAATTGCAGAAATAAGAGAAAGTAATGATCTTGAATGTGCATTCTTTTCATAACCGAAGAGAATGGAAACGTAAGTTTTGAAATTCGTATCATGTAACTGTCTTGTTCATTGCTTTTTATTTTCAGTCTTGTCAAATGGATAGAGGTTCCGGGGCAAAAATATATAGTTCGGGATAATTTGTTTGCGAACCGAATTTTCTTCGGTCTCATTCATTAGATCAAAAAAAGGATTTTTCCTCGAGCTAACTACAACAGTGTAGTTAGTCAACTTGATGACGTCATGGTTATCTTTGTGCCCTTTGTGGTAAGTTATGGCGGATAAGTGCAAAGGAAAGTGTCAGTCCCTCTCTCTCCCTTTCAAGTAACTACACAACAAACCGGATTGATGTATTGGTTTCCTGGCGTAGTTAACTGTGATGTCATCGTTCTAACTACGCCGCGAAGAAATTCGTGTAGTTAACTATGGTATGCTTTGGTTTGGTGAGGTAAGCTCGAGGAAAAATTCCTAAAGTTCAACTCATAGCGGCAATGGTGGTCAGAAGAACGACTTATAGAGGTGGTGGTTCTCTTGACGACCCTTCCAGCAGTTCTACTCATCTACTAGACCCTCTAGACTCAGGGCCCGTTCCACTTGGCGATCACAACGCTCACGCTCACGACCGCTCTTTTCCCCATTCCACTTGCTTGCTAGCGCTATTATGTTAACTCAAGTGGAACGGATTATTGGGCGTTTTGGGCTGTCATGAAAGAAATGACAAGATTGAAAAAAGTAGAAGTCATTCTAAACAATAAATTTAATTAAAGTGTACAACAGTTAGAAATATTATAATAAATATATATCTAAACTGTATTCTGAACGTCCATTTTCACTTTCATGCATCTATTGAGATAGGTCGTCACAGAACATAGAAATTTGTGGGTCGATTTGAGCTTGGAGTGAGCGATGATTTTGTCGCGCTCACAAAGACCGCGGTCGTTAAGTGGAACGGCTAAAGGAGCATTTTGATCGTTGTGATCGCCAAGTGGAACGGCCCCTTAATGGGCGCATTCAGCAGAAAGAGCGATTATAAAACTGTTTGCGCTACTGATAAGTAGTGGTAGCGGAAATCGGTTGACATCGGGCGGATTCAGCAGAAAGAGCGGTAATAAACTGTCAACTGTCAGCCACACAACACGTTACCGAAAAGGAACGCAAGTCAGGTACGCTACTAAAAATGGCGACCGCTACCCAACATGTTACATCATAGAGATAGTATAAGGGGAGATGCGATTTCGTGACTAAAACGGGACCAGGTCCGCCACATTGGTACGACACATTTGTCAAGCGGTCGTTAACCTTGATGTTTCGTGTTCGGTTGTGAGTTTTGTGAAAATTATTTATATTTGAAGGACAATCTTCGTTGAACTAATTGAACAAAATGGTTTCTTATGCTGTGCGAAGTTGCTGTAGCCGGGATGGCGTGGATAAGAAGAAATCATAAAGAATTACATTTCATAGGTCAATATCAACAATGTACAGTGTCGGTTTAAGAAGTTTTGATGTCTGATACTAGAGATTCCTTTTTATATTCATTCAGAGATTTGAAGAATGTAAAGGGTCTTCAATACCCTTCAGAGGATGTCATCAAAATTTGCTTTAAGACCGAAAAAATAATGAAGCGAGAAATCATTATAGCTGGTCAAAACTGTGTTTCAATTACAAGTATTGATAATAGGATATTTAATGAAGTTGTTTCATCGAACATCTTCTCATTTTTAATTGATCACAATTTTGATCAGTGTTTTTTGGATAATCATCGATTATTATTGATCAAAAGCATAATAAAGAAATATTACATTATAAGAATGATTTTTCTCTTTAAGTATAAAGTTGAAAAATCAACTGGTATTAGGCACCAAAATAACAAAATTGTACTGTTTAAGGGACAGTGAAACTATTAATTGAGTAAATTTTTGTTTGTGAAAGGAGAACTTAGTTATTGAATATGAGAGAATGTTTGGAACATTCAAATATTTCTAAGATTTTATGTAAAAGTTTCCTGTCATAATATGAATTGGAAATATAAATTTTTTTAACTAGGTGTACATATTTTAATATATATGTATATTATATAATTTTTTATATTAATTATTTATATTTTAAATAAATTTTTCACCTTATACAAAATCTGTACTTTGCCTGTTATTATACGAGAACCTACCATAAGAGAAAGTAATATCTACTCGTGTATATATCCTTCAAACCAAAGAAAGGGTAGGTATTCAATAATAAAAAATCTAGCTGTTATTAATATAAGGAAAAAATTGTTGATTTTCCACCTATACAAACTGAGTAAAATTGGAAGAAGTAGCTCAATATTTGAAGGACGTTAACGAGTACAACTTCCAGAGATGTTATTGAATATCACTAGTTGTTTCTGCTAATGAAAGAAGACAAAATTTCCCGATACATTAGAAAAACTCAGAAGAATTGAATCTCCATTAAAAAATGTTCTCAAAATAAGATAAGTATTGTTTTAGTATATAAACTGTTGAAATTCATTTTTATTTCATGAATATTAAAAATCATGATGTTTATTCTGCTTCATCCATAAATTAGCCTGTAATTTATTTAGTCCGACCCTGTCCAATTTGTGGTTCTGTGGCCCAAACCGCCACATTGGTACGACACTTTGAGCATACGTTAAAAATACCCCGGATGCGAAAATCTCGACCAATCATGAAACAGCACTGTGTCCCACGTAATTCCACTCCACGTCAACCGATCGGCCGTTGACGTGTTGAAAATGGAAACATAAACATAACCTGTATTCGATACAGTGAAGTGACAGCGGCGGTAATCAAAACAAAAC
This sequence comes from Hippodamia convergens, assembly GCA_038502775.1. Classification (NCBI taxonomy): domain Eukaryota; kingdom Metazoa; phylum Arthropoda; class Insecta; order Coleoptera; family Coccinellidae; genus Hippodamia; species Hippodamia convergens. Next base: position 131,716,393 of record CM076607.1, on the reverse strand, counting down.
ATTTTTGCTTTGATTTTTTAAATTTGATTCGTTGGTAGGTTTTGATATTTTATAGCGAATTTAGAGAACTGTGGGATGCTGAAAGGTTTATATGAATTGAGTGTTAAAATATAGATACGTTTATTATATCTTGTGTATCTTTTCCTAAAGAATGATTAATGTAACGTCCAACATAACTAGAAATATGGATAATTCTATTGAAAAATGATAGTTGCTCGAATCAATGGAGAAATTGAAACAGGATATACTAATTAACTGTGCAATTTCTACAGAAATTCCACCATACTTTAATTAATCATCCAGTTATACGAATAAGCAGAAATGGTTCAAAGCAGTTAGGTTATTTTTTTTTTTTAGAAATAACTGAAGTTCTGTAGGATAGTTACTGATTAATTGATTGAAATAAAATTTGCATGATATATTGTAAGTATAGCAGTAATTGAAAATAATATAGCATACTTTCCTTTTCTCCAAACTGATAAGTAGGTACCTACCTACTTATTATCAATTCAATTTTTCTATTGAGCTTTCATTTTATTAGTGCTCCAGGGTTAGTAATTTCAGTAATTAATTAATTTGGCAGTTATGAAAAATAAATAATGCAGATTTACATATATTTTTTTAATTGTGAAACCTACATTATACAATGCAAAAATCAACAAAAAGGTTGGTGCAAGGGGGGTATGATATCTGAGATTAGGGAAAAACCTCAGCAGATAAAAACCCAGTCTCTCCCCTATCATTTAAGAGTGTCTTGATTCCTGTCGTCAGAAGAACGTAAAATCTTCTCCAAGACCCCTGGAATTCAAATTTAAGAATTAAAAACAAAACTAAATTATTAATAGCAAATGAAATTGATTGAAATATTGATCAATTACTTTTGAAGTGAAAAGCTATAAGGCGGATAATACTAAGCAAAAAAAATAAAATCAGTACATAACCTTTATGATTAATATTCTTTGTTGCGTTCGATATCCTCTCTTTACTGTTAAAACACATGCTCGAAACCTCGTGTTTACCTGTGAGTAAATTTCAAACATGCAGAGTTATTAATAAAACTGAAGGACCAAAATCAAACTCTTCCTCATCACGATGAGGATCGAGGATCAATATCTGGAACTATCGAAATAAGAAACATTTGAATATTACACCAAGCACTAATACAGAAGCAAACATACATTCATTCCATAGACAACCTTTTTCTGCTGCTATCAGAAGTATTATTGCATTGCGAGTTATAAGCTTCGCTGATTATTTTTGCAATATTACGAATGTTACTCTCTTCCAATAATCCAAGTTGAAATCTTGTTTGTTCTAATATAATCTATAATCAACTATTAATATACTGTACACATAAATCATCACTAAGGCTTACACCAAGTTCTGTAGTAGATTCAATTGGATCATTTGAAATGTGACTGGATTCACTTATCATACTCTGAACATCCATTTCATAATCAGCCCTACTTGTTGATGGTAGACGTATATGAAGGTTATTGCTTTCATCATCATCTGAAGTTCTTACAGTGGTAGCAACGATGTCATCATCATGTCTCCTTTTCTTTATATTAAATTTTCTTATTATATAAGCAAGATCTGCTCTTTTAAACACATTAATTCTCTCTAGCTTATTGTTTGTTATTGTTCTGGAATCTTCCAAAATCCTCTCTTTTGTGACTCCAGCAGCCAATTTACTAGCAATCATCTCTTGCTGGTCCTTCGTCAATTGTTTAGATCGATGTAGATTTTCATGTCCAACATGAGTCTCCACAAATTTAACCTCCACAGCTGGAATATTTATATATAATATATGTATTATATCACTCAATGGGGTTTAAAACTGATTAATCACAATATATACCTGTTCTAGAAATCTTTACTCGAATTCTTGATGGGCAATAACCAAATATTTTGATACTACCCCCAGCTTTCATTCTGCGTTTGGTAGACTGGCTAATAAATCCTAAAAATAAGACAGGTAGCTGATACATGATTTTTGATGAAATGATTGTATAATGGTGAATAACGAATAGGTACAAACCTGTATAATTACTACGATTGCATTCATAATAAACTACCAGTCCATCTGAGGTTTTTCTATACCTTCGTTTCACATAATCTACGTTTCTGTTATCAATTGCTCGCCAAGTCTCAAATTCCTCCTTATTTTTGAAAGTAATAAGTGTTGTCTTTATACTCAGAGAATGAATTTGCTGTAAATGATTAGTCAGCATATCATGAGACTCAAGAGGAATTTTTTCCTCTTCAGGGCAAATGGGGCATTTTAGATGAACTGTGTGTTTAGAAGCACCAGGTTCTTCTTTGTGGACATCTCTCAAATGACAATATTTCGCCGAAACAGACGAGTATTTCTTTCCACAAATTTGACAAATCAGTTTATCGCTGGAAATGTATATTTTATATACAAAGCTGATATATTTCATCAATGAATACTCACTTTTCTCCTTCCATGTTCATCAATCTATTTCTTGAAAGTTCGCAAATACAAATGTGTAGTTATAATTGCTTTAGATTAGGCAGAGCAATGAAAATTGCTGGTTTTGAAGAATTTCAATATCAATCTCAAAATATTCAGTAGATTGAAATTGAATATATACAACGAAAAACAGTTAATCCGAATTCTTAGGGAATACGACAGAGGCAAAAGATAATATATCTCTCTCTCTCTACCGTTGACATTGGCATGCGCTCATCTCCGATTGGTCGAAATAATTTCGCATCCGGGGTATTTTTAACGTATGCTGACACTTTGCCCCGCCAAGTGGACCCGTTTTATGTGGAAATCGTTGAATGCAACAGCGTCTCCTTCTATACTATCTCTATGTGTTACATAGATAGCTCAACGTTCAGCAGAAGATCATAGAAATTTGGCAACAGTTCCGTAACAGTTGTCTCTGCTGAATGCGCTCATTGAGGTTAAAATACACTGGGTAAGATATGTATGAATCGAGCCCAGAACAACTGTTTGATTTATCGATGTTCGATTTATCGAGAGTTCACTCTATGAATAAGTTCTTGAAATTGTTATGATAATTCTCTAATATGTAAACAAATTTTTGAAATGTTCTCAATTTCATAATTATTGTATTGAAGTTGATTTTACACAATCATTTCCAATAAAAATATAAAGGGATTAAAATGGATTAAAACGTATTTCATTTGATTCAAAACAATGTGTAGATGGAAAATATAATCCTGATCAAAACACGGAGCCCTGCTTTTGTTTTATCGATCAGGATGTTTCTTTAAAAGCTCGACAAAGAATACTCAATTTAATGGAAATTTATGAAAAGTATAATTCGAATTTCGCGCCTATTAAAATAGTTTTCTGTACTGAATTATGTTTTCAGCACCATCTAGGTGTCACAAGTAAGAAACTAGCCAAAAATCGTAGTCGGATTTTAGTACCACAGATGTAAAGGCGTTTCCTATCTTTCTAACTCTATAATCTTTGATAAGTAGGTACGTTTCATTTCTTATATATGAGTGTTCTGTGCTGCTACAGAATTCGTGATACAACATAGTCTTTGGCGGACTCCATGACAAAACCTCTGTTCAAACCTTTGCTTCAAACACTTGATAGAAAAAAAAAGACATTAATCAAAATAATCCAATGAGAGAAGGTCTGGGGAAATTACAAATCCGTCAGCTCTCGGATGGTATTGCTGAACTCGGCTTATGTATGCCCTTGATGTTCCGTGGTATGCCCGTTTGTACAGAATAACCGATTTCAAGCGAATAACCAGTAATGACCGCGGTTATCTACGGTCCTGCCTGCGGTTATCTACGGTTATAGTCTTCAGGGATATTCCTTGTAAAATGATTATTGGACAAAATAATTACCGATGGTGTCGCTGCATTCGCCGATCAGCTGTTTACCGAAACGAGTGTTTCGTGTTTACATTAGATTTCTATTTGTATTTATGGGATTTTTTAGTTTAAACGTTTATTGGCTATCAATAATCGAAGTTGTTTCCTTGATTGTGGATCCTGTGGATTATATTGTAAGTGCAAGTATAGGTAATATTGTGCTTTTTGTTATATTTTATGTAAAATATTGAGGTGAGCACTATTCAATTTTGAATGCTTTTCAGTCCATCTGGCAAGATGTTTACCAAAGGTTCCTCTAATTATAAGAAATTTTCCAATATTTGCATGCTCACAGATGCTGTGTAGAGGGTGAGCAAGTGTTGCAATGCAATCATTTGATTCTATGTGGGAAAAAATTATTTCAAAACATTGGAAGTCTACAAGGACAACCCCATCATATTGAGGAAATGATGTCTTCTTAAATGATGGTGTGAAGGTTGACAAGATTATATACAGATGCCAAGCAAGATTGTCTGGAATTTGCAAGCATATTTTAGCCCTGCTACTCTACAAGGTTTTATGTGCTACAAAATATCTTGACAATTCTACTGATTGTGATGGTAAAATTCATTGTTTAGTTTTGTCTCTGCTGTTTTTCCATAACAATGAAATGTACAAAACAGAAAACATTAGGATTATCCATATTTGATTAAAACTAAGAGAAGGATGAAATTAGTTTGAGACCTAACAGAACATGAAAACATGCATGACTGTAATGTTATTGAACATCAGCATGAACAATATATTCATTTAATAGAAGCTACTAATTTTTTTTCTATTTAGGAAGGGAAAAAATCTATGAAAAGAAAATGGGTGATAAATTTTGAATAAAAATGGACATTCTTCAGAGAACTGTATGTATGCAGAACATGACGTGATCATCGATTAATCATGTGAAGAATTCATTACGCTAGATTCTAATGTATTATTCATTTATTGCATCTCACTCATGTCTTACGCTGCAGTTATAATGAAATAAAATTATTCAACTTATCCATCGATTGATTGCACCTTTTCCGTAGCTAAATGAACGTCATTACTATCAAGCTATGTTTAATATTAAATTGATACATATATGTATAATAATTGTTTTAAATTGCCAATTCTCAAAATTTATTCGAGATTCCACATGTAGATTTGATGATTGCTGAACATAAGTTCAATTTTGCAACAATCGAGGCATCGAGATAATCACTTATACTCACAAGGTCCCTAGTTTTGTTGCACATTTTCATATGACTTGCATTCAGCACTTTCATCTAGGCTCCTTGAATTGTTGAGACTTCTATATATTCAAAAATATCAAGTAGACTCAAAGTAATTTATTTCGATAAGAATGAATATTATTGTACAAGAACGATCTGAACAAAAATTTAAAATGTCTTGACTTCAACTGCTTTTTTTGGTAGGTTTTTTGAAGGTACAGCTTTCTTCTCCAGTAGCAGAAATGTTTTCATAGTGAGAGTTTCCGAAATAATTCAAAACATTTGAAGCATTGTTTTCAATTGACATCAGTTTCCACTCTTGCCTGTTTTCATTCCATAATCTGTTCTGGTGTGAACATACTCTTATATGTTTAGATACAGGTTTTGCCATTATCAAAACATGCTCTGAGGATTTACGTCTATTAATTTCATCTGCGATTTCTAGTTTGTTGGTAAAGTAAACATTTTGATTTTTACCACGAAAATGGGCTCCAGGATTCCAAGATTTTTTAGAATTACATAAATGAACACAACAATTAGTGTTTTTCACGGTTTTTTCCTCAGGCATATCTTTTTATCACACTAAAAACGTAAAAATAAACAAATAAACCCAGCTTTCACGTACTAAATGTCAAAACGATACTCGTTTCGGGCTTAGTTCCAGCTATCGCCGGCGGTGTCGCATAGAGTTGTGTTTTGCTCTATAACCTACAATGACCGAAGTCGCTTGAATGCAGTTGGTCCTAGTTGGTAATTACCAATGAGGACCAGGTTATTCGCTTGAAATCGGTTAATATGTATCCATAAGGATAGATATTCTGTGCGTTTGTATTTCTTTTCTATGGTATATGTTTGAAGTTGAAGTTTGAAATTATGACCGTTTTTCTGTTAATTAAGTGCCTGAAAAAATTGGATCATTTAAATGTTTGTGTTGTTTTTATTTAATCTCTTCGATCGGAGTTTCAGGTGAATCTCTAATGATATGTGTTAATTCAAAAAGTATATGTCTTAGAATATAAAATTATAAAATTTTCTATATTCTAAGGTATATGTGATAGCTTCTGCTTGAGTCTGATATAAAATAAATAAAAATTGCCCGAAAATGGATGACGAAATCATCCGCAGTACTCTTCATCCACTAGCGACTCGTAATAAAGAGTTGAAAGACCGTCAAGTGAATGAAAATAAGAACTTGATTGTTGATCAGACTAAGACAGCTGAGTCAGATGAGTCGTTGGGAATATTATCAATTCAAAGTGACAATATTGGACCATATATAGAGGACGTCCAACTGAAAAATATGAGCAAAAACATCACTGCTTACGCAAGGGAACAGAAAGAACTTGCAAGCCAGATGCTTCAACGAAGAGGATCAAAAGTCTTAGGTTTGCCTACCAGGACACCCAGACCATCAGAAATTTCTTCTGCATCAAATTGTGGGATGTCAAATAGCAGCACTATCAGTGAGAGTGATTTAATAGGCAATAATAACTCATGTTCAACTCCTAAAGCCTCTATATCTTCGAATTTGGATTCATTAGATATTGCTGGAACTCTGTCTCGCATGAGCTTGGAATTTAGTAAGTAAAAAGCATTATTTTATCAGGATGAAGGTAAGCACTGATTTTTAACAATTAAATTGAATTTGTTTTAGAAGATCCAACCATGAGCTTATCAACAGCTCTGAATAGAATGCAAGAAGAATATGAAAAGATTCAGAAGTCATTATCCATTGAAAGTAATATGTTTAAATCAGCTGAGGAAGCTGAACAACAGTTACTGGCAGATGAACACTCCTGGAGAAAGGAAAAAGAGCTACCAGCCGAAAAAGTTGATTTTTCTTGGAATTCTATGGATTCTTCAAAAATGTCATCAATAAGTGCATATTTCAAACAAAGAACTGAAGATCTTTCTGACATTATTCCCTCTAGACCTGGAAGAACTTCTGAAATAAGGGATGTTTTGCAACATTCCAGAATAAGTTCCGTTGTAAGTATGCCTTCAAGTATTTCAGTAGGAGATATAACGGCATCTTCTGATGGTGAACTGGGTTCTGTTTCCTCGGAATGTGACCTGAATGATGTGCCCCTTGTGAGAGAAACACCAGAACCTTTTATAACAAAAGATAGTTTGAGCATTTCAAGAATTGCTGAGATTTTACAAGAAACTGATGAAACTCCAACTAAAGTTCTCAACTACCTGTTGAAACATTGTCCTGTAGTGGAAGGTCTTGATAATAAGAAAAAAATTGTTCCTATCTCAAGTGATATCAAAAACAGTACTCGTAGAAACATATTGTCTTCTATATGTGAAAAAACTGATGAGGATAGTGGCAATTTTCATCCAAGTACTCTCACCCCCAACAAAGAAAATTTTGACTGTACTAATACGCCCCAGCAGTCTTCGTTGGGTAAAATGTCTGGTATCTCCAAATCTCTGACATCCTTAAGAAGTACCAGTAGTTTGAGTAATCTGCCGGGTGGTAAGCTCCCGATAGAGACAACACATTGTGAACTTGTTTGGGGATGTGTCAAAGCAGGTAAAAGTGAAACTAAACAATTTACCTTACGAAACAAATCAGCTAGTAAGGTGCAGATACAATGTAACATATCAAGCCCAATGTTTAGGATCATGCAAGATCGAGGTGAAGATACTTCGAACTCTTTGAAACTTTTACTTCGTGCTCATGAAACGAGATCCGTTTCAGTAATTTTTAATCCTCTGAGTGAAGGAGCAGCAGCAGATGAGATAGTATTTTCACCGTGTAACTTGAATTTGCAACAGACAAAGAAACAATCCATAAAGTTATTTGGTTATGGAGGATCTGGAACTGCAGAATTTAAAAACAAAATTTTAAAAGATAGCTCAGGCCGACACTGGTTGAGTTTGGGCAATATTCTTGGCCAATCAGTCATTCAAGAAAGTATAACTGTTATGAATCGAGGAACTCTACCATCATTTGCTTTTTTTGACTACATTTCAAAAGATCTTGCTTTCTCAAAAATTTCTATTCAGCCTGATGTTGTAATACTGAAACCATATGAAGAAAAAACGGTTCAAATTAGTTTAAAATTAACCAGAGAAGATATGAAATATGTGCATAATAATTTGACTAATCCTGCTTTTGAAATTGGAATAGTGAAAATCATATCGGGTACTGAAGCCACCAGGGGAAGAATCAAACGACTGTGCAAACTTGTTATGGAGAGAAATCTAGAGATGGATACCTTAGGCAAAAAACTAATGCAAGATGTTCAGGGAGAGGCCATACCAACCGATGTTATCAAATGCAGAGAATCAATAACAAGCCTCAAATCCCTTCTTTTAGGTCTCTCGCAAAAGGAGGTGGTTATGATTGTAGAAAAAGATTTGGATTCTACTTTAGTCCCAGCGTTGAGCGAGGATACTTCCACATTCCAGAGTTTGTACCAAGAAAATACTTTAATAGAAGATTCAGTTTATAACTATTGCAAATTAGAACCTTCCCTAGTAATACTCAACCCCCCATCTAAATGCAAAGATATTTTATTCTTAACTTCTGATAGTGATTCTAATCTGTCATTTGAGGTTGAGGTTCCTGAAGGCATAAAATCAAATGTTATGTCTGGAACGTTGCTGCCAAGATCCACTTTAGTACTTCATCTGGAAATTGATGATATTTCTAAAATTTCAGTCTCATCTAAAATTTCTGTTAACGTTCAAGGTGAAATTTTATGTAGTGATGTGAAAATAAAATATATTTAAGTTATTTATTTGTACTATTCTAGAATTTTATATGGTTCCTGAATTTTTGAATGTTTCTACATGTACTTAATTGAATAAACTTTTGGACTGCTCAATTTTAATCGACTTTTTTTGTTTCTTCTGCTCAGTCCTGGACAACTAACTTTTGAAAATATCTATTAAAATATTGTCCGGGAGGTCTTTGCATATTCCTGAAAACTTAATTTGGGTTTTCTCTCACACTCTCTGAAACAAGAAACAATTAGAAAATTTTTTTAAATAATAGAAGAAAGGCCCCTGCGTAAAAATTTGAGCACTAATTTGTCAGGGGCCAGAACTTTACAAGAAGAAATTGTTGCTTAGCAATGAACAAAAAGAAAACACTGAACTCTGAAGCTTAACGTTCTGGAATCTAAATCAGACTCCTTCGTCAGACAGTTTCTATTTTTCATACAACTTCGCAGAATCGTGACAATATTTTGATTTTTTAATTGATATTCGTCAATAGATTAATATTGATTACTAGATGGTGATATCGTTATTTTATTTCAAAATTCCCTGAAACCAGTTCTTTTTTCAGTAAATCTATCCAAATTCGATTTATTCCTACTGAACAATTGGCGAGATTATTAGCCTCATCCAACAAAATACAATAATAATAATAATAACCTTTATTTCCAACAGGTTTTTCACCCAATTACAGGAAAAATAAAATAATTACAAAATCAATATAGATAAGCCACGTGCGACTAGCACACTCATTTACATCTAAAACATATTCATAAGCACAATACATATCTTATTATAACCATTCATGTGCAAAAGAAAAAAATCTTGAAACATAATTAATCCAAAACTAGAAAAGGCAAGAAGAAGAAATTCCAGGTCATCCCACCAAAATGGATGCAGCATCGACAACAAAGCACACATTAATACAAGTTCGAACCCAATTCAACACTACCCCGTGTAACCCACCATGCTACGATATCAGTCCAGAATCACACTCAATGAGTCAGAATGAATATCACATTTATCCGAAATCTCATTGAAAATATCACACATAAGATGCAATGAAAGACCTGCGCAGAGAATTGGTCCTTGCTGTACTCAAATTGAAAGTAAATACAGATCTCGAACCTAAGCGCGGACATGAAACCTCAACTGAGATATAAGTATGGGGCAGTCAACTCTATCATGCACCAAATTATATAAGAATCGCAATGAAAGCATACCCCGTCTACTATTGAGCGACATGCAGTCGAACCTCCGAAGCAAGTCTGGATGACTGGAGCCTCTAGCTGGATAAACTCCATCAAGTCTGAAAGCAAGATACTTCAAATATTTTCTCTGCACAGATTCAATGCAAGACCTCTGGCAGAGATAAATCGGATGCCACACCTGAGAGGCAAACTCCAGTCTACTTCTGACGAGAGAATCGAAGAGACGCCTGAAGGTCGAAACATTACTAAAGTTCTTCCCATTTCTCAGAATGAAGCCATACATCTTAGATGCAGATTTAACTAAATTGGCGACATGGGGTCCGAATGTGAATTTCTCATCGAATATGACGCCTAGATCACGTATGTTGCTAACCCGAGACAAAGTGGTACCAAAGACATGATAATCAAATTGAATTTTGTATTTTTTTCGTGTGAACGATACCACATTGCATTTCGACACATTTAAGCTCAACCCATTCTCTTCACACCATGAACACAACAACTCAACAGAATTCTGCAACCCAATACCATCATCAACCGTGTGTATCTCCCTAAACAACTTCAAGTCATCCGAATACATTAGCTTTGTTCCTGGCAATAGCTCAATCAGATCATTCACGAACATTATAAATAACAAAGGTCCAAGATTCGATCCCTGGGGCACCCCTGATGTCGCCAGAAACCCATACGAACGTACGTTCGAGACTCGAACAAACTGGTATCTGTCATCTAAATAGGACTTGAGGAGTCCAAGCAGATCCGCAGAGAAGCCATAGTTCCTTCTGAGTTTTGCAATCATAATACTGTGCTGTATTCTATCGAATGCCTTCTTAAAATCGGTATACACAACGTCAGCCTGACTCCCTCTATCTAATACACTGGATATGAACTGGGAAAATACCACTAAATTGCTAATGCATGACCGCTTAGTCATGAAACCATGCTGATCTAAATGTATTCTGTTGTGGATCTGAGGATATATTGAATCGAACAGTATCATCTCTAGCAACTTTGAGAAATTCGACAAAATGGCGATAGGTCTATAGTTGCTGACTAGTGAGGAGTCCCCTCCCTTCAGAACAAGCACGATCCTTGCCGTCTTCCACTGCGTAGGATATCTACAGGTTCGCGCAGCCAGATTGAAAAGATGTTTAAGGGGCATGGACAGAGGTGTAATACAATCCTTAACCACAAAACTGGGTACTTGATCAGGACCTGCCGTGAGTTTATTCTTTAGCCGTTTAGCGGCTTTGAAGATTTCCCCATCAGTTATAGTATTCAGGCGCACATAATTATAGGCATCAGAATCAGTACCATCTTCCACCTCGAAGTCAGCAGGACCCTCGTAAACTGAACTGAAATATCGCGCAAACGCATCAGCCACACTCTTCGATCCCTCAAACCGCTCGGCCTCAAGTAACATAATTCCAGGAATGCGAGTCCTACCCTTCCTATCATTAATGAAAGAGCAAAAAATTTTTGGATCCGACTCAATCTCACATTCAGATCTCGATATGTAGGCCCGATAAGCAATTGAGATTCTTGACTTGAGTACACTCCTCAGCTCCCTGTATCTTGCGAGATCAAGCCCACGTCCATTTCTCCTAAATCTCCTGAAACAAGGTCTATTATCTCCCTATTATACCATGTTGGGAAATGGCGTTTTGTCCTCTTCTTCTTAGGAACTGTCCGATCAAAAATTCCGTACAAAATTCTATAAAAAGCCTCGCAAGCAGAATCCACATCGCTCTCTTCTTCGACTACGTCAGACCAATCCGCAATACCCATCAAGTCATACATCATAGGAAAATTAGCTTTTCTAAAATTATATTCCGAGTTCTCTACGTTCTTCTCACTCTCTACATTAACTGCTCGTGGAAGCCTCAAACTCACTCTCAGATGAAGGGGGGGGATGCTGCGGATCAACCTTTATGAGAGAATAATCATCGTCTACCAGGTCACATTCAAGGTTGGAAAATATAAGATCCAACAGTCTACCGTTAGAATGCCTGAGGGTATTAAATTGCTTGACATTTGATGTTTCTCGAAATATATCGAGAGACGCGGACTTGGCATCAGTATAAATATCAGCGAGGCCAGCATACTGGGGAGCATTGAAATCACCTAATATCAGCAAATATTCATCCAGTAGATATTCCACAGTAGCCAATGATTTGAAAAACAAATCAAAAGTCGAATTGTCAGCATAAGGTGGAACATACAAAACAATAACAACTAACTTCATATGATCGAGTTGAATTTTACAAGCAACAATATCAACCGAAGGGTAAGTTGCTCTCAAAGCAGACAGATCCAGGGACTCCGCAGGAATAGACTCCTTCACCGCCAACAAAACACCACCTCCAGTTGATGTACCCGTGGCCTCCAAATCACGATCAGCCCGAAATACTCGATAGTCACTTGAAAACAGTTCCGAGTTACTAACACCATTCTGAATCCATGTTTCACTCATTCCGATAACATCAAAGTCACATTCCGACACTGTACAAAATAAATCATGAGTTTTCGAATTGAGCCCACGCACATTCTGATAATAGCACAAAAGTTTTTCGCTGCAATTGGGTACCCTCAGTTTAAATTTTGAATTTTAGGAACACCCTGAATATATTTTATCCGCAATGCCTCACCGTTTGCAGTTCTTCTCATCATTTCCTGCTTCAAACCATTGTAGTACCTCAGCTGTCTAGGCGTCCTATCCTCAGAACCCTTCGAGGATCAATATGGTTCTGAAACACTACCTTTACCGGACGAGGCTTGGACGCGTCAGCCCCACCGTTTCCGATACGTACTATCTTGACATCCCCAACCGCCCAATTCCGCTCCTTGTCCAAAACATTGATCAGATCAACTGCACTTTTGCTATCCCCTGATTCTCTGACATCCTTTGCCAAATTATGTGGCTGTTCGCTGAGTCCAAAAATTACTACGTTATTTTTTCGTCGCTGACGATCCTCAAACTCCGAAATAATCTCCTCAATATCATCTTCTCCCAGGCCCACGGCACTGGACACTTGAATCGTATCCAATGCCGCCTTCAAATTTCTTATCTCTTCTTGCAAAGATACAATCACAGATCTGAGCGAAGTCAAATCATTCCCCACCGCCTCGCAGCCCTTACAGCACCAAGTGATCGATTTCCTAGAATTAACAATTCTAACTTCCGAGCTGTTCATTCCCATACAAACATTGCCAAAATTGTTCTTTCACACTGAACATACGAGGACAAGATGATCCTCAAACTGTTTACCGCAGCAATGACAGACCTTCATGATCGAAACACCTCTGTACTATGATGACGAAAAGAACAGAAAAAAAATAGAAATAAAAATTAATCTGCCAATACAATGTCTTCTGTCAATCAAGAAATGAACGCCTCCAAGACAGGATAAAGGAAAGGAACAAGACTCTTCACTCTCTTGGGTCGTTAAGAGAGACTGTAAACAAAAGGAAGACCACGGAAGAAACAATGGGGATCGCACAAGCGGAAACACAGGAAAAAAAAGGGGAAGGATTCAAGAAAATATTTCCTCCAAACAAAGCAAACGCAGTGAGTCGAGAACCAAACCGAGAAGTGTATGGAAATCTTTAGTGCAGGTCGCGCCCGATAAATGATAACTCATATGTTCCGAAGAACAAATAATGATAAAAGGATTTCCCCGATAAGATGAATAATATCGTAATGAGTCACCTTTCAAATTTATAAGCAGCTCACCTGCAATACTGCACTTACGATCGAGATGTAACAAAACACCACTAAATTTATTTCCTCAACTTGAAACTTATTTAATTCTTCTCTGTACCAGCGAAAAGAAGGAAAATCAGAGGAACGAAGCTAAACCTGACTGCGCACCGTAAAGCATACCACACAAGCTGACTCTTTGATTTTTTTTATAATTATCAGGTTTCGTCATTAAAATTTTTTTGCTATTCTAATTCATCATGTGATTGCCGGTATTGGAACACAAATGATCTACCAATATCTCTATTTTTTATGTTATTCTTATGTTCACGTTTTCTAATTTCTGATGGTCTTGATGTTTCCCTGTATAAGATTTTCCACAAATACAGGGAATATTGTAAATATAATTTTTTGATTTTTGGTTCTCATTCAAAGGTTTAGCTTTTGTTAATAAAGATCGTAAATCATTTTTTGTTTTGAAAACAGTTCTTATGTTGAATTTAGAACCAATTCTTTTAATTTTTTCTGAAAGTCCATGAACATGAGGAATCAAATTTATTGTTGTTGTTGGTTCCTGATTGTTATTATCGTTTTGACGCAAAATTGTCCTCTCTAAATTTGAAATAGTTTTTTCTATGAAATTAGTTGGATATTGATTATCCTCAAGAATATCTTTAATGATATTAATTTCGTATTTAAGTTGTCGATGAAATTAATTGCGCTCTATCATAAAGTGTTTTTATAATACCTCTTTTAACACTCATTTGATGATTTGAATAAAAATTTAGATATCGATTTGTGTGTGTCTTTTTTCTGAACACACTTGTTTCAAAATGATTTGGAAATTTTTTTATCGAAACATGTAAGAAGGAAAGTATATTATTTGGTTCCAAGTCCATTGTGGATTTTACTGTAGGTTCTTTATTATTGATATGATTTGAAAATTTTATCAATTCTTCTCTGTCATGTTGCCAAATTTCAAAAATATGATCGACATAACGCCACCAAGTCTGGTTTCAGTGAATTTTTTTCAATATGGTTTTCTTCAAAAAATTCCATGAATATGTTGCCCATTAAAGGAGAACCCATAGCCATACCGAATTTCTGTTTATAAAAATCATTATTAAATTGAAAATATGTCGAATTCAGACAAATATCTAACATTTCCATTATATTATCTACAGTTAATTTCGAATTTTCATGAAAAGTATTATCATCCATTAATTATGTTTTTACTATTTCAAGTGTTTTATCGACCGGAACATTAGGAAAAAGATTTAATACACCAAAACTCACTAGAATATCAGTCGAATTCAGATTGGAATTTCCCAATTTTTCAAGTAAGTGTTGGGTGTTCTTCAAAAAACTGTCTGATTTTCCGGTTAGTGGTTTCAAAAATTGTAACAGAAATTTTGCCAAAATTTGACAAGGAGATCCAATGGAAATTACTATTGGTCTTAATGGAATGAGAGATTTATGAATTTTCGGTTTGCTATAAGATGGTGTAATAAATTTTTTCTGAGCATATGTGTTATTTTGGAAATGTTTCGATATAATTTTCTTAACTTTATTTTCTGTTATAGTAGTTGGATCTTTATTGATTTTGGTATATTTCTCGGTATCGTTAATAATATCCAGAAGTTTGTTCTTATATTCATTTGAATCCATGACGACTGTGGCATTTCCTTTATCTGCAGGTAGGTTTTTGATGTTATTATCATTTTTCAGTGAATACATAGCCTTTTTCTCAATGAAAATATCCTTTCAAACTACTTGTGATCATCAATCTATTTTGGGGGAGTATATTTTTATCAATCCACGTTTTCGTTACTTTTGGCACTTGAATATGTGAAACAATTATTATTTAAGTCAGCAACATACTAAGTTAAAATTTTACTAGGACAATTTTTATTTTATACTTTTTTTTCGAATATAGGTAGAGATACGCAATGATGAAAATAAAATTATTAGTGGCTCCTTATCTGGCTGATCTGAATAAAAATAATCTTATCATTAGGAAAATAAATGAAAATATTTTGAAGAACCGAAGTCTACAGGGTGTCCAAGAAGACGACGTCAAGCCAGAATCGGGTAACAGGCTGAGTCATAGTGGTCATCAGAAAAACAGGCCCGGATCTACTATTTTTCCTGACCGAGGCAAAAGTTCATGATGGCGCCAACCCTCTAAAGTTGGATATGGGAATTGAAAGATTTAAAAATTTATATCTACACTACTGGAATGAATTAAAGGGATCAAAATAAAATCTAAACTTTTTGAGCTATTTTCAACAGGCCATAACTTCGATAGCAATGGTCATACAAGAATAAACAAAAAAGGAAATCGTCACCCCGTCAACGTCATTAGTTTTTGAGTAATATTAGAACAATCAACAACAAAAAATTTTTTCCCAAAATTTTTGAAGTTAAATATTTGAGTATATTTTTTGCTTGACCGCTGTAATTTTCAGATATTTCGTTAATTAAGATTTAATCTCTTTTGTTTAAATCTTGATACGTCTACTTATCATGGAGATATCGACCCTCAAATAAAAAAGTATCATTTTGTCGTCGACTAGCAATATCTCAGCAAACAATAATCACTCAAGAATTTAAGGGTGGGTTTTGAGAATTTGAATAATTTCCCTTCAAAGGGCATTGCTTTTTCGAAAAAATTTTTTTTCTCTTTGTCACGTGAATTCGAAATGCAACGAAAAGAGGGCTTCTGGTGTTCTTTTGGGAAATCAATCATATTGAACAAACCAATAATGTTAAGTGTGCCTTTTACAGTTCAATTTGAGCACATAAATCCTACCAAGAGCCAAATCAATCAAGCAAGCCGTTTTCTTGTTTCACATGATCGAGTTTTTGAAATAATTAATGGATCACGTTCGTTGCTCTGAACATCTAAATACATTTAAAACATAAAAAAAGTTTTTCCGAGCTTCTCCAGAACTTTATTGCATATGCTGCTCAAATATTCAAAAGAAATATATGTATTCATTTTTATTTTTTTTGGAAAAACTTTAGTAAATTTGAAAAACCAACGCCCAATAATTTTTGATGATTGATTTTTCAAACTGATCTTTCGTCAATTAAATTCCAAACAAAAGTTGATACCCCTAAAAGAATTTCTTCTTTTTTCACACGCTTTTCGGAGATTGCTTTAGTATACTGTTCGTGAATACACAGGAAATCGCTTAATTACAAAGTTTTCTTCAAAACCTTAATGGTTTACACAGAAAACACACACACAAACAAATGAAGCGAAAATCGGACCGCCGAACCTTCACGTGGTAGGTTCACTTTGGATAACGCTAATGCCGGAGGCAATTATTTTCTTGAACTAAAATTTTTTCTTTTTAGAAAATGAAAGCCCTAATTGCAATAAAATAATAGAAAAGCTCAAAAAACTGTGAAGTTTCACCCACAATACACTTCGTAACTGATTACACGTTCACACAAATATCCAGAAAGACATACAAAGAGATATCGTCTCTTTCCAATTGTCATTCGAATGAAATCGCAATTATAGCCGACACCCTCAGTTCCAGATCTTATGGGGATGAGTCGGTAATTACCCAGGCAAAGAAATTACTGGGTCTATGCCACAGAGCTTTTTTTTAAGGGGGGCAAAATGAACATTTGCGGAAAACGATGGGGCGAAGGCGACATCAGTATTTCGTTTCTTTCTATTTTTTTTTCATATTTATGCATGGGCGCCGCAGAATTTGTTCTCAGGTGGGAGAGGGCAAAGTAAAAATGATAAAATAGATTTAAAATAATACGGCATGCCATGAAACAATATTAACAGAAAAATAAAATATAAATAGTATAGAGTAAGGAGTGAAATAAATATTATAATTGGTAATAAATAAAGACGAAGCAACGAGTAATAACATAATAAAAACAAATAAACGCATAAGCTTGAGAAATGAAATTCCTAAAAATAAAATATGAATACCTAATAGTAGACCTTGAAATTCGAATTCGAATTCTTCTTTTCCTAGAATGGGACTACAAATTGATAGATTCTATATTTATCCCCCTCTCTCAAAAAAAATATCCTTATTGGAGAATAAACAATAATTATTGAAATATGAGATTACCGAAGAATCCCGAATTGAAGAAGCTGACTAAAAAAATCCCCCAATGAAACGATCATCTGGTAACGATTGAAGAGAATGACAAAACGCATGGGTTATTTTATGAATTTATGACCTCTTCAGGGCCGCGCAGAGCACTTTTGGGTGAACAAAATTAATATCGTCTCCGAAAACTTTCCATGATTTTTGTTCAACCAGAAAGTGCTCAATCTGCCACAAGAAGTTATCAATTCATAAAATACCTCTGCAGATTACATAATAGCTAAGTCGATTAGAAACCGTGAAATTGTCGTGAATCCAACTCTTCCCCCTTTTTCCTTGCTCTTTCGATTAGAAAAGTTACATTGGGGGTGTTGTGCTGAAAAACGATAGGGGGACTGAAATCTTAGCCCCCTTCTCCCGAGGGCGCCATGTTGCGTTGCGACACATTGTAGACATATCTTTATTCCTATTTCACCCAATTCGTAGATGACTGAAAAATATACAGTTAAATGATCCTTCATTAATTCAATTTTTTTTGGCATAATGATGGTTTATCATGTTTTCATTCTACTATTTCGATTTTGGCATTACGAAATTAATTCCTTCCGAGATCAAAAATAAAAAAAAATTAACCTCTGGTTGATTTTGGCGCCCCCTCAAGCTGGCGCCTAGATCCGGATCTGCAGAAAAATAGTTAAAAAATCCAAGTCGTGTATTTTTCAAATTATATTGCATTTTGTAATATTCGAGGAAATACACAACCTGTGATGATTCTCGAACTCCTGTTGTTACAATTTTTTACTCTTTTCAAATTTTATTTTTCCTATGTTATCCCGCATAGTGCTTATGTAACCTGGAATCTTCAGTTCTGAGCCAATTGTTCCAGCTTGCAAAATAATAGGATGAATTCTTCGTTTTTCTGTGGGTTGTGGCCATTCTGCGATGCAATGAATTTCAAAGTTTCAACCTCCCTATGAAATCTCCCTTCATCTAGTGGGACCTTGAATAGTCTATGGATGTAAGTCTTAAAAGCAGCGAGCTTGTGCATCGCAGAATGGCCACAACCCACAGAAAATCGAAGAACTAGTCAATGAATTCAAGAACAGAGCGAATTTTCTTAAAATAACTGACCCCACATCAGTAACGCTAAATGATACAAAACTAGAGAGGAAGCAGTATATAAGCCTTCCATATCATGGGAGCATATCTTTGAGGATGGGAAGACTGTTCGAGAACATCGAAAACCTTCAGGTATCCTTTAGGTCTTCGAACACTCTTAGACAGCACCTAGTTAAGAATAAAAACCCCATTCATCACCTGAACAAGCCAGGAGTATACCGTCTTTTCAAAAATTGCAAAAATTTGCCATATTTCGACGTACGATTTCAATGAAACTGTTTGTTTGAAATATAATGTCGTAGTACGTTTTAGAAGCAGAATTCAATGCTGAACACTTTTTACTATTACAGTGTTTTTGATAAAGTGCTTCGTTCAGGAACTATTCGAGAAAAACCTGAAATAGTTCAAAAATTTCGAGGTTTTTCGAACGTCACGAGATACGCTCCACTGGGAAATTGGGACAAAACTCAAAGTACTCTTATTAGAGGCCTGAAGAAATGATTAAAGCAGTTTTCCGAACTCCACCAATTATTTCCAGGCACACCATTTTTTGAAGCTCATTTGCTTGGCCTATATATGAATAGGGGTAGATATATGCATTCGACAAGCAAACTCTGATATTTTTAATTTGTTATTGGGTTAATAAAAAAATCGAGTAGGTACCTAGTTATTGTTGGAGAAAATGAGAAATCTCCAAATATAGTATTCCATAGAACCTGGTGAACCAAACCACAGACAAAATCACTGTAGAGTTTATTAGTCGGCAGTTGTCAATTTTGAAAGAAATACTTGAATAGTTTAGCTGAATGACGATTGTATTTCTCTCGTATTATTATTTTCCACTGAAATAACTCTAAATCTACAAGAGGTTTCAAATTTTCATTCAGTCTTTCTCAAAAATTCATATATGTATCATGGGCGCCCGCAGGGGGGGGCCAGGGGGGGGCCGTGGCCCCCCGTGAGATTTTGATCCTCTATCGAGTTGATAACTCCCTGAGGCGTGTTGAGCACTTTTTGGGTGAAAAAAATCATGGAAAGTTTTCGAAGACGATGAACTTCATGTTTTTGTTTACTTAAAACGAAGTAATAAATGCATAAACTACCCCATGCTTATCGGCATTCTCTTCAATCGCTACCAGATGTTCGTTTTATGACCGGTTTTTTTAGGCGGCTTCTTTGATGGGGGATTCTTCCTGCGACTAGTGGGACTACTCTCATATTTCAATAATTATTGTGCATTATCCAATCAGAATATTTTTTTCCGAGATGGCGGAAATATAGAATCTTTTCATTAGTATTTTCATTCTAGAGAAAGATGAATTCGAATTCGAAACAATCCTATTCAGAGAGTATTCTTCGTTTTTATTGTCTTTGACTCCAAATTTTGTTATCGAGGGTAACTTCTTTGATTATTTACGTAGATGATTTTTTCGTTCGGCGCCTCTCAATGTGAAATTTCAACTATTATAATTGTAGATTATTGATGAGAACTGTAAAAAAATCGAAATGTGGCAGCCTTTGGGGTCTGCGGATAGAAGTGAAAACAAAGTAACAAGTGAATTGTATGGTAGAGCGTCGACCCATTAGATTATTATTTGCGAATAATTTTTGATTTGTAAGGAAGTATTAATGATTAATTTGAACTTCCTTGATCCCTGATCATAAACACTCCTTTGTAAACCAAAATTACTTCAAAAATGATGACCAAATAGTTCGACGATCCAGTTTACAAGTTGCTCAGAATTCACTTCTATCGGCAGTCCCAGAAGACTGTTTTTTTCTTGTTTCTTGAGAGTCATTTTACTTATGTTTCTATATATATTTCATATATTTTTATGATTTGATGAATTTACCTTTGGAAAATATGGATATTCTAAAATTTTTCCAAAGGAGATCGAATGCCGATGACGATCGCTATAAGACACCAAAAAAAAACTTTATACATCAATGCAGACTCATTCCTCGTGTACTGATAAAGAAACAATCTAAGAAAAATACAGGAATTAACTTCCTATTGAATTTCTTGAGATTAACAGAAGGCTGGTTTTTAGTTCAGAATGAAATATGCGTGGTATTACGATTCCGGTATTTTATTTTCAGTATTATTATTATTACTCTTGTGTGTGTTATGTCTTTTTTATTTTTTTTATAATTAATTCATTTTGATAATATATTTATATTGTGTTATTTCGGATAATCTCTGAGTGTCTAGTTTTGAATTTATGGTTTGTTTCATTTAATTTATATTTCATATCTCATTATTATTCATGTATGTTTTTTATGAATATCATTTTATCGAGCGTATATGTATATTTGTTTTTATTTCGTTATTACTGGTTATCTGTAGTTATTAGCAATCATACAATTTATTTCATTCCTTTCTTCATATTATTTATATTTCATTTTCCTGTTAATATACTTTCATGGATTGTGATTTGCTTAGAAAACAGTTACCGTATTATCTTATACATATTGCCTTATATTGTTGATGTTAAAAAAATGTTGAGGTGGAAAACTTAATCATTTTTAACAAATTCTGCGGGCGCTCATGCATGAATATAAAAAACGAAATAGAAAGAAATGGAATACCGATGTCGCATGCGCCTTATCGTTTTTCGACGATTTTTTTTGCCCCCCCTGAGAAAAAATTCTGCGGGCGCCCATGATATGTATACGTACTATTAATTAATATTAATAATTATAGCTGTTATATCTGTATTTCGTTTTTTACTAATCAAAGGCATTTTACATAACCAAATTAGAAGTATCCAAAGTTTTCGAAAAAACAGCAATATTTCATGGGACTATCCCTCAACCGGACATCTCCCATGACCGGATTTTCTTAAACGTATCTTGATAATTAATTTCAATTTATTAGCATAACGGTACGTGAATAGTGCTTGAGAAACAATTGTTTTTATTCGCGATTGTGAACCGTTAATTTCTCCTGCCATCACAACTACCCTGTCATCAGTTTGTCCTAATAATGTAGTCGCAATATTAAAATTCTTAAACTTCTCTAACAAGATATTGAGAATATCATTCGCGGTGCGACCTCTCCTGACGTCAAAAAAACCCAAAATCGTTCTGATATTTTAACATTTTGAACGATGCGGAAAATTACTGACATCTGATATCTTTTGTCCCATCTATTTCCCAAGAAAAGCACCTCGCTGCACTTGGTCAACGAATAAATATGCTGGAAATGTCATGTTTACTTGAAGCACGATGAATTTCCTACATGTTATCGTATTCAGACGAACAGAAAGGGCTCTTTTGATGGCAAAATGGCAGGAAGTACCAAAAAACAGTTTTTGAAAAAGATGCAATTATTACTTGTGTGCTGAAACAGAATTGACATAGAGGGTCTAAAAATTGGTTACTTTCTCAAATTTTTTGTCGTCGAATGAAAATGTGAAAAATTGTTTCATCGTAAAAAAGTCACCAATCGCCGATATTTAATATAACCTTCTTATATTTGTCATCACTCAAATTATCAAAATTCAACTATCTAATAAATTCGTAATTCTATTAGCAAATTAACGGATTTATCAAAAGAAAACTAAAGAACATGTGTTCTTCTCACTTTCTCTGTTCTTGATACATCCGAACGACCCTATTCATTTTCAATTTGGGATGCACATCTAATATTCTCACTTCTGGGCCCAGGGGTACACACACCAGCGTGACTAGCCCGGCTGACCCAGGATCGGCTGGCCGACCCTAACCAACACCTACTAGATAGAGGTACTGGCCTAACGATCTTATTTACTAAGAGTTCGTTATAGATTATATTTTTATGACGAGAAAATTTACTTTGAATTGGTATAAAACGCTCGTTTCTGTCATTTAATATTCGGAATACTTTAACATTTAGAAACTGCAAACTATAACATCGTAGGATTGCCATCCATCTATCCAGGGTAAGCCCAATCGGCTCTGGTCGACCTTGTTATATTGCCGTATCTCGAGTCGGGTAGGTATCAAGAAGTGACCGAATAGTCCAATTTCTGCGAGTTACCGTGTTAAAGTCCGGTTATACTTTTGGTAATATTGCGGTTACCCCCACTCATCCTCACTGTCAATTTTTTAACACGGTTATACATCCTCGCTAAAACATACTTGGTTACTGGGGAATCATATGTTTTAGCTAGGATGTACTTATTTGAATATGCATATTTCCAGAAATGTTAATGAGTTTCCTGTATTATTAGTTTCAAAAATAATAATCTGAAAACAGAATTACCTCTAGACATTAAGCATAATGATAGGTCAAAAATGAAGCAAGAACAAATTTGGAAAGAGAGGATGTGAAATCAAATATTAACAGTATTTTGCATAATTTTAGGTTTTCTTTCACATCTTGCTGAGCTGGTGTTAGAAATTAATCAAATGAATAAATCAAGAAACTTCATAGGTATAGGCACGCTTCAATCTACAAGATGCAAAATAAAGCAATTTTCGTATTTGGCGCGAATGCGCTTCTCCTGTCCTTGTTTTGTTTATAACCGTTACCAGTTACCAGTTACCCTGCTTTGGAACAAGGTTACAGATTTTCAACCATGGAGGTAAAGAAAGTGGAGGGGGCATAACGTTTGAAAAGTGTCACCAAAACAAATCCGGATTTGGCAAACCAAGATGGCCGACTTCGAGGTATTTTAAACTGTAGGTTCTGCAATTTTGGCCTTATTTATTATTCGTTCGTTGGTTTTGGCAGTTGTATGTAGTGAAAAAATATATAAGAAATGGTTTCTTGTACAGCATATGCTGATCTTACTCGAAAATTAATGGTGAAAAGCTGAATTTATTGACGTTTGTAAATACATGGTTTAATTATTGTTGCATACAACTTTCATTGATAGGGGTACACGAGATAATTTACCTATTTGTTTCATTGCATATTATCTGAATTTGTATGTACCTTAATTGAAAAAATAGAATGTATAATTAGTTACAGGAACAAATTATTCATTCCATACGTAATTCAACTCACCAATTCATTAAAAGCAATTGTTTATGATATTTTGACTCCTTGATTTGTTTCGATCATTATTTATTCATCTTTTGGTCATTAAAAGAGAATCGAACAAACTTCGAATTGTAAAAATTCAAATATACAAAATTCCCGCCACAAATTTGGCTCCGCAACATGGCGGATTTTTGGTGACACTTTCATAGCAAGGGAAACATAGGATATGCTACCTCCCCTTCTTCTACCTCCATGTTTTCAACAACGATCACAATGACGGCTACGTCATAACACCTTCCCCTCTATTACCGCTCTCGCAAAAATACGAACGGTTTATGACTGTTTATAACACGGTAACTCGCAAAAATTGGACTATAGCGGTTTGGCGTAGCAGGGTTATACGTATAATTATAATTGAAAGATGAGAGAATCGAATGTGCAGGTCGCGGAAAAGAGGGGTTGGTAGAACTGAGTTATATTTTTCTATACTAAGTGGAAATATTAGATTTCGAGAGAATTTGAATATTGAAATCGGAAATTCAGAATAATTTTTAACCAAATGAATTTTTATAATTATTTTCTATTTTTCGATTATTTTTGTGTCGGCCTGGCCGACCCTGCCTACCCTGACGAGCCGTCACTGGGTCAGAATGAATGAAACATACTGTATATGGCAAGGAAAGATAACAGATATTTATAAGTGGCCATTTTGAGATGCTGATGGCAGATCCTATACATATATGGTAGGAGGTAGGAGTATGTAAAGTTCCTCGTGGGACCCCTGTATCTGTATATCCAGTGATGGAAAACAGGAAAACCGACATTTTATGGTCAAATTCGATGTTAGAAGAGCTATAACAGCAGTCGTGGAGAAAATCAATCAATATTGTGTCATTTTAACTTCCATGTTTTCTTGAAGAAAATATGCGTGTTGATATGGAGCACCGCCAGTTTGCAAATTATTTACTGAAATTAGGCAACGGCCAACTCAAAATAATATGAAAGAAATCGAATTTCCGCAGAACATCATTTCAAACAACAATCTGATTGTATTTTATATTTTATTTATAACAGCCCAGCCAATGGATATTATGAAGGGATGAAAGACATATCAATACACGCGACTCTCATCAATAGATATGTTAATATCAATGATGATATAGTTTCTAAACTTGCAGGAGATTGCAAAATTCACTATAGCCATGGCTCAATGAAAGATGAAGGAGCAGTCGAATTCACAACAGAATTTCTCAATGCTTGCATTCACCGAACGTAACAGTTGCGGAACTGTTGAGGAATCGTCCGGTGGCACTTACGCTACAAACTCAACACGTTCCGGAGAAGCGGGCATTTTGGGAGCGCTTTCTGTTTATGCTAGGTAGCGGTAGCGGAGCGGTGGCAACATTCTTCGTTCGGTGAATGCAAGCAATGTTATCAACATTTCAAATCTGCTACCACATGCACTAAAATTGAAGAAAAATAATGTTGTTCAGTAATTCGGACGTATCAGAAGGACTATTTGATGTATTAAGACCCAGTGTATCAAGTCTGTACAATTACCTACGTTATAAAGGCAAAAATTGATTAACAACGCGTCAAAGACGAAAGAAGTATATATTATATACAAAGGATAACCCTTGACTCGTCAAAAAGACCATAGGGTTGCACCATGCAGCGTCACCCATTTCTAGTTAGATCTGTATTTCCATGAATGTGCATAAATCCCAAGGAATAACTTTTGAATCAGTTGAAGTTGACTTAAAGTCCAGTCCTTCATGCATAGCATATTATACGTCGCCTTTTCGAGAGTCAAGCGACCAACTACGTTAAATGTCAATCTTTCAAATAAAAATCTTCATCACACCCGGAATATAGTGTGGAAAGAAGTGCTTGCTCAAGCAGACCTTAATACATTATTAAAATACTTTAATGACAGAAATATATAAATATCTATCATGATATAATATACACTAGGAATTTTTATTTTAATACACAAATTGTAATTATTTTATTATTATGTCGGAAAGATCGAAAACATTTCATTGTTCACTTGCTCTGAGGACAGTAATCAACCTGAAATATCGAACATCATGCAGAGGGACATTTGAAAGAAACAACATTCTTTCTTTACCAGGATTGTACATTTGCAGAAGCCTACTTTTTCCGCAAGAACAGCAACTACTTCCTAAACTATAAAAATAAGAATAACACAAGATGAATGAATGATTATTTTTTTCCCATCTCACAAATTAACATTAACAGAGCATAGCACGCTTTATATGTGCATAACATTATATAACTTTGTACCCAGAACAGGCCCGGATCCACGATTTTTTCTGACCGGGGCAAATATTCATGATGACGCCCCCCTCTAAATTTTGGTATGATAATTGAAAGCTTTGAAAATTTATATCTACACTACTGGAGTGAATTGAAGAGTCAAAATGAAATCGAAAGGAATGGTCGTACAAAATAAAAAAGAAAAAGAAATTGTAGCCCCGGCCATCTTGTTTTTGGATTATTATACTTTTTTCTCGACTTATTTTGTTAAGCGCTATAATGTTCGGACACTTCGTTAATTAAGCTTCAATTCCTTCTTTTTCAAATTTTGATACGTCTACTCATCATCGCGATATTGACTCTCAAATAGAAAGGGATCCTTTTTTCTTTGACTATCGATATCTCAGCAATCTGTAATCGCTCAAAAAGTTAACGGTGGGTTTCGAGAACCTGAATGATTTCCCTTCAAAGACTGTTCATTGATTTTTTGAAAAAAAATTTGCAACGAAAATAGGGTGTCTGGTTTCGGAAAATCAAGCGCTGGATCAAACAAAAACTGAGAATGTTAAGTGTGCCTTTTACAGTTCAATATGTTAACATAAACCCTACCAAAAGCCAATTCAAACCAGCCAGCCGTTTTTTGTTTCACTAGATCGAGTTTTTGAAATAATTAAAGGATCACGTTTGTTCCTCTGTTAAGCTCATTACCTTTTAAACATGAAAAAGAAAGTTTTTCCGAGCTCTTCCACAATTTAATTGCAGATGTTGCTGGAATATTAGAAAAAGAAATATTTTTAAAAAAATATTTTTTTTCATTTTTGTTTTTTCGGAAAAACTATAGAAAGATTGAAAAACCACCGCCCAATCATTTTTAATTTTTTAAACTGATCTCTCGTCAATTAAACTGAATTTCGTCCTTTTTCACTCGCTTTTCAAAGACTGCTTTTTTATACTTTTCGTGAATATATAGGAAATCGCTTAATTAAACAGATATTTTTTCTCAAAATCTTCACACAACTAACAAAGAAGCGAAAATCAGACCGCTCAACCTCTACGTGTTATGTTTGCTTTGGATAACGCTAATGCCGGCGGGTATCAATTTCTTAAACTCTCAAATTTTTTTATTTTTTTGAAAATGAAAGCAATATCTCCAATGAAATTCTGGAGAAAGTTCGAAAAAAAAACAAAAATTTTCAAAAAACTATGAGGCGCAGGCGACAAGTTCATCGTTTTGTTTCCAGGTGAGAGAAGGCTAAGTCAAAATGATAAAGTTTTCCACGGCAACAGTTTTTGAAACAAACCACGTTCCATGAAGCAATATTAAGAGAAAAATCTAATATAAATATTATAAATAAGGAATGAAATAAATATTCAAATTACTAATAAATGAAGACGAATCAACGAGTAATAACGAGCTAAAACAAATATACACTCACGTTTGACAAATGTAATTCATAAAAAAAAAATATGAACAATTATCTTGAAATTCGAATTCGAATACTTCCATCTCTAGAATGGGAATACAAATCAGAAGATTCCATATTTATACCCTTCTTGAAAAAAAATATACTTGTCGGAAAATGGACAATAATTAATTATCGAAATATAAGAGTACCCGCACTTGCCACATCAAGAAATCCAGATCAAAGAAGACGACTAAAAAAACCGCCAATAAAACGATCATCTTGTAACGATTGAAGAGAATGCCGACACGAATGGGGTATTTTATGAATTGATGACTTCTTTAGGGGCGCGTTAAGTACTTTTTGGGTAAATGAAATTCATCGTTACCGGAAACTTTCTATGAACTTTGTTCAACCAGAAAGTGCTCAGCAGGAAGTTATCAATTCATAAAAAAAACCTCTGCCGATTACATAATAGCTAAGTCGATTGGAAACCGGAAAATTGTTGTGAATCCAAATCTTTCTTTCTTCCGAGAAAATCAAAAATAAAAACATTTAACCGCTGGTTGATTTTGGCGCCCCCTTGAGCTGGCGCCCGGGGCAAGCGCCCCGCTTGCCCCCCCCCCTAGATCCGGGCCTGACCCAGAAACATCAAGAATATAACCGACTATAATGCATTTCGCAAGAGAATTTATAAATTAATTGTTGAATCTGAACCTTACACAATAGTAGAGTTTAAAGAAGCTTGTCAAAGATTTCACTAGCAAACTATTGTTCTGGATTGTAGATGACTTGTTTTCACTTTGTTGTCATGTAATTGATAATAACTCTGAAAATAAATATCTTTGTTGTTGTTGTTGTTGTAATTCTTATTTCATTAGTATATATAATGATTTTAATTTGCAAAAAATATATTCTGACAAAAAAAAACCGGACCGACGACCGGTTAAAGCAGGTACTGAACCTTTACACACAAGCTACAAGCTTAGGTTTTGCAGTTTTTTTGTCAAGCGGAAATTTTATTTATTTTATACGAATGTTTTTGAAGCTGCTACATACAATGAATTTGTTTTTCTGTTTTATCGATCTTCAAAACGTTTGGGAGTCGGTTAGTCAGCTATAGTCCATTAAAATTATATTGAATTTTGGCTTACAATTCTTGAGGTTAAATTTCCGTTGAAGCATAAACTTTTTCTTCAAGATACGACCAAACTGTGATTCAAAGAATTGAAATTGCACGAACGAGGCGGCTAATGATTCGGAGCTTCTGCAGCGCTACCAATCCATCGATTCGGAAAATGGATACTTAACCAATTACGACAGCTTCTATCAAAATGAGGTGGAGCTTATAAATAATAATAATAATTAATAACTTTACCAATACTTTATACCAGCATCGGTCATCACTTCATAATTTTCAAATCAAAATATTCCGAAAACGATACACCACATCGAGTTTTGTCAAGAGTACCTTTTTAGTGTAAAATAAAATTATGTTTAAGTTCACTTGAAATTTTGCTAAATCTAATTTAAAAAAAAGTTATGTCTAAAACTACTTGGTACAAACCATGTAACTATCGCCCTCTATGAGGGTCAGACATAAAAATAAATTAATTGGAAGTATCAGTTTCCAAAACAAATTTGTAAAAATTTCATTTCAATGTTGCCGGTAGTTTCGGTGAAATCGTAAAAAATGTGTATAATTTAATTTTCTTCAACGCCCTTTATCTTGAATACGGATGGCGTCACGAGAATTTTTTACTGAATTTACTGCCTGAGTACCCACTCAGGCAACTCAATTCAGTGAGAACATGTCCTGAAATAAAACTCCTGAAGATGTCAGACACCCGAACTGGCGAAACGTCGAGAACTAATCCACGACGACGGCCGAAATGCTCGAAAGAACAGGTGACACTGAACGATGGCCGCGAAAGTCCCAACCAATTCAGGGATTATATTGTTGAAACGGGAAGAAAAAATTTGGTCTGCTCTTTTTCGTAGAAGAGGAAATAGACTCCAAAATGATGTCGAATTCATTCAAATCGTACAAGTGGTTCAGCCACCATCAATATTCAAATAAATTTGGTAATTTTTTCTCGATCAATTCAAACGCTCTTATCATCTGGATTCATCGATGAATGAATATTTTTTTCAGATTTGACAGTTCCATAGCCGAGTCACTCTAACTGGCCACTGAGGATACTCCTTTTTTAATTGTGATCCTTTTTTAATTGTGAAGTAAGCAGTAGGTAAGATGTCTGAAAACATGGTGTTAGCAATGATTAGATTTTGTTTCTACAATTTTGGGGATACCGGCGAAGTTTAGTTTTTTCCACTACAGGGCGTGCTATTTGACAGATTCTTGTCAGTCATTTAAAATTTGTATTCCTCATTGCTAATAGTTCACGAGTTGTATTATTTGTTATTATAGTTGGTTATTTTAGTTCTTTGAATTCGTTTTTGCTTGTATGTTGAATTCTTAATTAGTTCTTGTTGTGTTTTCAAAATTAGTTATTTAGTGGGTAGTATTGAATTAATGTTAAGAACATAGTGTTGAACATTCTTCAAAAATGGCTTTTTGCTTTTTATGTGGACAGGCTAGAGCTGTAGACCTAGACATTCGCCTTTTTCGAGTACCTAAGGTAATTTCAGGCTTTCATTCGAAAGAACACTTGGTGATATTCTAAACATGATGAAACTAGAATAGGTACTTTATCGGAAAATAATGGATTTTATTGAATACTGCTTTTTGGAAATATAATTTCTAATCTTTATTAGAATTACTCCTTATTGTAGTACTGCATGGGATGATTAAAATGAATGTAGTTATATGAAGAGATATGATGATCTCAATCAAATATTAAGCAGGAGTATTAGCCAGCTTTATAGATTTTCATGATTTATTATTCATTCTGCATGTATATCTTTCTGATTCTAATAAAAGTCATTGTAGATATACAGATATTTTTATTTTTAGGATGACAAGCGACGCGAAGAGTGGATAGATGCTGTTGGGAAATATCTTCCTCTTTCTTCCCTTGTTTGTTCCACTCATTTTGATAGTGAGTGCATGGGAAGACGGAAGTTACTTAAAAATGCATTACCTTCACGAATGTAAGTTTTTCTTATCATGTTAGTCATTTACTCATCAATAAATGTTTCGAATATCACATTTGAGAGGCAAAATTCAACGAACACAGACAATAGATGGTAGGAGTCAACTAAAGACAAAAAAGTGTGAAAGCCAACATCATGGCAGCAGTTGAGAACAAGAAGATTAAGAAAATAAATAATTAATTAGCTTTAAATACAGTTCATGATTCATCCTGTAGTAACCTCCAAGATCCCGTTACCCATTTCCCAAACCTTGCATTCCCGAACAAGAATATTCCTGATGTTACTGACTTTGATGTCATAACAAACCTTTTTCTGTTGATCAAGAATGATAGTTTGAAAATCCACCTCCCTCCCAACTGAAGTATGCATGAATTGGAATATCATGTAATAATCTCTAAACTAGGAATACAAAACAATATGCCTTACTTAGAGAGAACAGTTGTTCTCACAGAACAAACCATTTCGGCTCAAGTGTTGAATAGAGCCATTGATGTAGTGGAATGTGTAACAACTGTCGAGGATCTGGAAAAATATATCAATATACTTAACGAAGGCAAAATATGCAAAGTTCAGAGTAAATATTGCCACATTTTTATTTCCGCAAAAGGAAATGAATGCAGGGCTTGCACTAAATTTAAATATAGATCAAGAATGCAGAAAATAAAGTACACCATACCAAAAAAAGGATATAGAAGAGATATTTATTCGAAGAAACGAAACAAAAAATTAGATTCTGTCATTAGAAAATTGAAAAATGAAAAGACTGAATTAGGAAAAATCGAATTTTTCATTAAAGATCTACCAAAAACGCAGTAGCAACATGCTATAATTCAAGTCTCTGTAAAAAGAACGGTGTACGTTATACCCTTGATTGGGTATAGGTATTCTTGTATTCTCATGAAAATCAAGAGCTCCAAACTGTACAATTACATGAGGGAAAACAAAATTTTGCCATTACCGTGTCCAAGTACACTTTCAAGGTAAATATCTATTGAAAGAAATATATCATAAAAATTGACCAACAATGATAATACAAATAATTTTCAATTTTCTCAGATATATCAGAAACATAGATGGCTCATTTGGATTCCAAAAACAAGTTTTTGATATGTTAAAAGAAAAAACGCGACACATGAAAAGATGGGAGAAACATGGATGTCCTCTTGTAGATGAATGCAAGGTGTCAAAAACAAAAAATAGGCATCTTCAGAGAGGATTCTTGGTCTGAGATTGTTAATCGACGACTAAATTTCTAACAATGATGCCGGATTCGATCCGGAGGGTTCGTGAAGTTAGCGAAAAGTTGGAAGCACTAATTCTGAAACTATATCAAATATTTAGTGCTTAATCAGTTCGTATTAGTGCCGTTTGAATCAATGACAGCACCATTGTAGTTTTCGAGATATTGACGATTCAAGTTTTTGATGCTGACTTCACGCTCAGCACCAAAAGTTTCAAATCACAATGAAATTTATCTGCCGTTATTTAGTGCCGTTAAAACGGCTGCGATATCATTTTTAGTTTAATAGTAATACAGTAGAATCCGTTTATTATGACGCCGGCTATACTGACCAATCGCTCATAATGACGCAAAAGCAGTGTTAGGTTTGGTTTCATTCAAAACTCCTTACAATAGGGTCCGGATTTAATGACATGTCGCTTACAATGACATGATTGACAGATAGAACAACATGATTTTTCGAAAATTTTTCTGGTTATAGATATGTATGTGGAATGGTGCTGTCAATGAAGATACGGCATAGTTTCAGAATGAAAGCTCCCAAATTTTCGCTAACTTCGCGGACTCGCAGAAAAGCATTAAGAAAATTTTTCAACATTCAGAAAGCAACTTGAGTAATGTTACAGTTAACATCAGTTATTGAAACTTCGTTGATCATTTCATTTTCCCCTCATCTTACCAGGGCGGTCCAATTACCCCCCCAGAACACCCCAACCATTTCAAATTTTTCGACAATTATATAATGCTTTTAAGGATTAACAAAAAAATTTTATAAAAATCAAGAAAATAAATTCATATTCAACAAGTGACTTTTTGTCACATATCGCCAAAATATTGAAAATTTTACACATTAGCTAATATCAAGAATACTGACCGAATGTTTTGAGTGATTTTTTTTATGTCAAACATGAGTATATCATTTTGGGGGCAAAGGGTATTTTTAGTGGCATTTTTTTACCTTTCTTAATCTTACAAGTCATACATCAAATTGGCGCGATGATATTGAAATACAAAGGGTGTCCATTAGAAGTTTATGGAGAAAAATAATATTTCGATCACTCCCAAATTTTGAGTGAAGATATAAGCTAAGTTGACATTTATTTTTGATATACTAGCTCAAACCCGCCGTTTCGATAGCGTAATATTTCAATTTAAAACGGTACTGATAGGGCCTCCAACCCCACATTCATAACCTAGTATCGAAGGAGAGACAGGCACGTGACTACGTGACAGAGGGAATTCGCGTAGATTCAATAATTTCTCGCTCAAATTCGCAGTCGTTCAACCTACGGTATCTTTTAAAGTATCCATGAGAAAAGTATACTGTAAAAAGCATTTTTCATCAGGAATAAATGCCGCAGATAACAATCACATTAATTTTTATATGAATTCATTTCATGCAAGGCGAGGGCCCTCTTCAAATTGAGCATTATTTTGAATTGAACTGAAAATGTTAAAAATGGTTATCGTGGGTAATGAAAATTTCATTAAAATTTGGTCATCTGGTTCCTGAGTCCATAGAGAACAAACAAACACACAAACACACTGACATTCACATTAAAAATATCAATATAGATTTTTAAATATCGAAGACTTCTGCCTTACCGGAAATGGTATCAACTTTCTTATTTCCATATATACATCCTATATATTATGACTTTTTTCGATATATCTCCGAATGCCACATTCATTTTATGTTGTTTCCTATGGTCATCTAGAGCCGTTTTCGAGTTATTCACTGTTTTTTTTTCTAAATTTTAAATTGAGGCTTGTATTAGATCACTGAAGATTCAATGAAAGCGAAATGCATTATCTCAGATCTGATTTTTGAAATGGGTTACCGAAAAGATATTCAACATCACTTTGTAAAGAACATAAATTTTTGATAGGTATACTAGAAGGTAAAATGAGAATCTCCAAGTTGGGATTTGAAAATAGCCAAGAATTCGATTTTTTTCAAATGAAAACAGAATTTTTTTCACTCAAATATCAATTTGTACGGAAAAAATAAGTGGGGTTTTTCAAGAGTTCCCTAGATTGTTATAAAAGGGCGAACATTATATTCAATATCTCATACAATATTATGCTCGAAGCTAAAAGTTAGTTCTGAATATCTCGAAAATGATACATTTTAGACAAAGGGAACCCTCAAACAACTCCACTTACGGAAACCCAGTTCAAAAACATATCTGAGAAAATACTTTGTGCTTTCGTTGAATACTCAGTCTTCTACAAGCCTCAATTTGTAATTTTTTTCAAAAAATAGTGGATAACTCGAAAACGGTTCTAGGTAGCCATAGGAAATGAAATATTAAATGAATGTGGCATTTGAAGATATGTCCGAAAAAGTCATAATATACAGGGTGTTCCATTAGAAATAAAAAAGTTGATACCATATTCGGTGGAAGCAGTCATTGATATTTGAAAATATATCATGAATGAAAACTTTTTTATCTTCACACACACGTTCACACAAAATTTAAAATGATCGAATGATTATTTCTTCATAATTTTCTAATGGTGGGACACTCTGTGTAGGCATATATTTGTTGGAAAAAATTACCCCCCCTCAGAAATATACCCTAGGACCGCCCATAACTTATAATATCCATTCTACAATGAGAAAGATTTAATTTATGCCACTGAGAGAATAATTTTCTTAAAATGAGATAATTTCTTCCAAATTTTCCAAACATTGTCCTTCAAACCCTGGCCAAGTGTTTCTGCAGAAAATGGATGAAAATCCATGAATTCGATAATAATCATGAGCTGAGTTTTCTATCTATTTTCTCGATTGAGTATTGGGGTCAAGATTTTCTCGAATATTGAAGACTGAAGGCCCTACCTATCTTGAAAACTTCTCCGTAAATTTTATTGAAATTGAAAAAATATATCAGCTACAGCAGAAGACTAACACTGTCGATAAAAAATGTAGAAAATTTCGGACACCAAGACTTTCTCCACTGTAACATT